>CM069927.1:7145597-7496936 GCA_036172225.1 Cryptocoryne crispatula var. balansae
GTCGTGAAGTTGGAGCGGACCCAGCGCGCGCGCTCGGCCCGAGACTTAAACGCAAGCGCTCCCGAAGGGGAGCGCCTGCTATTTCCGAAATCCCAGTGTTTCTTCCGATGACACTAACCTGTTGATGCCTTGCCCGCGCGATGGCGCGGCGACCCGCGCTCCTCCCGTAGTGCACGCCCGGGAGGCCTCCCCCGCCGGGCCCCGGTCACTCTCCCCCACCCGAGGAGGTTCCCGCTTGGTTGCGCCGCAGGCTCGGCCGCCGCACAAGACCTTCGCCTTGAGGTAAGTCCCTTTTCTTGCCTTGCTTTATGACAATTCACTCTTTGTACTTTCATTCGAAATCGACAAAAATATTCTTTCGTATGCGGGCAGCAAGCTCCGCTCCCGTATCTCGTGGGAGTTGGTCCTCTGCGTGTCACACGCAGGAAGCTTGCGGGAATTCCCGGGAAAAGGCGGACCCAAGGTGCCATGGGGATTCGGTGCTTCTCCTCTCCTGTCTTGCGATACGGGAGTGATCTCTCCCCGATCCAAGCCCCGAGGGAGCGGGGGGTGGGATTCACCCTCCCGCTCCTTCGTTATCTTCCCCTGAGGGAATACCACATGGTGCCCTCTTTGGAAGGACGTAGCCCATATTACGGGCCTATGCGTACACGGCCGGCCGGTGACCTGGCCAAGACCTATGAGGATTACTCCGATTTTTGCCGAGACCTTCCGGGTCTTGACGTTCCGACCCTCCTGTCCCGGCATGAGGACATGCGGGTGCGGGAGGCCATCGGGCGGATGAGTGGGATCTGTCCACTCGGCGGCGGTCCCCGCGAGGGTGCCCTTCTCTCGAGAGGCCCGGGGTCGCCGCGACCGGCGAGAGTGAAGGAGGAGCCTGGTGGCGAGGAGGGCCGCGGAGCGGGTCGCCGCGGGTCCTCCGTCGTGTTCCTTCGTTGTTCTTGCTTACCCGGCACTGGCCGGGCGGCAAGGGTGACAGGAGTCCCACTTGAAGGTGCTGCCTCTACTCGCCCGCCTTTCACGCAGGTAGGCGGGGTATGCACTGCCCGTCTGTGCTGCCATGCTAGCGCACCTCTTCCCACTCCCTTGACATGGAGTCGGAGCCCCATTACGGCGTCGCCAAGCATTACCCGTTTTCTCCGGGTAAACACCTTTACACATTCCATTTTAAATAAATTGCATATTTCATACTGTGTATCGACGTGCTTCTGCCTTGTTTGTGTCCTGAGTTACCGCAGGTGCACGCTTCCTCCGGCGGGCGGTGCGTAAGGCAGACGGTGGTCCGCGGTTCACTACCTACTTCTCCGGCGGTGGGTGGCACACCGAGCCGCGTCTCTCCCACCAAAGATTGCAGAGGTGGAGAGTTTGCGGAAGCGTCCTTGCTCCACCGCCACAACCGAGGTAATTGTTTTTTGCTTTTTGCTCCTTTGGTTCTTTAGCGCTTGGCTCTGAAATTCCGTTTTCAGACGTTTGTTTGCTTTCGCTAGGGTGGTGTGGAGGCCCTATCTCCTGGAGGATGACACCGCCACAGCCTTGGGTGGTGGCGTCCCGGGCGGTCTGTTTGGTAGGGGACACCTACCCTGGACTGCCCCGAACGAGATTGAGTCGTCTCCCTTTGTGGGCGGCGCTTTCTCGTTGCGGTCAATCTGGGGTTCAACCGGGGGTGGGTGACCTTCCTCCCTGTCCGGAAGATGGGGAGGAGCACCTCGTGGGCTGGTCCACAAGGTGGGAGCCCAGCGGGAGTCGAACGGGCCGGCTGTGCCGTCCGGAGATCCGGGATCGGGGCGGCACCTCGGTGGTCTCCCCGGGCGACCGGCGCTCGGAGGCCCGCCAGACGGTTCTCGAGGTTTTACGGTCACCTGTTCGGCAGCGGTGACCGACACGGTACGTGCTGCTTCACCCTCTCGATTATTCTCCCCGTGTTTGTTTGTTACCGTTCGACCAATCCTTCCTTGTAGGCTACCTGCGGACAGAGCTCATCCGCTGCTCGTGACCGGATCACGGAGCGGGATGATGTAGGATTCGGGAGAACCGGTGCAGGCCCTGCCCGCTCGGTGGCCTACGGTCTTCCTCTGATCTTTTGTTTCTATGGTAATTCTTTCCTTGTCTTCACATTGTCTTCTCTTTTCGGCGTGCTGCGGCTCCATCTCCGAGGTCGCGGGAGAGGTGGGGAGCGCGTGGCATTTTGGCAGAAGTGCCTTCCTCGCGAGCGTCAAGCGGACGCCCGTGCCGCACCTCTCGGGGGCGCCCGACGGAGGAGGAGGGGGAGGCCATCCGTCCGCGGTCCCGTCCGAGCGCGGGAGGGTGAGTCGGCGGCTTTTGAGCCGGCCGTAGGGGAGCCCGGCGGCACGGTGGGGAGCCGGTGGTGGACATGTCCCACGGCGGCAGGTGGCCGGAGGTGGAGGTCCCGGCGGCGGCGGAGCCGGGCGGTCGGGATTCGTCAGCCGGCGGAGGTCCCTGCTCCGCGAGGAGGTAAGCACTGCAGCTTTTCTTTCTTTCTCGCTTAGCTATCGCTCTAATGCTTGTTTCGTGTGCGCGGGTTCGAGAGAGCTACGGGCCCGAGTGGCCGAGTTGTGCCGTAGGGTGCCGGGAGTCCGCCGAGGAGACAGGAGCGGGCCCTTCGGGACTCAGTACCTATCTTCTTACTGCTTCATTTTGTTTTACCATGGCATCTAATCCTCTTTTCTCGTAGGTTACTCGACTTCGTGCCCGAGGTGGCCGATTTGGAGAGCCGCTCCTCCCCGGCTCGACTCGCCTTTTCGGCGGAGGTAAGCTCCTTGAGTTTGCTCGGCCCGGTCTTTGCCTTCTTTACCTTTGCTTGTTGTTGCTAATCCTGGCTCCTCGTTTTAGTGATCCTCGCCGAAGTGGAAGCCAGCTTGAGGGCCCGGGCCCTCCCCGAGAGTGAGACGAGATCCTTTCAAGTGTGGGTCCGGCATCCTGGAGGGAGATCCGGGCGGGAGGTCGCGCGCGGGCGACGGAGGGTGCACTGAGCCAGGCTGGCCCGCCTGCACGGTCAAGGGGTCGGTCGCATCGGGATCAGATTCTCGGCGGACGGCAGCGCTTCCACGGCCCGAGCCGCTCGGGCACCACCCTCTTCGGAGCAAGCGAGCGAGAGGACTCCCCTCCCCCTCGCCTTCGGCTAGAGCCGCGTTTCCCGAGAGCCGGCCGGGGTGGAGGGGAGAGCGGCGGTTCGATGTGCCGTGCCCCCTCCACTGCCCACCGCATGATATGCTTGTATACACCCTTTCGGAGCTCACGCAGAAGCTGGTGGATCTGAGCCTGTGCCATCCGTTTTCTTCTTGTGTTCTATCTTCGCACCTATTGAGTGTCTTCTTAGAACCGTAAGAAAGGAGGTTACAGAATTTCGTTTAGGCTTAGCCTCTTGCTAGAATGTCAAGAGGCATGGGCCTTCTTAACTGAAAGCGAAATAAGAAAGCATAACTATGTAATGCTTGAAAGCTTAGCTTCGTCCACGCATTTACAAAAAAATTAAAACATGAATGCAAACGTAAGACATGCGGTCAATTGTACAAGCACTTTTAACTCTTTTTTCTTTTCTTTTTCTTTTTTTTAGTTTTTTTGAAATTTATGGATTTTTTTGGGGTTTTCGGATATTCAAATTTTGTAGGAAGTTTTGAGGATTTGCGAGACTTTTTTGTTCTTTTGAAGGTATTTCTAGATTTGTTTGGATTTTGGATATATCTATCATTTTTTTTGTTTCTAAGTGACCTAAGTAGATGTTCTCGAACCGGCTTTGCTCTTGCTTTGCAATCGGGTTTCCCCCTTTGCACGGTACATGTAGTAGCTAAGGATGAGTGCCACGTGTAGCAGTGATGTGCCTTCTTCCAAGGATTCTTAGGCTTTCTACCTTCAATGAACCGGTGTGGTCCCGCTTGGAGAACTCGGTTGATCGAATTACCCTACCCATGGTGGCTCGAAGGAAGAAGAAATTAAGATAAGCCTTTGGTTCGCTAAACTCGAAGGATATCAAGCGGGATTCCCGTACAATAATGTGCCCATCTGTCAAGTTTAAATCCTTTTGAGTCATTCAGCTTCTTGCCCATTTTGTGGCCCACATCTCGGACATGTCATTTTTGCCCTGAGGGTTCCATTGCTTCCATCTTTTTGGAGCCTTTTTCCTTTTGGGGCCTGTTTCCTTAAGCACTCATATTCGGAGACGAGGTCTATGCATTTTTTTTCGGTTGTAGCTGAGGGGTTCATTGCCCATCCTTTTGGTGCCTTTTTCTTTTGAGAAGGGGCAGGACGGAACCCTCGTATTTTTCCAGCTCTTCTCAGATGGTGGATATTTTCGGTATTCCTCGGTGAAGTCCCTGTGGAATTTTTCCTCGGGGCTGAAGTGAGAGAAGAATAGGGCATGGTTGATCTTCTTTTGCCTAGCGCTTCCCCTGGTGATTTTGCTTTTCGAAGCTTTGACCGTGAGATTCCGGAGCCTAAGCGTGCGATGTGTGTATATAGTGTGATGCTTTGTATCGCCTTAACCCTCACTTGGACAGGGGTGGGCCTAATAGCAAGCAAGGACGAGGTGAGAACGGACTCCTCCTACACAATTTTTGAGTGTTTTACATCCTTTTTTTTTTGCTGGCTCATTTTTAGGGAAAATATTTCTTAAGATAGTCGGTCCATTCGACAAGGGTGGGTCAATTCGTTCTCCATCTACGTTAACTAGCTTGTAAGAATTGCCGTGGTACATGTTTACGAAATCACGAAGGGTCCCTCACGATTTTGTTGAAGCTTTGGGCGGGGACCGCCCGGCTTTGTAGGAAAATTCTTTGCTAAGCACGAAGCCTCACCGTATTTAAAATTTTCTCTCCACCACCCCCTTTTACGATAAAAAATCTTTTAAGCTTCATTCGATAAAGTCCGGGCATGTTCGGGCGTGCGGCCATCCTCCTTCTCGTCCAAGAGTTCGAGGACTGCTTGCGCTAGGAGAGATTCCTACCGCCGATCCATCCGTAGGAGGATGCCCACTCTATGATCGATCCCCGAACCTCGGAGGGAAGGGATGAGTACTTCGTATCAGAGGGACTACCGCCTCCATTCCGTATGCCACTTCGAGGCATAGGAGTCCGGCTTCGTTGGGGTTCGGACCGAAGTGCGGTAGGTCCGCCGAGCATCCCGATCGAGCTCTATCTACGGCCAATCCGCGAACTCGCCGGACTACACATGTTTTTCTTAATGATTTTTATCAGTTAAGTTTTGTTAGTGGCTCTACGCTTGACCGTTGCCTTGAGGGTAATATGGGGATGAATGATGCAATTTTATGCGATACTGTTGCACCAACAAGGTGCTTAAGCTTCGAGAGACAAACCGAAGGCCCATTGTCGATGGCGCACGATGTCGCCAGGGGATTCCGAATACGGACGGGATGTTGCGCCCGATGAATGTGCACTTTGCCGTTGATGCCTTGATTTCCGTGTACCGGAAGTAAGCACGCTTCGGCCCGCCTTGGTTTGGTGAAGTACTCCGTCGCGGAGTGAGAATAAAAGACTTGGTTTTTGTTCGTGGAGTTGGGATCACCAAGGGGACCGATGATATCAAAAGCCCACATACAGCGAAAGTGCCGGGGGCATGGATAGGATGGAGAGAAGATGCCGGAGGAGAGTGGATCTTACTTACGGCATGGAGTTGAGAACATTGGTGGCAGTGCCGAACATAAGGATCGAGACAATCTTCTTCAAATGCTAGGCCGTGTGAATACCTGCCGAATGACTTTTTGGCAAGGGCTTGGGCACTAACGTGGCCCCCACCCCGAGTGAGCTTCTTCAAGCACTATTTCGGCTTCTTTTTCATCTACACAACGCAACGAGGATCCTCGTCATGCTTCTTTTAAAGAGTGTTCCGCCCAGGCACTAGATATTTACAGGAAGTCCTTAAATGACTCTTCTTTCGTCGGCTGTAAGTTCGGGCGGGTAGGTCTGATTCTGGCAATATTGAGCGATCTCATGGTACCATGGCTTCTCTTCTTCTTCATTTAACTCTTCAACCTCAATGATTGACAATTCCTCCTTTTGCTCAAGCAATTCCTTCCTTGCGAACTTCTCTTGGATATCAAGAAATCGAGCATCCTTAATAGCAGGTATCATCTTTCGCTGGACAGAAATGGTCCTGTCAAACACACCTAGCGGGATTGATAAAGAGGATGCCAACGATGCTAGAGAATCGATGATATAGGAGCACGAGGGATATGTACAAATTCGAGTTTAGTGAAGAGCTTGATGTAAGAAGAAGTGAGTTCTTGATATGGCTTGAGTCCGGGATGAGATGTTCGATATGCGGAGAGCACTTGCCGAAGAATCAGTTGGCTGTCGCCTATAATTCTCAACTTGGTGGCTCCGTGGAAGCGAGCAGCCTCTAATCCAGCTAGGAGGGCCTCGTATTCAGCAATGTTGTTGGTGGCGGGAAAGCAGAGTTGGAAGGCTTGGGGAATAACAACCCCTTCTGGGGACAAAAGGGCAACTCCGATCCCTCTTCCTTGGGAATTTAAAGCACCATCAAAATAAAGGGTCCATAATTCAGAATGATGGAGGGACAAGAGCCCTTCATCGGGCAGTTCAGACTGGACCGGATCAAAGTTAGGGATGGGATGGTGAGCCAGATGCTCAGCAATGGCATACCCTCTGATTGATTTCTGTTGAACATAAGTGATGTCAAATTGGGAGAGAGAACTTTGCCATGCGGCGAGTCGGTCGGTGATGACAGATTTCTCGAGGAGGAACTTGATAGGGTTCATTCGGGCGATGAGATTGACCTCGTGAGCAAGAAAGTAGTGTACGAGTTTTTGTTCCTCCGAAACTAGAGAGACACAGGTCTTCTCCATGGCGGTGTAGTTCATCTCACAAGGGTCAAAGATTTTAGAAAGATAGTAGGCAGCCCGTTCTTTCCCTTCCTCGTCTATTTGTGCCAACACGGCACCTAAGGATTCGTTTAGAACCGAGATGTACAAAATTAAAGGCTTGCACGGATTCGGGGGTTGGAGTACGGGAGGGCTAGAAAGGTATTTCTTCAAACCGTCAAAAGCCTCCTGGCACTTCGATCCCATTTAAAGTCTGTTTTTGCTTACTGGTTAACTCATAAAAAGGCTTACACCTTTGAGAATGCTGCGAGATAAACCGGCGGACAAATTGCAATCTTCCAATCAACCCCCTAAGTTCTTTCAAATTCCTTGGTGGGGGCATATTAATGATAGCCTTGGTTTTATTGGGATCGATCTCAATTCCCCTTTTGCTAACAATGAAACCCAGTAATTTGCCGGATGCTACACCGAACACACATTTCTTCGGGTTCATCTTTAGCTTAAACTCTCGAGCTCTCTGCAAGACCTTTCCTAAAACCTCGGAATGTTCATCTCGGGTTCGGGATTTGACCACTAAATCGTCTACGTACACCTCTACACATTGATGCATCATATCATGAAAAATCGTCATCATTGCCCTCTGGTAGGTAGCTGCTGCGGTCTTTAGTCCGAAAGGCATGATCACATAACAAGACATTCCCCAAGGTGTAGTGAACGATGTTTTCTCCGATCCTCTTCGCTAGCCGAATTTGATTGTACCGAATATCCATCCATGAATGAGAGGGTTTCAAAACCGGTCGTATTATCAACAAGTACATCGACGTGAGGGAGAGGAAAATCATCCTTAGGGCAAGCTTTGTTCAAATCTCTAAAATCAATGCAGATGCGGACTTCTGCCATCCTTCTTCATTATCGGGACGATATTAGCCACCATTCAGTAAAGGACGACTCTAATGAATTTGGCTTGATACAATTTATCGACCTCTTCTTTCATTTTTAGGGCCACTTCTCGGGATGAAATCTTCTAAGCTTTTGTTTTCTTGGGACAAATTATCCTTAAGTGTCAAACGATGTTTGACCAGTGAATTGTCCAGTCCCGGCATATCCCGATAAGTCCATGCAAATGTATCCCAGTATTCCTGCAAAGTCCCTATCAAATCTGATTCTTGGGAGGGAGATGGACTAGCACTGATGAGAACAACTTTTGGATCATCCAACGTTCCAAGATTAAGTTCCTTCGTAGGCTCATCAGCAGAAGCTAAGGGTTCTTCAAATCTCCTCAAGCCTGAAGCATAGGCATCTGCTACATCCTCTTCCTCATCTGTATTAATGTCCTTTTCTGAACTGACTTCATATACTCCCAAAGATTGATCCATGTTTTCTTCGTCCTCATAGAAGACTTCATCCAGCTGAATACTGTTATCCCAAAATCCTGGCAATTTCGCACATTCTAAGCTCTTGCCAGCCAGTTGATATAAATACCGATTCGGTACCCTCTTACCCTTAGCCTGGACTCTCTTGGACACTAACCCTAGGGGAAATGAATGAGATGATGAGGAGGGGAGGTTAGGAGAAGTGATATCTACAGGGGGTGAAGGGCAGAGCAACTTGCTCAAAGACTCGGTCCCCGAGGTCGGAAAGTCCTTGGGGACAAAGATGGATGTTTCCTCGACTGAAATGCGAGTTGTGAGAAGGACGTTTTTTTTTTGGGTGGTGCCAACCACATGTACGGGACGGGTCATGGCACTGTTTTTACTACGAAGGGAAAGGAACGTGAAAGTTTGAAAAAGATTTTGGATGGGGTCGTGATCCTCCTTGATCGGAGACGAGTCGGTCGACCCTAAAAGGGGAAGATTTAGTGGATAGGGCGGGCCATCCGAGTCGACCCGAGATTGAACTTGCTCAATGGCCAAAGAGGCAAAGGCCTCGATTAATGTAGAATGGAGAGGGCTCTCGGGCCCAATGGTGATGATTGTGTGGAACGGGGGTAGTTCATTCCTTGCATGGGCCGGGAAGGGCCTGCCATAGAAGAAGGGCATTGGGAGCCCATGGGAGAGGCTTAATTGAAAAGAGGGGCTCGGCCCTGGAGAATGAGAGGTTGAGGGAAGGCCCTCGCGGAATGATCGGGGGGAATGGCAAATTTGGTCGGGGTGCTTGCGATCCTTGGCGACTCAAGCGGTTCTTTCCTTGATTCTTCTTCCTCGACCGAAATAATAATGATAAAGGTAAGAACAGATTCATCCTCACCTTCGTCGATCTTCTCGCCTTTTCCGTGAAGACGATTGTTGATGTCGTTGAGATAGCACGGCTCCTCTTCTTTAATCGGATTACTTCCCCTTTTAGAAAGTATTTCGCAAGACCTTCTCGCCCTTGTTGTTGTTCGGGCCTTTTGCCATTCTAGATTGTCCCATCGTATCCCAGGCCAGCCTTAGTAAGTCGGTTGGCGAGGCTGATAGGTTCTGTGATGCCTTGCAAGAATTTGCCCAACCCTTGACCCTCTTGATACCCCAGAATTCTCATGATGTGCCATCCTATCGGTTCTTCTGTGTTCTTCCTTTTTTGCTTTGGCTGCCATCTTTTTCTTGGCGGTTCTATTAATGTGAAAACTGGCTGGCTTGGTAATCCAGTAGCTGGCGTCACTGTTACATAACTGGTTACCTTTACAATTTGCCCCTTGTGAGGAATTTGATACAACGATGATTAGTAGATGCCACCGCCTCTAACGCTTCGAGATAAGGACGGCCCAGAAATGACCCGGTAGGTAGGATCCATCTCCGGCACATGGAAGTCAACGCGGGTTGTCTTGGGACCGAGCTCGACATCAAGAAGAATGGTGCCGTGCGCGGGTCGCTTCATGTTATCAAACGCCGTCACAGTGATGTGAGAAGGTTGGATCTCCGTTTCTGGAATGCCGCAACAGTTCAATGTCTCGAGAGGTATGATGTTTAAGGAGGCACCAGTATCTACCAAGCATGAATCTATCGGGGTGCCTCGAATGTTCACTGTCAAGCATAATGCACACCTCCTGACTTCAGGGGCTGCTAACTCCTCATCAGTGAAAGTTAGGGCTGGATGTTCACTCCGGGGAGCCAAGACAGCGGTGATTCTCTCGGGTGGGAGGCTTTCAACGACAAGCACCTTTTGTAAATACTGCGAAGTACCTCTTGGTGAACTTTGGACCGCTTGATTAATTCTAGAATAGAAATTGGCTGGTGTTTTATCGAGGTGTTTCGACGGATCATATGTAGTTCTGAAATCTTGGTTCCTTAGCGGTTCCTCCTCGGTTACGGGGCTGCTTGTGTTGCACCGGCTTGGGGAAAGACGCGTTGGACCATACGTCCGCTCCGTAGGATGGCGGCAAGAGGTGGTGTAGGCCCGGCAAGTGATGTTTCGATGGGGACCGGCGTGTGATCGAAGTGGCTAGGCGGGTATGCTTGGGCGGAGGTGGTGGGGCATTGACAGGGGCTAAGCGGGGTTATTCTTTGGGCTGATGGGCGGAATGGGGAGGGGTGATGGTGGTGGTGTTTTTAATGGCATGATGGATGCTGGATTGGTCAATGGGGGTGCTGGTCTAATGATGGGTGGTAGAGGGGGTGTGATAGCTAATGGAGGTGGTGCACGTGGTCGGATAATTGGTCCTAAGGGGAGAGGGGTTGCGGTGACAGACCCCTCCACAGGTCGTGGCGGTGTACGGATGATAGGTGGTAGGTTGGGAGAGGTACGGGGGATGGACAAGATGACCCTATCAGGGTGGTGAGGGGTGTATGTTTGGAAGGAGGTGGTAGTCGGGTCCATTTGCCAATCTTGTCCTCGGTGGGACGATTCTTTGGCCGGGGTTAGGATAGGATTGATGGGATGGCGAGGGGGTGCTGCTATCGGAGCGGATGCATGGTTTGGCAAAGGGCTGCGCACTATCCCAAGGCCCAGATCATGCGGCTGTTCTTGTTGTTGTTGTTGTTGTTGTTGTTGTTGTTGCTGTTGTTGTTGTTGTTGTTGCTGCTGCTGCTGCCCTCGAGGTCTTGACTGTTGTGTTTTCAATGACTCAATATATACCCCCATTTGTGCCCAATCAATACTCCCTTGGTCATGAAGATCATGAATGTAGTCTCTGAATTGAAAACAATCCTCGATCATGTGACCCGGGTATCGGTGACACATGCAATACCGTCCAGTGTTTGCCGTGCCTGGCCAGACAAGTCTTTCTTTTGGGAGCTCTATCTGTTGTGCGGCCATCAATGCATTGAAGATATCTGTAAGTGAGTAGGGCAATGGCGGGTAATTTTCTCGTCGGGGACCGGTTTTCCTTGGTTGGTGTGCAACTGGAGGAGGGGCCTGGTGGTAGGTTTCTGGGGCCCTGGGTTGTGGGGCTCGAGGCATCAAGGGTTGTTGGTTCTGGGGTCAGTATTGTTGGACTTGGTATTGGGGAGGCCGTGGGGGAAGTTGAGGCCGAGACTGGTGCTGGAGGACCAGAGCATTCCTGTTTGGAGGAGGGTTTCTATGTTGGTGCGGGTAACTGTTAGGGGGATTCCCTACAACACTAACATGCTCATGGTTTACTATCCCCTCAGTTACTGGTCCGGAGGTGGAAGGGAAGGTTTTCTTGGTGACCCGAGGTCGGGGATCAAATAGGTTCATAATAGGTGAATCCGGAGCTGGGTCTGGATGTACCGCGCTTTTTCATATAACTTACTCATGGAAGTGGGATGGTGAAGGGCAAGCATGTTCTTCATGGCCGGGGTTGCATTTGTTATGATCAGCTTCACCTGCTCTTGTTCTGACATCGGATCTGTGAGCTTCTCTGCCATGGCCCTCCATCTATCTGCATACCTGATAAAATCCTCATCTGCTTTCATTTTCTCAGCTACAAGGTCGGTGATGGAGTAGGCTATTCCAACTCGGTCTTGATATCTACTGCAAAAATTTGGCTTTGACAATATCAAAGTTACCGGCCTCCCATTTGAATCAAGTGAATAAAACCACTCAAGCGCCGAGCCCTCCAATGATCTTCTAAATAGAAAAGCAAGGGCTCTTGGATCGTTCTGCCATGTGACGGATTCGTATAGGAAATCTTTGACGTGGAGGAAGGGGTTGCCGGACCCGTTGTAACGGCGGAACACCGGCATTTCGGAGTGGGGAAGATGGAAAGTAGGGAGCGAGGGGAGAGATATTTCAGGGGCAACTTTGGTGCCAACCAGACGGCGAATTTCTTTGTCTTTGCTCCTCCATCGACTTAGGCGGTTTAGCATGGCACTGGTCAATAGAGGGCTCTCGAACAATTGGAGGGGGAGGGGGTGTTTGATACACGGGGGGGGGAGCCAAGTAGGCCGAAGAGGCCGGACATGGAACGTGGGTTGGTGGGCACGCTGTTTGACGGGGAAGATTGAAATGATTAGAAGAGAAGATTGGTGGCCGTGATGGTGCGGCCAAATTTGGATCCGGGTGGTTTAGGATAGCCACCGGATGAGGGGAGTTTGGGGGCGATGGCCCGATATAAGAATGGCCTTGGGCGGCCGCATCGGGTCGACGTGCTACTGAACGAGGGGTAGAAACACGTAAACCGCCGGTGAGAGGGTCATGATCGGCGGGCGACTTGCCTTTGAGAATAGCCTCGATGGCTTGGAGTTGGGTGGGGTCGGCATGAGAGAATGCCTCCCAAAGGGAACCCGGGTTGGGTGGAGGAGAAACTTGATCCGGCTCAGCGGGGGCTCCTGGTTCGTTAACGGCATAGACAGTGTCGGGGAGGAGTGACGGCTCGCCTTCTGCCCCAAAGTAGGCCTGTTCATACTCTGCTTGCTCGCAGTGTTGATCCATGATGACTCGTCCGGACCTGAGCGACACAGGCATAAAGCAAAGAAAGACGAAGTTTTCTTCTTTTTTGGGTGTTTTCCTTTGAGCAGATTTTTTTTTTTGTTTTTTTGTTTTGGTTGTTAATGCTAGAAGACAAGTTTTTTATCCGAAAGCAAAGTTTTCTTTGACAAAGATTTTGGATTGCTTCTTAGAGGTTATTTTCTTTGATTGTCGTGATCCGAACAACTTCTTTTGGTAACTTTTAGATTTTTTTTGTAGGAGAGAGTCTCCTCCCTCCTTTTTCCTTTTCTTTTGGTTACACAAACAAGTTAAAGCAAAGACTTGGAATGCTTAGCGCAAAATTTTTGTTCCAACCTTAGATTAGTGGCTTGTTTAGCAAAGTATTGTCCACTCAAATAAATGGGTGGGACCCTATGCTCACACAACGCCGAGCAACGTAAGGTGAAACGATTTCTCACGCGGATAGGTAATGGGTAAACTTCGGGTTTTGGGGAAATGGTACAACCAGCCCGATCGGTGAAGAGGGAATCCTTCACGTACGAGGACTTACGGAGGCCTTGGCAGAAACCAACTTAGTCAACCGAGAGGGAATCCCCGGAAGAGAAGTCGAGATCCACCAAGAATGGTGTTTTGGATGTGTATGGCTTTGGGAGGAGAGTGAGCCCCCCTTCTCGGATGACCTACGAGGCCGGATGGAACCGGTACCTCGATGCAAGCTAATGCAAGAGAATAAGCAAGGATAAAGGAGCAAGCAAAAATAAAATAAAAGCAACACAACGTGAGAGAAGTACAAAGAAGCTTAAGAGATGATGGTGCACAAGGAAATTTAAACACTAAGACAGGTTTGCATGCTGAAAATTAGAAGGTAGTAAGAGTGATAAGGGTTGGAAGCGAAACAAGAAGCAGAAACTAAAAGCAGTTTCGGGGAATTGCAGGCATTCCGGTACCGCGCCGCCAGGCGTCGCGGTATCAAGACGCTTTGAACGTGAATCAGCAAATTTTAAGAAAAGCTAGAAAGCAAGGGTCCCGCGGGGATATAAAAGTGATATGATGCTGAGAAAGCAGTAAATGACGATGCTTTTTAAATGAGAAGGTACTAAAAGTAGAGTTGACTCGCGCGGGAGTCGATGCTTGTAGAGGCTTTGAGCTCGCGGAGCTCGGTTTGCAAATGTCCTAGAAAGGTAAGCAGCTAGTGCTCCTTTGATAGGACTAACAGAAAGAGATGGCCACGCGGGGGCCGATGATGTACCACTCACGTGGTGAGTGGGGAAATGAGAGGTGGCCCACGCGGGAGCCAAGGAGTTGTGGCCCACGCGGTGAGCAAGAGTGGTTCCGACTTTAAAAGAAAAGAACTAAATACGAATAAACATGGAGATAGAAAGAGTGAATAGAAAACTTACTTGATGGAAGAGGCTTTCATTCAAAGAAATATGGCAAGCGACTTTCCCTTGGCTTTAGATGTCTCACCGTGGTCGCCAAAGGATGTGGACGCCGGGAAAGAGAGGGGGCGAGAGGGAGAGAAAAGGAAAGGAACGAGATAGATAGATGTGTGCGCGTGTGTGTGTTTGTTTCTCCTTCCTTACGGTCTTGATAGGGTGGGTTTGTGTTAATCACACCATAGGCACGGTCGTGGATGATTCCAACGAACCAGTCTATTGCCCGCTTCTCTTCCTTCTTTCCTTCTCCACACTCACCTTGATCCCCGAACTACTCGACCCTTGATGTCACTTGGGCATCGAAGGACCGGTCCGGGTCGTGAGGAGAATCGAGGGGAAAGAAGATCAGATAGCCGGTGGCATTATCAACACTAACTTAACCTACAAACCGAGAGAGGAAGGGATGGTGTGGTCGCCAGGAGCCAGAGAGGCTCCGATGATAGAAGTAAAAGAGATGAACTAGTAAAGAAAGTGAGAGTGACCGGTTACCTCGATGAACTGGGAGATTGCGGGGGTTCTATCTTCTCCTTCCTCGGCCGGCCGGGGAAGAAGAGCCTTGGAGAAACTCGCTTGCCTGAAAAGAAAGTATGAATGAAAGCACAACGATTAGAACTAAATATGGAGCGGTAACTATTCGTAAGAAAGAAGAGCAATAGCAAAAGGGGTTGAACGAACCGGATTAGGACTAACTCCTAACCCCTTCTCAAGGGAGAATCTAAATGACCTAAGACTAAGATGCGTTATGCCATACTAATGCAACATGCATAATGAAACCCAAGTGAACAATAAAGGAAAGGGTAAGGTAAGGAAGAAGATCGTAGAGAAGCCCGGGGGAGCGCTTCAGTCCTTCTGCGGCAGTCTTCAATACAATCTTCTCCCGGTTCCAATGACGAGGGATCGGATTCCTAGTACGTTTTGGAGGTTTCTTGGTACTCTTTGTAATGGTTTGCAATGGCTTTCAATGGTATGATGGCGGGGGTCTTGAATGGTTTTGAGTGGTATTGAATGAGCGGAGTGGAAGGGGTTTAATGGAGGGATGGAAAGGCTTGGGAGTGGGATGGTAGACTCTAATGGGGTTGGAAGGTGGTGGTAGGATGTTGGAAGGCTCAAGAAAACTCTTGGGAAGTTAAGGCTCTGGGAATCCTTCTTTTAAGCTCCTTGGAATCTCTCTCCTGGAACCTCTTAAATGTGGGAGAAGGGTCTCCTTTTATAGATGCGCAAAAGTGACCCTAGCGCTCCGTCCGGAGGACGCCTGGCGTCGTGGCATGGGAGCGCCTGCAAATCCGCCGACAAGTCGGCGGATCAGCACGTCCGACCATACCTGTCGCCACCTACCACCCTGCGTGTCAGGCGGCGGTTGTCAGCGGAAATCCTGGCGCTCTGACAGGGGAGCACCTATGACCTACGGCTGTCAGACTGAAAATTCGGCGCACGCGGAGCCTGCGATGACAGTTGTCAGGCGGGAATCCAGGTGCTCCGACGGCGGAGCGCCTGGACCCTCGGTACGATTTCGACAACGCATCGGCGACCGTCCGAAAAGCCGGCTGTCACGCGCGGAATTGCAGGCGCTCCGGCAGAGGAGCACTTGTACTTTCGTACGTCTCTGGGTACGAAGTCGTCCGGCCGGACAGAAGGGTGAAAAGGCGGGAAATGCCAGGCGCTCTGACGTCGCGACGCCAGGCGTCGCGGCGTCGGGACGCCTCCAGATTTCCTGAATTTTGATCATCTTTATGTTAAATTGACCTCTCCGATTGGGAGAAAACAAGTGTTACCTATAGAAATGAGACTGTTCTTTCTGTAATCGGGCCGAATTCGCGTATCTACATGTCTAGTATGCGATCTGTTGTTGAACTAGTTTTACTTATTGGTCGATGGATGTGATGTTGGAACAGTTTATGTTAATTTCGGATCTGTTTAGTGATTGTGTTTTTGTTATCAAACCTCCTTATTTTTGGGTTTATCTCACTGTCATAATCCGAAAAAAAATCCACTGCGTTTTTAAAATTCGTGATAGTTTGATAATACTATTAGACACTTCTATCACTATCAATTAATAGTAGAAATAAAGAACATTATGTAATACAATTGTCAACTTATATCAATTTTGATATTGATACTCCAATTTACGAAAATATCAATATCAATATTGATATAATATCAATTTTAAAACTCTAATCAAACGGGCTTAAATTTCTTGTCATCTGTCCTTACACTAAGGTGTTGTTTGTTTGATTGCAAAATTATGTAAAATTGGGACACTTGTTTCATTTTGTAGTATTTTCAGTTGTTTAGGTTAAAGTATTATTGTACTTTGAGAACAAAAAAAGGTTCTTATTTTAAATTATGTGAGGAGGGGTGGAAACCAAAAGAAGAGAGTACATACATCGAGGGATCTCACCTTTGACGTCACCGCTACCGTAGACGCTGACGTGCTTATTGGGAGGGATCAGCGTCTTGATTTTGCAGAGGCCGCCGATTGTAATATTCTTGACGGAAATTTTATTAGGAGGGTAGATTGTAATATTTTGATTTTTCTTATTTTATTATTATAATTTGAATATTTAAATTAGATTATATATTAATATTTTAATTAGATTTACTCTCCCTTTAGAACTCTGTTTTCCCTCTCCCGATCGAACTCGACTTCCCCTCTCCCGATCGAACTCTACTTCTCTTCCCCAGGTCCCGGTCGGACTCTCCCTCCCTCCTCTATTTATTTCCTCCCGTGCGGCGGCCCACCGCCTTCCACCCTCCCTCTTCTTCTCTTCCACGAGTGCACAGCAGCCGGACGCCGCCCTCCTTCTCCTTCCTCCCTCCTGCGAGCACGCAGCAGTAGCCCCCGCGCCCCCACCTTCCTCCTTCCTTCTTCTTCCCTCCCGCGCGGGTGCAACACCCAGACACCCCCCTCCCCCGGTCCTGTCCCGCGAGTGGCCACCCTTCCTCGGGCCGCCCGGCGCTGCCCGGGACGCCGCGGCCACCTTGCGCCTGCACCGCCACCCAGCCCCTCCACGCCATCCGGACCCCCCTCGCGCTCCCGCCGCGATCGTCGTCGCCCACCCGCTGCCTCCCTCCGCTGCCACCCGCCTCCGGCCATCGCGTCTGCCCACCGCCGCCGCGCCGTCCTGCCGCCGCAACCACTACGCGCGTGTCGTCGGCACCGACCCCCGCCGTCGCCGCCGCGGCTGCCGCCCGGCGCCAGTCCCTCCGCCCACCGCCGGCGCCTCCGCGCGTGCCCTGCGCGCTGCGCCACCCGTGCGCCAACCCGGCCCCCCCTCCGCGGTATCCCTCTCTCTCTCATATCACTCTCTCTCCTATCCATCTCTCTCTCTTCTATCGCCTATCTCTCTCTCTCTCTCCTCAATACCTCTCTCCTATCTACCATCTCTTTCTTTAATCTTTATTTATTTGTTTTTTATTTATTTTGGCAGATTGTTAACCGGTTCTTCCTGGATTTTAATTAATTTTATCGTCGTCAGTCAGGTAGGCCTCTCAACTATCTCTTATCATCTAAATATATTAATTAAGAGGTTAAAATATGATTAGTTAATTTTGGTTAGAAAAATATATTTAGTTAGTAGATGGGTTTAGTTGTGTGCTTAATCTCAATTAGAAGTTAATCTAGTTGTTTATACTTAGATGTTTATTTAAATATGAATGATATCATGTTTAGATAGTTTGAGTGCATATATTTATGTAAAAAGTATTGTAGGATATTTATGATCTTGTATATATATATATCTTGATTCGTGCTAATATTAATTGTTAAGAGTTAGTTAGTAAGAAACATATATTTGATTAAGTATATGTAGGTTGCAATTGATTAATATTTCTAATTACATGGCATATAAATTCATAGTAGATTGCATGATTTTAGAATAGTGCATTGCCTTATTGGTTGTGTATTAGATTGGTTAATCATGACTTAACATGCATGTAGGTATAGTTGTAGTCTTTTTAACTATGTCATTGCATAAGGTTGCATATAGGTATATTTTATGTCAGTTTACTCTTAGCATGTCTAATTGGATTAATTGGTGTATGTCTGAGTAATATATGCTTTCAACTTATGAGATGTAGTTGATGCAGTGTGCTGCATTTTCTAATGTGATTTGCACTTCACCAGACTATGGTTAGTGGCTGTGGGTAGCAGATGAAATAGAACAGTCCGGAGCATTCTTTGATCCCGGATACCGCGGTTCATCCTAAGTACACCCATGCCTAGGTATACTATGGGATTTAGCTTACTATATGTTACATTCTACTATATGGTAAATCTAGTGTTAGTCCTGAAACATAGCTACAATGTCCAAGTGAAGCATGTATTTTACTCATACAAACAGTTCAGTGTTGTTTACGTTATGACATGTAGATTAGTGTTATTGCATTTAATTCATCTTTTATGATTGGTACTGGTGGTAGGTGCATATGGAGTTATGTTAGGATTGTCAGTCATGATTAGAATAGTATGCATTTAGTAAATCAAGCCAATCTATGCAATGGTAGAAAAAGTATCATATTTACTTAATTGAATCTTGATAATTAGCTTTACTTATAATTGTTATAATCGATTTTGCATGGGGTTTATATCGTTATTATCATTAAGGACTTGTTTATTATAGAGGGGTGGTTGGGTGTAAGTCTTACTGGGTCTTCATGACTCACCCCTTTCCTTTATTGATTATTTTTAGCTGAGTTCGAGGAACCCTTGCCTGAAGAAGAGTTTGAGGAGGAATTTGAAGGGGATCTTGCTCACTTTGAGGATCCAGAAGATCAAGAGTTTGGTGAAGAGTGATTGTTTTTGTCTAGGTGGTTTGAGTTTATTTCTTGCAATGTATTAGAATTTATCTTGATAGTACTTAGTAGTTGTTTATTTAAGGATGAACTCCATAGGTCATTTGTTTAAGTTGTAATGTCAGTTTGGAATTTATATTGTTCTCTTACTTTTTGGAATTTTAATTCCACTGTCTCGACTACGGTATATTCCGCTGCGCTATACTTTCCGGGTCGTGACACTATACACCTCAAGTATATCTAAGAATGTAAATAGATTCTGATATTTTAAAATTTAAATTTAATTTTGATAAAAATTAATAAGTTTAAAATTTATTTTTTATTTATAAACTATCAAAATCATAATTGAGTATTTCGATAATTTATCAAAATTTAAATCAGAATCAAATGATTCTATTTTAATTTATTTTTGATAAAATACAAATATATAAGTGAAAACAATAAAAATAAAATTGAATAAATCATAAAATATAATATATAAATAGATAGATGAAAAATATAAGTTTTAAAAAATATTGTATCAAATTTTAGTAATTTATGCAAATTATTAACTTAATTTTAAATAAAAATTAATATTTAATATTAAAATCAAAATTTATCGGGTTAGATTTCGATTCTAAAATTGAAATCGAATCGAAATAGAAACATGATAATTTTAAAATTATCAAAATTAAAATTAAAACATCATAACCTTTATTCAAATCAAACTTGAATCTTACTTGTTATCGAATTTGACCCGTTTACCTTACACCCTTCCCAGGTGTGAGTGTGATGACCGAGCCGATGCACTCTCGTGTGATAGAGGTTAGCAAGAGTCTGTCTGCAGTCTGCACACGCGGTCGTACGTGCGCATGGGAGGCAGGCCCACGCCGGCGAGGACCCACCGGCGTGCTGCTGCCGCTGCACCAGCTCGCGCGCCGCCTGGAGATCGAGATGGAGAGAGACAGAGAGAGAGAGGAATGCGGCACGAGAGGAATGTGGGCGGCCATGACATAAAGATGGGGAGGAGGAGGAGGACCACCCCGACAAAGAAATTGACGAGGAAGAAAACAAAGGGGGGGGGGCTGTGAAGGAAGAAGCTGGGGGGGTCAAACTGCAGCATACTGCAGTGCACGAGGTCTGACATTTAACTCTCCTCGCGTCACTCTGTTACTTGATTATTTTTCTGTTAAAAATATTTTAAATATTAAATTAATATAAAATATTAATTTTTGATAGTTTAAATTTCTTTATATTATTTTTAAAATAATATTTTTATTTAAAATTTGATTATCTAATAATACTAACTCTGTAAGAATATCTATTCTATCTCGGAATGCAATTTTTATCATTATTTCAATAGTTCTTATATAGATTCATCCATTTTATTATATTATTTATATATTTTTATATATTGAAAGCTTTTTTGTGATTTCATAGTATAATATATGTTTTCATCTTAATTTGTTAATAAATTATTTCTGAAATATTATTCTTTAATAAATTTAGATTTTTTTATTACGTCATATAATTTTTATTCTATAATTATTTTTTACAAATAAATTTATTCTTCTTCTATTTCAATTATTAATTTTAAATGTGATAATAATAAATATATTTAATATAATTATTAAACACGATCTTAAATATAAAAGTATGATTAACATTATTTATATTATGATATACTTAATATATTTATAAGTTTTATTATCATTTTACTTCCACATTCGATTTGTTCTCGTCGGACTGACGCAGGCAGCTGCAGACTTCCCATTTTAAACATCCTTGCAGAGGATAGACCTGTGTCAGACCCTTCACCTTCGCCGGCGAGATAGCAGAGGGGAGATGGGCGGCGACAGCAGGGTGCTGGTGGTGGGCGGGACGGGCTACCTGGGCCGGCGGATCGTGAAGGCCAGCCTCGAGAACGGCAACCCCACCTCCGTCCTCCTCCGCCGGGAGATCGGCTTCGACATCGAGAAGCTACAAATGCTCCTCTCCTTCAAGGACCAGGGAGCGCGCCTCATCGAAGGCTCCTTCGACGACCCAGGGAGCCTCGTCGCCGCCGTCAGGCAGGTCGACGTCGTCATTTGCGCCATGTCCGGCGTCCACTTCCGCAGCCACAACATTCTCCTCCAGCTCAAGCTCGTCGATGCGATCAAAGAGGCGGGCAACGTCAAGGTAATATTAATAATATAACGAAGCTTTGCATACTTTTCTCGGAGTTTGGTATTAATGGGTAGCGGGGTGAACAGCGGTTTCTGCCGTCGGAGTTCGGGATGGATCCGGCGAGGATGAGCGACGCCGTGCAACCCAGTAGGGTCACTTCCGAGGAGAAGATGGAGGTGAGGAAGGCGATCGAGAAGGCGGGAATCCCTTACACTTACATCTCTGCCAACTGCTTCGCCGGCTACTTCGCCGGCGGCCTCTGCCAAATGAAGACGTTGATCCCTCCCAGGGAGCGCGTCACCGTCTACGGTAGCGGCGACGTCAAAGGTGAGTTAGATATCCCCCCGATGTATGCACGCTCTTCTTTTCCCCCAATTTGATTTTCCGAAGAATAATAATAATAATAATAATCTCCCCTCTGTCGATGTTATTTTGCATCCTACGAACGTCGGCGACTCGGCGGCAGCCATCCTTGTGGACGAAGACGACATTGCGAGGTACACGGTGAGGGCCGCGGCCGACCCGCGGACTCTGAATAAGACAGTCTACATCCGTCTGCCGGAGAACATCCTTTCCCAGCGAGAGCTGGTGGCGATCTGGGAGGGCCTTCTCGGGAGGGAGCTGGACAAGACCAGCATCTCCGCCGAAGAGCTACTGGCCGCCATGAAAGGTACGGATCCTCCACACAGAGCACCCCGTTGGCTACGCTCTGTAATCTGTATATTGAATTTGACCCTCGTCACGCCGTCGGCTTTGCCATCGATCCGCAGATCTGGACTACGCTCAGCAGGTGGGTGTCGGACGCTTCTACGAGATCTTCTTCAGGGGATGCCTCACGAACTTCGACGTCGGAGGAGGAGAAGAAGAAGCTTCCATATTGTACCCGGACGTCGCCTACACTCGCATGAACGAGTACCTAAAGCGTTTCCTCTGACCGACGGTGCCGCCTTCTCTTGAGTACTCTAATTTATGGTATCATTTTATTTTTACTTCGTCTATTTTCTATCGGATACATTAATTTTGATGCGGGATATATTTCTTAAGATCTCATTCGTCTGTGATTGTGGAGAACGCGTTTGGTGGACTACATTATGTTCTTAGATCTACATAAAAATAAGGGGTTATTATGCTCTATGACGTAGTTACCAGCTCTTTATTTTTAAATCTCCTTATTTTCAAGGAAAGAAGGTTAAAGTAGCGTCGGTGAGATAAAATCTTAGAATTCAGAAGATGAGATATATATTTTATTTAGGTGAGATTTACGAGATAATGACTTAATAGAAAGCTAAATTTATTAAAGATTATGTCCACTTACGAGAGAAAATCTATACTAGTCTATAGAAGCAGGTACCTCTTTTTTCGTCCTCCCCCTTGCAAGTGTCCGATGGGCATTGTCTCGGCTGCTCACTGTTCGATAGATCCACAAACTCTCTCCTCTGCCAAATCCTTCACGCGAGTATTTTCTGTAAGCCTAACCCTGTCCGAGATTGTAAGCGTTTGATTAGCATAGCTTTTCCTGTCCACGGTACGATAGAGGCACCGATATCTCTCCTCAACAAGATAGTGGATCACCTAAGTTCCCAAGTGGAGGGAGAAGTCTCAGTCCCCAATCAGAAACGACCACATACCCCTGCCACTTAAGTGGCGGTTCAAGAACTGGTTCGGTGAACCGTTACCGAAAAGAGTTGAACCGCTACTAAAGCCTTTGTAACTCACTACTGAAAACGGCTGAACCGCTACCGACGCTTTACTAATTCGTTACTGATGGGTAGTGAGTTACAAAGACGTCAATAGCGGTTCAGTTCTTTTCGGTAGCTGTTCAACAATGATTCAATAACATAATTTGAAAGTCTTGAACTCGCTGCCGAAAAAGGTCGAACCTCTATCAACGCCTTTGTAACTCACTACCCATCGATAACGAGTTAGTAAGGTGTCGGTAGCGATTCAGCCCTTTTTGGTAGCGGTTCACCGAACCGGTTCTCGAACCACCATTTAAGTGATGGGGGTATGTGGCCGTTTCTGATTGGGGACTAAGGCTTCTCCCTGCACCCGGAGACTGAGGTGATCCACTCTCCCTCAACAAGTGTTCGCACGAGGATTTGTGCGAGAGTTTTCTTTCCTCGCCTCGCAACTTTTCTTGTCTGCATCCCATCACCTCGATGTGCTTCAATGGCCTTCTTCCTATTTAATGTCCAAGCCCTGGATGGGATGGTGAGGTGGGCTCATATCTTGGAGTCTGATTCATCTCAAGAGTCCTCCCGAGCTCAGTCTCTTAGTCTCCTCACAATAAAGTGATATTATGGCATAATTTAATGATATTTAATGGTGTTTTGATACTATCACATCACTCTTTATGAAAGAGCTGAGTGACTCATCTTAAAAGAGCTCTTAAGACAAATCAGACTCCATATTTTGGGGTTGGATTTGATCGGACCGATCGAGTAGTGTGTGTGGGTCCCATCACGTATTTGTTGTGAAGACTCAGTTGTTGATTTTTTGAATTAGCCGTGTTGATGTTGACTCAATCACATCGATTAAATCTACGTGTTGTGTTGTGTTACACGTTTTTTCTTATAACAAAGATGACATGTTACATATAACTTGAGATTCGTGCACATCTCTTCTTATAAATACATCAACTGAATCATTTTAATTTATATGCATTACGTGTTACGTCATCTTTTCATAACTTGATTAATTTGACACATAATTAATATCTTGAAATACGTGTAAATTTAAATTTGACTATTTAAAATAAGAATATGAATTGAACTTGATCTCTTGAATACGTACATGATTAAGACTTGACTACTCAAATTTGTTGAACTTTAATTAATATCTTGAATTCCGTATATGACTTGAGTATTGACGTGATATAAATATATAAAATAATAATAATAATAGTAAATATTTATAATTATTATATTTAATAAATATCTTCTCTTTTTCCCACAAATTTTTTTTTTATTTTTTATGTCACATACACTTCTTTTTTTCTTTTTTTCTCTTGTTTCTTTTTTTCAACTCCTTACTTTTTTTTAAAACTTCTCTTTGTAAACAAAATTTTTATTTCTAATTAGGTGTTTGGTTGCGTGAAAACTTTTTGTACACTTTCATGATAAAAAATTATATTAAAATAAAAAGTGAACCAACTCATGACATAAAATTATCATGTTTAGAGGGATGTGATAACAAAAAAGAGTAACTATCATATATGACCAAACAAAGTGGGGGACCACAAGAAAAAAGAAAGAGGTGAGACCCTCTTTTTTGTTTAAGAAGAAAATCACTTTCAAAATATAAAAGTGTCATGGTTACCAAACACCTCTTTTAACAAGTTTTCTTATCATTTTTAAAAATTAAAATAAAAACCTCTATTATCATACAACCAAACACCCCCCCCCCCCGAGCAACTTCATTCTTTTTGGCTACGAAGAGAGAACCGACTACTCTCTCTTTTTTTATGTCGGGCGGTTGCTACAAAAACCTTTGGTACCGTAGCATGGTACCGTAGCATAAAGCTACAGTGCCTATTTGGGTTTTTTTTTGCTATAGTACCAAGAGGTTACCATATCGGCAAACAATTTATATTGAGATTTTTTTTAGAAAATTGACTTCGGATCCATTCTTCACATTTCACTTTAACACATAGTCGGTCTTTTGAATTGGTTCAATGTCCAGTCCATTTTTTTCAAAAATTTAAGACATACACTCAAATTTTGGCTGAATTGGGTTAACGGAGGACAAAAATGATCTATTTACCTTTCGACTTATTTTTTAAGTAAAATTTTCTTGACCAAATGAACGGCATGTCAAGGTTAAAAGTCAGATAATAAGACTTTTTTTGCCCTCAATGAATTTTAAATACTAAAGTTGATGGATTTATCTATATACTAATAAATATTATAAGGCGTACAACAATCTCATTTCAACAGGATTAACTAGGATATAGCAAGATAATATATAAAATAAAGTAAAGGTAAATAAAATAAAATAGATAATACGTTAAAATATTTAAGAATGTCAAATTTTAATTATTCGAATACAATCAAATAAACCATACCAAGGGTATTTTATTTATAAGTCAAACATACTAATTTTTAGTTTTAACTATTTATATTGATATTTTGTTGGCATGTATAAAATAAAGTAAATGTAGTGTAATAAATAGATTTATAATTATATTACATTTTCATTTTTAAATTTAATAAGATGATGCAGTTATAAAAACACATATAACTACATTAATTAGTTATGTGTTTTTATATTAACTTAATTTATATTATAGTAGTCAAATAATTAATATTAAAGTATTGTTATATTTGACGGAATGGATTATCCGTTATAAAAATTTTCACTCCCGGACCATTGATTAAAAGAATTTGTTAACCGGATTGATGATTGAAATGATTTTCTTACATGGATCAGAAGTCAATTTTTCTTTATTTTGTTAATGGGGTGTTTGATTGCATGGTAATTTTTTGTACATTTTCATGATAAAAAATTATATTAAAATAAAAAGTGAACAAACTAATGACATAAAATTAACATGCTTGGAGGGATGTGTTAACAAAAAATAGTTACTATCATTCATGGCAAAACAAAGTAGGGGGCCACAACGAAAGAGAAAGAGATGCGACTTTCTTTTTTTGTCTAAGAGAAAAATCACTTTCAAAACACAAAATTATCAAGGTTATTAAACACCTCTTTTAATCAATTTTCTTACAATTTTTAAAAAATAAAATAAAAGTTTCCGTTATCATACAACCAAACACCCCATGGAGGTTTTCGCGGTTTGCGGCGCGGCGAAGGGGAGACGGCTGGCGGCGGTGCTGCGGGCAGCAGGGCGACTGTGGCGTCTTGGCGGTGGGGCTGCGGCGGCAGCTTGGCGGTGGAGATGCGACATCGGGCGTAGGAGACGAACGGCGACGGCGGAGACGGAGGAGGTGGAGAAGGATGCACCGACGAATGGCAGGGCGGCAGGGCCTTGGCGAAGGTGAATGTCCCCTCCTTTTGAACAGTGATCTGATTTGGTTACGCATCGGTCTTTTATTCTTCTGATTGTGTCCTAGCTACAGCACCTTCTGCAATCAGGATGCCATTTCCCTAAACCCCTACATTTATGAATTTTTAGTGCCCGTCGTCGCAAATCAGATTTTAGGTTTGGCAGTTCTACAATGCCATTAGTGAGCAAAGCCGTTTTCTAATTTGATTTCGATTTTTTATGACCCCTTTGTTCTGTCCTAATGTCTCTGAGAACCACAGCCTTCCTTCCGACCTTTTAGCCATGCAACTTGGCGGATTCTCATGAGTCTTGGACGCTCAGTGTTATAGAGATTTCAAACCTTTCGTTCTACAGATTTACTCAATCACAAATCCTCCGTGAGTTGGTAGATGTAGGGGTGGCAATGGGCCGGGCCGGCCCACGGGTTCGCGGGCCGGGCCGGCTGCGGGTCATTTGACGGGCCAAATATTTTGGCCCGTGGGCTTTAGTCGGGCCGACATACGGGCCGAAACGGGTCGACGCGGGCTAAAACGGGCCAAATAACTTTCATTTTTTTATGTCAAAAATATCATTTTTACTTATTAAAAATATATTTTAATTAAACTATTATTAATTTTATGATGTTATCTTAAATAATTAAATTTATCATATTTAATAAATATTTATTTATAAAATATATAGTTGGGTCAGGCCGGGCCGGGTCGGGCCAAGTCAATAATTTTTACGGGCCGGGCCAACAATGTAGTGCGGGCCGGGTTGGGTCGGGCCAATATATTTTGGACCGGGCCTTAAACGGCCGACCTCGGGCCGGGCCGGGCCCGGCCCATTGACACCCCTAGGTAGATGTGGTCATTCGGATTACGAGATCCGACAAGTTCACCCGAATCCAAAAATGCTACCGGATCTGTCCCTGGATTGGCTATGCATATCTTGATGTGTATCGACCATTGTTACCATAGTTGTCCGGACGTTTTTCCAACGGTGTCTTATCAAAGTGTCTTGTCTGGGTTAAAAAGACACTCAAAACGTTCATACAAGACGTCCTGGGTATTTTTACATGATTAAAAAAATAATTTTGAGAACTTTTACCTCCTTGATATTCCTCCCAAGAGACACTTATTTAATGATAGTTTGAATATATTAATATTTTTTACTATCATTTATATTATCGCACGTATATAAAATTTATAATCATAAATATGTTATATACCTAAATTTTATAAAAATTTATTTAACTCTTTTCTTTTTCACACACATCATATTTACTTATATACATAGATAAAATACTCATATTTAATTATAACGTAAAAATATAATTATATTTATATATATTTTTATGTATAACGATCTCCGACTTAATCTTCCTTGAATATCGTCTTGACCACCTAGGTGACATCTAAGCGATTGTCTTGTCGTCTAAGTGGAATCGATACCCTTCAACATCTTGGACATCTTGTCGTCTTGACAACTATAATTGTTAAAGATAACAACTCCTTCCCACAATGCAATAGAGACTATATTGCTTTAAAATTGAACCGTAAGAACAAATGGAATCAGATTTATGACTGTTATGAAAAATGGAAAAGGAAGAGCGAAGAGATGCTCCTTATCTACGCCTGTCAAATGGGCGGGCTTGGCCCGTCGGCCCATCAAAAATGTGACGCGGGCTGGGCTCAGGCCCTTGAAACTCAGTTCCTTTTTTGGTTGATCGACGGCCCGTTGAACATGGCCCGTCCAGCCCGTCAAAGGCCCGTGGCGAGACCCCTCCGGCTCCAAGACCTCCTGAAAGGCGGACGACGGCATGTCGAAGGCTGGTTGCAGCGCAAGGTGGAGGGTGCAAGGTGACGGCGTAACAGGGGGTAGTTACGTCATATGGAAAATGACAGCTGGGGGTTTACCTGGATGCCATACTCTATGTTACATTGACATCATTATTTATATTTTTATAATTCATTATAAATGTCTATGAACATATTTAATTCTATTTTATATTTTTATATAGAAGTTGCTGTTGGGAATTAACATTATATAGTCTGACGATTAATTTTATGGGGAAAGTAAAATTAAATAAAATTTAATAATAGAAAAAAGTTTGAATAACTTTTAGGTCGTTGGTAGATCATTTTACGGTGACTCACAAAAAAATAAAAATTAAAATATTTTAAAATAAGGTGAAGTACATAAAATATTAAAAAAATGATTTAACATTAAATAGTCTGATGATTTAATTTTATAAAGAATCAGAGTTAAATAAAATTTTAAAATCATCACGTTTAAATATTTTGATTTTCATATTTTAAAATCAAATTAAAATATTTTAAAATAAGGTGAAGTACGTAGAAATTTCTTGTTAAGTTTTAGATTTAGTTTGTTTTGATTCTCATATTTTGGATTTTAGGGAATCACCAAATTCAGATTTTGTGATGTTCTAAAATTTTCATATTTTTAAAAAATCTTTAGATTTTCTGATTAAATTTCCTAGTAATTTTTAGACTTCCATTTGAGAATTATGAGTTGTTTAAAAATTTTATATTTTACTTTTCTTTTTCATTTTTTAAAATATGGCTATTCACACTTTTCTAAAATTTTTGTTTTCTAATTTTATTTTTTTAAAAAATTTATATTTGCACAATATAGAATTAAAATTTTTTGTTTCTAAAAATTATAATATTTTGATCAATAAAATTTTTAGATTTTCATATAAAATTTTAATTTAAAATTATTTTACACAATGGAAACCCATTAGGCTAACGGATTATGGCGGATTTTGATGGGTTAAAGCCCATTTACAAAACTCAAGTCCATTGAACTTTTTACATGGGCTTGGGCTTGAGCTTTATTTATGTGGGTTGAAATGGGTTTGGGCCGGGCCAGCCCATGCCCGGCCCATTGACACCCTTATCCTTATCCATGTTTCACCGGCTTGGGTCAAACAAGAAGATTTTGCAAGCATACCCTGGAAAATGTTGAGGGAAGCACTTGGAAAGAAGCTTGCTGCTGTAGTTATTTAAAATGGATACGGGTAAAAATAAAGTCCTACATTTGGGAGAGCCAGAAAGGACAGACAAATTATCTGTCCGCTGTCGATTATTCTGAATTGACAAGTAAACATTCATAACTTCCCAAGGGGGAGATTCTCCAATGGGATAAAGTCTTAACAAAAATATGACAATAAGGTCATGTTTGGTACGGGGATAAGATGGGATAAACCTGATTTATCATTAATCCTTTGTTTTGTTAGACAAATAATTTCTATCTTAACCTAGGCTTATTTAAACCGGTTTATCTTTGAAAATAAAGTTAAGTTCACGGATAAACATCCTCTCGTTTCGGTGGGATAAGGTAAACGTTTCGGGGATACGCGACAGCGGCTCCGACGAATCCGGTGGACTCTCGCACGGCGGCAACGGCTCCGATGAATCCAGGTCTTCTAATCCCGCTTTTCTGCGCCTGCCTTCGTCTCCCAGCCGCTCCTGTTCCTTCTTTCTCTCTGCCCGGCAGCAGAACCAACCGAATAGAGAGGGCTCAGCGACAAGGAAGCTCAGCGACAAGGAAGAGGACGCCCGATCTATTCTATCTCTCCATCTGGTCGGTCCCTCATCCTTTTCCCCTTTGGATCCCAATTTTATTTCGGCTTTTTCTTGCTATTTTCCGCTCTCTTTGTCTGGATTTTGGTTTGTCACCTGTTCTCCCCGTGTCGCCTGGGGGGGTGGGGCGTTCAGTGGAGATGAGCCCAGCGATGTGGGGGGCGCAATGCAGCACCGTCCGGCTGTCTAGGGGGACATTCATGATAGAATGCCTACTGGCTCCGCAGGGGGGAGTTTCAGATTAGCTGACCTGATGAAGCCGACGACAAAGGTGCTAGGGAAACGATGAGCTGACTGGTGGAAGATGTTCTCTTGTGAGGGACAAATGGGTCATACGAGCAAATTTCAACAGCGCCGTCGATAGATTGGGGCGGAAATGGACCTCCGTTTAAGGGATTCATAGAAAATGGACCTCCTATTAAATTTTTTTTACGAAATTTCTTCTATCTTCCTATCAAACACTCCCCCCCTCCCCATTAACACCTCTGTTGCTCATAGAATCGACCGAAAAACGCACTACTCCGACCAATTTCTGGTCCACCGAAGAAGTCTGATGACAAAGATGCTACTGCGGATGATGCATCATTGCAGGTGCACTACGTGAGAGAAAAATCAAGGACCAATGGCAATGCATTTTTAACTAAACCATGTTTACACTCATTCTTAACTAACCATGTTTGACTTTAAATCTTTTAACAAGGATAGTTTTTTATAAAATTAAGTCAGCATTATAATTGACATAACTGAATTTTACTGTGACGGTTGACCGCAGTTTTGCATATCGACATTCCGATTACAAGTTAGTCTTCTCATCCAAGTTCTCCACTGCGTTAAACATTCGAATTCTGAAAATTCACATTACCGGTTATCATTTTTCCATAACTATCAGTGCGCCTAGTTGGTGCCAGCATTTCTGTCTAGTTAATAAAAGCACATTGGATTTTCACTACCATATTTTTAAAATTATAGCATTTATATCTTCAAATTTATATTTTTAAATATATTTTTAAATTATATTTTAGATTTATTATGTGAATATGTTAGTTGGGTCATCCTTAAAATTATATTTTAGATTTATTATTTATGAATATGTTATGGGTAATAAAATAAGATAATATAAAAAATAAAGATAAAAATATAAAAAATTAAGGTTATCCTCAAATTTATCGTTAATATACCAAACATAGGATAGAGATATCTTTAAACTTATCCTAAGTCAAACCAAATATAGTAAGGATAGAGTTAGCCACAAGGATTGGTTTATCCCTATTCCCATCAATTTTATCCCGATACCAAACGTAGCCTAAGAGTTTCACTTCTTGGCATATCGTTGAAATGAACGAACCGATTTTCAAAAAGTCTAATATGCAACACAAGCTCTAACTATTTTGTGACTTAAAATTTTGAATGTGTGGACAGATGTTATACATTTATCTATTGTCATACAAATCTATGGTACATTTGGTGGAATGAAAGGATGAGAAAGATGAACGTGATACATATCATTTTCAATATGTTCATAACATTTTATTGTTTACAACAATTTAAGATTTTTTATATAATCTTTTACATTATAAATTTTTTCTTGCTAATCAAGATAATGATTTATAAACATGATATATCTTATAAATTGTCACTTATAAATGTTGCTTATGCAAATGTTAATTGTTATCATAAATGCAACGGTGAAAATATGTCAAAATCAATCTTCTTATTTTAACATTATAAACTGTGTTAATATAAATATATATTTTTGAAATTTTGTCCATAGGTAAGATATGAAATGTAACTTTGAATACTCAAACAAAGTGTTTAAATATTTGTCAGCCTGATTAGATTTTGTAAAATATTTTATATATAATTTTCATTTAAACATAATGATTCGACAAATATTAAGCCATGTAAATGCATAGAGTGGATTTTTGAAACTCTTTTAAAATATAATTTAAAATTTTTGGCTTGAAATACATAGAGGTATAATATATGACAGGGAACATCAATACTTTATAAATTGATATGATGAAAATATACTACTTAAAATATAACTCCCCTAGAGTTCAAACTACTCAACACCTATAGTATCATACTATTCAATAAATTACAAATAAAAAATAATTTATTATTTATGTTCCACCCCACTTTTGTCATCAAATCTGAAATAAATGTTGATTGATTTAGATATTTTAACTAATAATTATATTTTTCAGATTTAAAAAGTTAAAAGTTGAAATTCACATGAAAAATAAATGATTTCAAAATAGATAAATAACTTAATGAATTATTTAAATATAAATTTTTTATTGTAATTTATTTTAGTAACTAAATTTAATATTTTTATCGTTTTTAATATGTTCCGTACATGTGAAGCACGTTCTATGACTAGTGTAGATAGAGGCGGAGGCCTTTTTCCAGGTAACACACTTCAAATTTAGTATGCAAGAATAATACGATCTTTTCTTTTTTGTAAAAGTAACAGATTTTCATTTAACTCTAATTAGTCTGACTGTCAAAATTGAGATGGAGTTCGAAAATTTGACTTTCAACGTGAAGTGAAGTAGCTTAAAAATTTGTAGAAAAGCAGTAGCTTAATGCCCTGTTTGATTAGAGTTTCATTTTTGGTACTATATCAATATTGATATTAATATTTTCAAATGTTGGAGTATCAATATCAAAAGTAATACAAGTGGACACTTGTATTACATAATATGTTTTGTTTGCATTACAAATTTTAAAATTGATACAATTAACCAAATACCTATTGATGGTTCATATTAATATCAATTTTAAAATTGATAGTGATAGAGGTACTTGATAGTGTTACCAAACAGGGCGTAAAAAATCTAACTTTGCAACAGCTTATAGTCATTGGTCAGATATTTTGTTTGGCTTAGAGTTGACCAGGGCTGTACTCTTATAACTCTTAAAAAATATTTCTAACTTCAGTTTTGGAAGAAGGCGGTTATTTTTAATCTGACTTTTGATTGGACTCTGACAGCCCGTTTGGCATCAAAAATTTTTGAAGATAAATTTGATTTATCTCTTAAATATTTAAAAAAATCGAATTTATCATGAAATTATCCCCGTACAAATAACACTTAAAAGTCAAGTTCGAGTAATCCAACTTCTACCATATTTGGTTAGTTTTGCGAAAAAAATAGTATGCTAGTTTTGCAAATAAAAGTTTAAGAATGTTACTTAGAAAAATCGGAGAGAGGGATTGAAAGAGAATATGAGAGATAGAGAGGATTCTAGTTTCAAAAAAAAAAACATATTCCCAGTAAACATTAAAAGTTAAAAATTTTAACTCAAACATCTAACCACCATATTTGACGAACTTAGGAAGTATACATAGGAATGTTAACGAGTCAGATATCGATTGAATAATAGTAATATTTGTATTTGTATCTTATAAAATAAAAAGTATTCACTTATATTGGTCAGATATTTTGTTTGGCTTAGGCCTCGTTTGATTACGCTTGTTGAAGCTTTAAACTCTGATTCGCTCAGATCTCAGACGTTTGAGGTTGTTTGGTAAAAACTCTTAATTAAAATCTGAACTAACCTCTAACCTCTCAAAAAGGTCTGAATAATTCAGACATCAACTCTAGCCTTTTTTGGTTCAGAGGAAAAAAATTGCTCGCGGTGATCTCGGCACATGACGATGCAAGAGGGCTGGGGCTTGCGACAACTAGGAAGGAAGGAGCCGCTCATGGCGATCTCGAAAGGAACCACTCGCGGTGAGCGACGGATCTTGGCGGGCACTTGGGAAGGAAGGAGTCACTCGCGGCAATCTCGGAAGGTGCCACGAGCGACTCATGGCTCACGTCAAGCGGCAGATCTTGGCGGGTGACTGGGAACGAAGGGTAGGGCTTGCGACAGATCTAGACAGCTGTAGTCTCCTTCTTGTCTAGGTCCCTCTGTGCCGGCCCCGCCACTGCTCTCCTCGCCGTTCCAGCTACCACTTTCCGCCTGTCCGCGGCAACACTCGTTGTTTGCTCCCTCGACGGCGCTCTCCTCTGCCCCCTTCTAAGGCTTGCTCAACGGAAGCCGCTCAACGGAAGCCCTTTGCACCATCTCCTCTGGTCGATAGTGCTCTCCTCTACCCCCTTTTATGGCTTGCTCAACGGAAACCCTTTTCACCATCTCCTCTAGTCGACAGTGCTCTCCTCCGCCCCGTTCTATGGCTTGCTCAACAGAAACCCTTTCCCCCATCTCCTCTAGTTGACGGTGCTCTCCCCCGAGCTGTAGAGTGAAGATAGTAGCTAGACCATGAACAAAGGTAGGAGGACTTGCCCTCCTGTCTGTATGCTTACTTCCATTCATTCTCTTCTACACAATCCTGTTCGGGGCATTCGTGAAGCGGGCATGACGCTGGATGTGTTTGCGATGCTGAAGAGGATTCAGAACAAGGGACTGTGGCCGAGCCTTAGGTCAATTTTTTGCTTCATCAAGCTATTGTTCTGGTGATGTGAACTAGGACAAATCTAGAAGATTTTTTGGGAAATAATACATAGAGGACTCCGGCCAAGTGTTCGCAGCTTCAATGATTTAATCCTTGGCTTTTGCTTGAGAGAAAATATCTCTATTGGCAAGAACCTCCATTTGTGTTACGTACAAATTCTAACACCCGTCGGATGCTTGTACAACCGATCATTAGATGCATTTGTTATGCCAAACAATGTGCGAAGTTGGTTCCCTTCCAACGTCGAGACTTTCAACATACTAATCCATGCTCTTTGTTGTGAAGGCCGAATGATAGAGGCATTGAAGCTGTTTGACAAGATGCCTGCGCGAGGTGTTGAAGTCAACACAGTTACGCATAATGTTACGTTGGACGGATATGTCAAAACTTGGTGGATCAATAGGTCCTACTTTCTTTAAATTGTATGTTATTTTGTTGTGAAATTTGTTGATCCAAATTATAATTTTTAGGACAACCTAGTGAGAGATTACATGTGATATATACATCATAGATTGTATTCAAAGTCAATATTTGATTGTTTTATTATTTAAGAAAAATTAAATGATTGGTTCAGATTTTTATCAAACGACGTAAATCACTTATGTCTTAATCAAATTAAGAATTTTTTTACCACTCATTAAGAGGTTAGATGTAAAATTAAGACTTAAGATTTTCAAATTAAGCCTAATCAAACACCACCTTAGAGTTGACCAGGGTTCTACTCTTATAACTCTTAAAAAACTATTTCTAACTTCAGTTTTGGAAGAAGGCGGTTATTTTTAATCTGACTTTTGATTTAGACTCTAACGACCCGTTTGACATCAAAATTTTTTGAAGAAAAATTTAGTTTATTTCTTAAATTTTTGATAAAAATCAAATTTATCATGAAGTTATCCCCGTACGAATAACACTTAAAAGTCAACTTCGAGTAATCTAACTCCTACCATAGTTGGTTAGTTTTGCGAAAAAAAAATAGTATACTAGTTTTGCAAATAAAAGTTAAGAATGTTACTTAAAAAATCGAAGAGAGGGATGAAAAGAGAATACGAGAGATAGAGAGGATTTTAGTTTCAAAAAAAACATATTCTCAGTCAAGGATTAAAAGTTAAAAATTTTTAACTCAAAGATCTAACCACCATATTTGACGAACTTAGGAGGTATACATAGAGAAGTTAACGGGTCAGATACGGATCGAATAATAGTAATATTTATATTTGTATCATATAAAATAAAAAGTATTCACTTATTGTTTGTTAACTATCAATAATAGGTCTATCCGCAAAAAAATTGTATTTAATAACTGTTTAAAACAGTTTACGATCGGATAACGGTTGATTAACATTTATATAAGCATTACTAATTATTCTTCATTTTTCGAGAATAATAGTTGTGTATGATAATATAATTTTTAACGCATAATTTTAATGATAGAAATATAACACAAAATAGAATGAATATTAAAATCAGAAACATCACAATTCACATAAAGTAAGGATACAATACTAGAAAAATTTTCAATTACATATTTATTGTAACTTCACTCGATGTATTTCTTAACGGTTAGATCATAATTTAATTAACAGATACGGAACCGGTTTTTCAAGTTCGATTTATAATATATTTGTGACCGTATCCACTAAAAATGGATAATAAGTAAATGGCTACGAATATCTTATTCAAAATTTTTGATGCTCTTTTAATTATCTTATGTCGTGTTTGGTAACATTATTAGACACCTCTGTTACTATTAATTTTAAAATTGATATTGATGGTAAACATCTTAAAGTGTTTGGCTAATAGTATCAATTTTGAAATTTACAATGCAAACAACACATGTTATGTAATACAAGTGTCAACTTGTATCAATTTTAATATTGATACTCCATCTTCTAGAAATATCAATATCAATACTAATATAGTATCATTTTTGATACTCTAACCAAACAGGCCATTAACGAACAGATTATGCCCTGTTTGGTTAGAGTTTCATTTTTGGTACTATATCAATATTGATATTAATATTTTCAAATGTTGGAGTATTAATATCAAAAGTAATACAAGTTGACACTTGTATTACATAATATGTTTTGTTTGTATTATAAATTTTAAAATTGATACACTTAGCCAAACACCTCTTAATAGTTCCTATCAATATCAATTTTAAAATTGATAATGATAGAGGTACTTAATAGTGTTACCAAACAGGGCGTTAGATAATATATTTAAAATTATCACATTAATAAAAATACAATAACGTTGGGAAGTGTGCACCGTTCTTCTTAATCCGGTTTGAACTATGTTTTTCGAATCAAACGGAATCCAATCATGTCTTCAGATTCAATTTAATTTAATTTAATGAAATAGAAATAAAAAATAATTATTTTTTCGTATATACTATTTGTAATAAAAAACAATTAAAAACAATATTTTATTATAAAATTTATTGGCTAAATGAACTGGCGGTCCGGTCCGTTTCAACTGATCGACTTTCACACGAAGTCCAGTCAAATGTTGAGTTTAACGTGAGATCCAAAACTTCACATTCTTTGCATTTCCGCCCCTAAATTGATTGCAGCGGACACTGGGACCGGAAAAAACAAGTAAATTATCTCTTTTGCCCTCATTAGCTTTGAATGACTGTAAATCGCCGATCATTATTTTCTTCTTAAAACGAATGATTTTTTACTTGACGCCCGTTAGATTGTGTAAAATATTTAAAAACTTGGATTAACCTTGAAAACAGATAGATCGAGAATCCTTGTTTTCTTCTCCACGAACGAGCCATTATGTTTAACTTCAAAACTTAATTATTATAATATATTTAAATAAATAGTTAAAATAAATTTACAGAATATTCAATAAATGTAAGAACATTAGATATTAGTTGTTATATTTGATGAAATATATTTTAGCTGTCAATATAAAATTTTAAAATAAAATTTTAAATTATTATTTTTTTATATTGAAATCTTTAGGTAAGTCAAATATAATAATTTATTTCTGTGAATATATTGGTATTTTGCCGTTATATTGATAAGAAATAGCAAATACGGTGTAATGTTTAAATTTTAAATATTTTAAAATTAATATTTTTTGTAAATAATTATTTTTAAAATATGTTCAATATAAACTAAAATTAAATTTAATTTTTATAGAATTAAATCTCTATATAAATAATGTTTTTTGTTTTAAATATAATAATGTTTTTAAGTAATAAATCATCATTATTCAACGTCTCAACTTTGATTCTTGTTTTAAAATTAATAATTTTTAAAAATTTTATATTAATTTTATTTATTAATAAGTTAAAAAATAATACATAATTTTTAAAATTAATATAACTATGAATTTAAATTTTTATTTTGTTTTACTATAGCTTATAAGACATATATTTTTAAATTTTTACTTGTATTTTTAAAATAATAAAATTGAACACAAACGAACCAGTTTGATCATTTTTATGATTTTATATGACATGTTAATAAGTTTCAAAGATTTATCGTTTTATTAAAATTGAATCAAAATTTTTATTTTTCTACTTCAGTTTTATACATGTAGGCTGCGTTGTTTTTCTGAGCGTTGATTTTCCGAAGGAGATTTGTACGAAAGGGTAAAATAGAGATAACAAATGGAGTGGTGACGGACGTTTCGCAGGAAGTGACGTAAATGATTTATAATGTTAAAAAAATGTGATGAGTGGATCGGATGTCGAAAGGATTTGATCCTCGGACCTATAATCATATCGGTTTTCTTAAATGGACTGGTAGTTAATTTCCCCAAATTTATTTGATCAGGAGACGTCGGAGCAACTTGGCGTGACGTAGCGCGAAGTGACATCTTGGTTGTTTGACAAAGTTGCGGGCGTCACTCATCAGTCATCAGTTTTGTCTAATTCGGATTAATGTGACGTGTCAACTAAGCTCGGCCGTACAAGACCAAAGTTTATCATGGGTTTGCGATATGAGTAGATCATGTATTTTTGGTTTCTGATGTCATGATATTTAAATATTCTCATACTGATATATTTTGTTTTAGTACATTAGCTCAGGAGATTTTACATGCGATAGTTATAAATATTCTTATCCCAGTTTATTTTATTTCAATTTGTTATTTTAGGAGCTTTTACACATTAGTCTTGGTTACTATTTGCATTTCCGTGTAAGTCTTCATCGAGCATAAAACAAATTTAAAAAAAAATGTTTGAAATATTGTGCTTTGAATAAATAAGTACCTCCATTTAAAAACACCCTAAATTATTTTTAAACTATTTTTATATTTTGACAAAACTAATCCCATTTTTGAGATGTACGTATATGTATAAAACGTGAAAGGGAGAAAGAATAGATAATATTAGATACTGGTGTTTTTGCCATAGTAGTTTTTAAAACTACTCAGCTAATTTTTTCTTACAATGAAGGTTACTTATTTTATTAACAAAGAATTATAAAATTTACCATTTACTTTTGTTAAAACATTTTTACAAATATAAATAATTATAGAGGCTAAAAATTAAAAAAACCGTTGTTTTAGCATAAAACCACAGAGTCTTTATACGACAACCAAGCAGTCTGATAATGCTTTATTACCTCACCTTTGAATGCGAGTCAAAAGCTTGGGCGCATGTTAAAAAGGAAAAAAAAATGACTGGAAGCAAAAGGTTGTAGACATAGGGTGCGTTTGGGAACTCCGTGGAAGTACTTTTTTTCACTTCTCCTCTTAGAAGAAGTTCTTATTTTTATGGTACCGTTTGGTTACCTTTTTATTTTCACTTTTCCTCCTTCTCAGAGGTAGAAGCTCGGAGGAGAAATTTTCTCCTTCCGACGAAGGAAAAGCGCTCCCGTGCTCGGCATCAGCGAACCTCGTACCGCATAGGCGACCCGCTCCCCTCCGACACCCCCTCCCCAGCGAACCCCTCCCCTCTCGCGACCCCCCTCCGGCACTCCCTCACCGGCGATGCTCTCCCCTCCGCGAACCCCCTCGGGCACCCCCTCCACGAACCTCCCCCCTCCGGCACTCCCTCCCCGGCGATGCCCTCCCCTCCGCGAACCCCCCTCTGGCACCCCCTCAGCGAACCTCCCCCCCTCCGGCACACCCTCCCCGGTGATGCCCTCCCCTCCGCGAAGCCCACCCCTCCGCGACCCCCCCTCCGGCACTCCCTCCGCGAGCAACCCTCCCTTCCGCGAACAGCCCTCCCCTTCCGTGTCGGCGAAGCCCTCCGCTCCGCGAGCAGCCCTCCCCTTCCACGTCGGCGAAGCCCTACCCTCCGCCCCTCCGCCAGCCCTCCGCGAGCAGCCCTCCCCGTGGAAGCCGCCCCCTCTGCCCCTCCGCGAGTAGAGCAGCCCTCCCCTCCGTGAGAAGAGCAGCCCTCCCCTTCCGCGTCGGTGAAGCCCTCCCCTCTGCCCCCCTCCGCGAGCAGCCCTCCCCTTCCACGTCGGCGAAGCCCTCTCCTCCGCCCCTCCGCCAGCCCTCCGCGAGCAGCCCTCTCCGCGGAAGCCGCCCCCTCTGCCCCTCCGCGAGCAGAGCATCCCTCCCCTCCGCGAGCAACCCTCCCCTTCCACGTCGGCGAAGCCCGCCCCTCCGCGAGCCCTCCTCTCCGCCCCTCCGCGAGCTCTCCGTGCTGGCGACGAAGGGCTCCTTCGTTTGTCAAAATAAAATAATCCAAACAGCTCGCTTCTCTAATTAAGAAGTTCTTCGAAACAAAGCACCTTTCGAAAGAAGGTCCTTCCAAGAAAAGTCCTCCCATCAATTTGCCAAACGGACCCATAATTCAGAGACTGTCAGTTTATCCCAACTCGACGTGAACAGGGTTCCAGGATGAATTAGAAAATTGATTTTAGGTCCGATTAGGAAAATCAACTTAACTTTTAATTTGTCAACTAAATATTTTTAATATCCGCTCCATGTTAGGATTTTCTCAACTTGAACTACATGATGTTATGTTTTGTTAGATTTTTACACATCATTTTATAGCAAATTTACTACGCAATTCGACTCAACTTGAGTTCGGTATTTAAGTTCAAACTCGATATCAACCGGTTTATAAAATTAAAAAGTTAATTCAAGGTAATTTGTAAAACTCTAACTTCAGCCTATTTAATTTACAATAGATAATTATATTAATATTTATAATTTAATTTTTAAATAAATATTTAATTGAGTTACTCACAAACTGTCGAACATAAATTTGTTCATTTTTGACTTGAATCAAAATTTTACTTTTTATTAAAATTTATTTGTTTAAAATAATGAAGGGGTGAAGTCAATTATTTTAGCAAGCCCATCTTTGAGTTCTTTGTGAACCGCATTGGTTCCTTTGCACCACGTGCGCAAGTTGGTGACACTAAGACAAGATACGCCGATCACCCCCCATCGGCACTCCCTAGCGCATTGGCCCGTAATCGTCGAAAGGGAGCCTTTGAGATGATTCAACCCTCTACTCCATGAAATTAATCTTTCCCTTGTCATCTTCCCATCTACTTGTGATCATATCACGGCCGTCGATGGCGACGTGCAGCCAGTGGGGCTGGCCGCACACAAATATGAAGAGAGTGTTGGGTTTACACGATATTTATTTAAGTGATCCACTTGTTATTGGACTCGACTTAGCACACTATTAGGTTTATAAGATGGAACGTGGCTTATTGGGCCTTATCTCCTATTTGGCCTGGGATCCGACTATGGGCATGATCCTAATCCTAGTCAAACTTGGACTGGTCCTTCCTCTCTATATAAGCATAGACATGGCTGTGACTTCCTATACGGTTGCACCATACAGGCTCAATAGAGAGAGGAAACCAGAGGGTCGTCTGAAGGAGACGGGCAATTCCTATCCAGTAAATCTTCCTCGTTCTTGTCTTCCGCAGCGCAATGGAGTTTGGATCGTTGTCTGGTATTCCTAGAAACTCCAACATGTGGTATCGTAGCATATCATGATGATGAGAGACATTTCACCAACTCAATGCCATGGAGGTTACAATTTTTGATACTTTTCTCGCTCCCTTCATTCTTAACTCTCTCCATATTCAATATGAATCTTTTAAAATTTCCTACAACACACATCAGGCTAAGTGGTCTGTCAATGAGTTGATGACTATGTGTGTACAGGAGGAAGAGAGATTGAGAGGAGAGAGGAAGAATGTTGTTAATTTTACCTCTCATAATGAAAGTGGACATTTAGTGAAAGGAATATGTGTTCAAATGAAGGGCAAGAAGAAGAAAAACAAAAATAGAAAAGGAAAGAATGATAAATGCTTTTTCTGCCATAAGGTTGGACACATAAAGAAAGACTGTCAGAAATACAAACAATGGCTTGAGAAGAAAGGTATGGTCTCTTATCATATATGTTATGAGTCTTATTTGATTATTATTCATTTAGATTCCTGGTGGTTTGACTCAAGGTTTTCTGCGCTTGTTGCCACTTTTGTGTAGGAATTCCTGTTCAAAAGGCCGATCCATAAGAGTGAGCAGTCGATTCTCTTGAGGAATAGGACGTGCTTGCAAGTGAAGGTTACAAGAATGTTTTAGGCTATATTTAGTAGTGTATATGTTTCAAATTTAGATGACATATTCTATGTACCATCATATAGTAGAAATATGGTGTCAGTATCAAAACTTGATTGTAAATGGTTCCATTTCAATTTTAGAATTGTTTCTTTTAATTTAATTAAAGATTCAGTTGTTTTTGGTACTAGCAATCTTTCTGATGGTTTGTGGAATGTGTGTCTATCTTCTATGGTTTAACATGTCCATGATAGCCTACCTACTTCGGCTTAATGGCAATAAACATGATAGCATATAAGATGAGTCATCCATGTTGTGGCATAGGAGATTAGGTAATTATCTCCATTAAGAGGCTTCAAAGATTAGTGAGAGGAGTATTTTCTTCTCTTGACTTTATAGACTTTGTGACATGTGTTGACTGCATTAAGGCAAAGCAGACACACACGCCTAATAGGGATGCCACAAGGAGTTTGAGGATCTAGATTAAGAGGTGTACATGGAGCAACCTCAAGGGTTTCATGTTGAATAGAGAGAACATCTGGTATGCAAGTTAAGGAAATCCATTTACTGATTTAAGCAAGCCTCCCGGCAGTGATATCTCAAGTTTAATGAGATATTTTTGTCCTTTGAGTTTAAAGAGAACATTTTTGATAAGTGTTCATACTTAAAGGCCAGTGGGAGTAAATTTTATCTTGCTTTTGTGTATGGATGACATGTTACTTGCTAGTGGTAATCTATGTTTGTTACATGAAATTAAGATTTTAATGTCTGAGAATTTTTTGAGATGGAAGATATAGGTGTAGCCTAGTATATCTTGGGCTTAGAGAACATCAAAGTTAGACTATTAGACTCCTTAGATCTTTCTCATAAATCTTACATTTTAAAGATTTTAAAAGGTTTCATTTGCTGTATTGCACACCCGATAAGGTACCCATTGTAAAAGATAATTATTCAGTAAGCTATGGTGTTCCAATTATGACCTTGAACGCCATGGATATCTTAAAGGCACAATAGGTGTTATGCTCACATAAAGGAGGTCATATCAATTAAAGATAGTTGCATATGCCGATACAGACTATGGTGGTTGCTTGATATCCGAAAGTTTACTTTTGGTTATCTTTTTACGGTTACTTCCACCATGGCGGCATGATTTAATGCATGTTATGAGGCTAGTGCACAGGCTATTCGGTTATGTAAATTGGTCGTTTATCTACCTTTTGTAGTCTTTTGAGGCCTATAAAGATTTTTTACGACTATTCCACTACAGTTTTGTTCTCTAAGGACAAAAAGGCGTCTAAGGGTGGTAGAACCTTTGGCATAAAGTACTTTTGTCTTAGAGATTTAGTGAGGAATCAATTAAGTGTCTATTGAACATATTGAGAAAGGTCTCATGGTGACAGATCCACTCACTAAGGGACTACTGGCTAGCATCTTTGTAGTCATGTGATTCGGATAGGTCTTGTCAGTTCTCTTGATATGTTGTGATTTAGTTTGACACTTATACAGTTGTGTGATTGATTCTTCATTGTTGTTGTATTTTGCATGTTCCATTTGTGTACACTTCAGTAATGGACTTCAGCTATGCAGAATGTAACTTAAAGTGGTGACCATCGAATAAACATCAGGTGTATGTTTATTCAGACAGCCATTTACAGTGTTCAGTTATGAGAAAGTTGGTGACACGTGGTACATGGAAGGTGGTGTGTGACTGAATGTATTTACCGCCATGACCCTTGTCATTTGACCTACTATAATTGAGCAATTTGGGTTCCATCTAATAGAGACAGTGTGCTAGTTTTCTGTTTTATCGCGCGCGCGCATATCAGTTTTCTCGTTTCAAGTCTGAGCCCATGATGTCAAATCTTCTAGAGTCATTTTCAAAATTATATATATTAGTATTATATGTATAGTTCAAACAGAAGATTTGATATATAAAGAACAAGATGGATCAAGTGGGAGAATGTTGGGTTTACCTGATATTTATTTAAGTGATCCACTTGTTATTGGGCTCGACTTAGCACACTATTGGGTTTATAAGATGGAACGTGGCTTATTGGGCCTTATCTCCTATTTGGCCCGGGATCCGACTATGGGCAGGATCCTAATCCTAGTCAAACTCGGACTGGTCCCTCCTCTCTATATAAGCACAGACAGGGCTGTGACTCCCTATACGGTTGCACCATACATGCTTAATAGAGAGAGGAAACCAGAGGGTCGTCTGAAGGAGACGGGCGATTCCTATCCGGCAGATCTTCCTCGTTCTTGTCTTCCGCAGCTCAATGGAGTTTGGATCGTCGTCAGGTATTCCTAGAAACTCCAACAGAGAGGAGAGACAAAGAGATTGATTTGAGACTCCGGTGAAGAGCCCTTTCTTGTGTGTTTATCCTATAAAAATTAGTCACCTATTTATAGAGGCTCTTGACACTCATTCCCTCTATCCCACATCAATAATTCTATATGATTTACTCTCCTTAATTCTAAGGAGATCAATATATCATTAATTCCATATTCAACGAAGGGAATATTTTCTTATTCTATTATCTATTTATTGGCCATATTTATAATGTTAATATGTAATGTTCCAACATCTTCCACTTGGCCAATAAATGTATATATTCTCATTTTGTATGAAGTAAACATATTTGTATACTTCACCTATCTCTAACATACATATATTTTCACTATCGATGAGATACATATATATTCTTATGTACTCTCGTTATCCGTGAGATATATAAATATTCTTATCTCATCGTCAATGAGATAAATAATATTCTAATATATTTTCACTATCGATGAGATGTATATATATTTTATGTACTTCTACTATATTTGGGATACGTATATATTCTTATATGTTCTCATTATCCATGTGATGTATAATTATTTATTTGGCTTATATTTTTTAGTCTCATCAAGCCTACATGCTTGATAAAAAATTTCGCCGACATTTCTTTTGTCAAAATATAATCAAGGTGGAGAAATAAATTATTTTTATTTCTTCTTTCTATACAATATCTTGAATATAATGATATTTTATTTCTATATATTTTTATTTTTAGCTATTCTCTTCACTATTAATTAAGTTAAGTTAATGGTGGCTTGATTATCACATTAAATCTTAGTTGGCCCATAAACCAATTTGATCCCTAAATCTATCAAAAATTGCCTAATCTAGACGACATAAATAGTAGCCACACTACACACCATATATTGAACTTCATGTTTGTATCTTGCCATACACCTTTATTTCTTACTTCCCCAAAAAAACAACCACACCACCAAAGATGAAGAAGTGTCCTAAAGTGAACTTTTCATCATCCTTATCTCCTCCAAAATTCGCATTAGAGCAACCAAGCACATTATGTGTTTCTTCTTGTAAAAGGTTTGACCGGACCGCCAATCACAAATATCTAGAGATTAAGTTCATATTAGTTTTTTAAGATCATGAATCATTATCATCTTATTAAATGCATAAAAGTCAAATATTCTGCTGATATGTTTGTTTTATTATATTTTTTAGAAATGTTTGTAATCTATTGAAATTTTCCTTAAGATACATTTAGTGTAGTGTTCAAATTTTATCCATACGAAGAATCTCAATATTTGTTAAATTTTAAATATATTTTAATTTATTTGTTATATTTTAAATAATATATTTTAAATAATTATAAATATTTAAAAATCATAAATTTAAAATTATTCTTGCAAGAGAAATGTGTTTACGAATCTCTCCTTCTTAATCAAGTGGTCAGGTCAATAATCAAAATAAATTTGTGACACCCTATTTAACAATTCTCTCTCCCATTTGTATTTAAAATTGAAGCAAGAATTAAAAGTATTCAAAATCTTGAATTTTATGTTTTAAGAAATTTGTACCACCAAATAAACCCCTTTTTGCAAAGTGAATTAATTCGCTGCCCCCTCCATGTAGCAGTGCGGGCAAGAAATATCATCCAACCAACCAGCTTCTAACTTATGCAAAGTTTGATTGTATAAAAAATAATACTATATTGAATTTGATATTAATCCTTACATAAGATAGTTTTAAAGATATAGGTAATGCAATTGGCGAACTTGGGTTCTCAGAGCGGTTGGAAGGATTCAGAGGAGGATATTGGAAGGATTCAGAGGAGGATCAGGTTGGGGGACTCCTTTGTCTTTTATATGTTCTCTTCCTTTTAGTAAGGACCGACGTGTTGTTGGTAGTATATTGATTTAATCTCTTAACATATTTACAAACCGGAATGTTACAATCTACTTCCCTTAAATAGGTGGACACAAAATAATTCAAACCAAGAAATCAAACCGAACCAGCCCATTCGGTTCAGCTTGAACCCCTTTTAATTTTGTTCGGTTTAAAAATTCTCCAAACAGATTTAAACCAAACTAAACCGTTTAAACCGATTTAATCAAAAAATTATAAAGAAAACTATTATAGTAATAATAAAAATAATATTTTTATAAGTTTTATAATAAAATATTATTTATTTTGATTATTTTTAACTTAAAAATTATTATATATGTAAAAAAATAATTAATTTAAATATTTTATATATTTTCGGTTTAAACCAAACCAAACCGAAACAAACCGAATTGAAATCAGTTTGGTTCGGTTCGATTTTCGAGGTTGATTCGGTTCGGTTCGGTTTGGAAAAGAAATGGCCCAAACCAGACCAAACCAAACCGTGACCACCCCTACCCTTATAGACTTGACATCCTCATCAAGACCATACACATCACATACCCAGACAAGTCATACCAGATCTTCTGGCTGGGTCATGCTCTGATACCATATGTAATGACCGATCAAATCAATTGACTAGTCCAATAACCGTGCTAATTAGTAGCCTTCCTAGAAGGTCACCCATCCTCGGCCTACTCTCAACAAAACACGTTTAACCTCAAAGTTCTTTCAACTACCTCCAAAAAAAACACGTTTACAAGTTTTTTTTTGCTTGATTTTACTTTCAATTTTATCAAAATAAGAAATCTTGACATGACCTTTCAAGAAAAACTATGGATTAAATGTTGGTCCTACTGAAAGGTGAGAATTTCATGACTTCTTAGAATATTGGGTTTTTGATGAGCTAGTGTTGCTGGCATTTTATAGATTAAGTATACTACAATCATTATGTAGAGTAGATACGTACGCTGCATTTTTACCTATCCTACATAGTAGCTAAGATTTTACTGCATCTGTCCTTACACTAAGGTCTTGTCTGTTTGGTTGCAAGATTATGTAAAATTGGGACACTTGTTTCATTTTTCAGTATTTTCAATTATTTGGGTTAATGTAAAATATTGTACTTTGGAAAAAAAAAGTTCTTGTTTTTAATTACATGAGGAGGGGGTGGAAATCAAAAGAAGAGCGTGCATACATGGGGGATCTCGCATTTGACGTTGCCGCTGCTGTCGTAGATGGTGATACGCTCCCTAGGAGGGATCAACATCTTCATTTGGCAGAGGTAGGGGTGTCAATAGGCCGGGCCCGGCGCGGCCGTTAACCGGCCCAACAAAGCCCGCTCCAATGTATAATGGCCGGCCCGGCCCGGTCCGTATTACATTTTAAACATCAAACCAAAAAACTTTAATAACTTCTATAATCTTACTAATGATGTGTCTTATTAACGGTGATCTCTGTATTTGTGATAAAAAATAAAATTAAGTAAAAATGTAAAATTAATTAAATTATTTAATTAAATGTAAATAATTATTTAATTATTTAATTAATTATAAAATAATTATTTAATTATTTAATTAATTATAAAGAATTAATTAAATTAATTCTTGTTATGAAATAATTTTGAACATCCTTAAATATAAGAGATAAGTCCATTAGCTGGATGAGAATATTTTATACGACAAATTATAATTTCATCACATTCTTATTCATTTAGAATCTATATCACAACAAATTAATATGTGATCATGGGCCAATTAATATATCTAACATAAATTTTAATATTAAAATAGATGAAAAACATTTGTAATGCGGCAAAGATGCCGCGCAGGAGGAAGGGGTTGGCGTCCGCACTGGGGTGCCGGTGTGCAAAGTGTGCGGCAGCCTTGCAAATCGCAGGCGGGCTGGCTGGTTGGGCTGCCAGGGCTGCGAGACGATGAAGCGAAGGGGGAGCACTCGGGCATTCGTGGGAGATTGAAACCCGCTACTGCAGGTGGCCCGCGGGCTTAAATACTTGGCCCGAATAAAAGCGCAGGCTTATTTCTCTGACCCGAAACAACGCCCATGGCTGACACGGCCCGAGGGCCCGCGGGTCAGTCCGATCCATTGCCGCCCCTAGGTACAGGTCACCGACGAAGTAGTCAGCAAAGCAGTTTGAAGAGATGTAAGTGTAAGGGATTCCCGCATTCTCAATTGTCTTCGTCACCTCCAACTTATAGTTGAAAGTGACCCTACCAGGTTGCATAGCGTCGCTCATCCTCGTCAGATTATCCATCCCAAAACTCCAATGGTAGAATGGTAGAAAGTGTTGTTCGCGTCCACTTCCCATTAATATCAAATTCCGAGAAAATGTATACAATGATGAGTGTGTTCCCGGGAACTGTATTCACTATCTCACAAACATCTCTTCCGTTAAATTAGGTGAGTCTTGTCCATTAAATTGAGATCAAATCATCTTTGCAATAGAATGTTATTCATTTAATATTATTTTGATTTTACAACTGTTACATGTTCTCGTTATCACATCCCTTCAAACATAGACAATTTTACGTCATGACTGGTTCATATTTTATTTTGACATAATAATTTATCATGAACTTATACAAAAGATTTATTATACAACTAAACATCCTATTAAATTATATATGCGTTCGATGGCACGTATAAAGCCAAGATATGCCAGGTTAATAGACTTATCCTTTGTTTGTTTGTTCAAAAGAGAAAAAAAACATATACACGACCATACCAGTAGATTTGTCTTACGAAACAAGTCAAGAATATGTATACCTCGTCACATCTAATTTGACATTATACTCAAACCAAATTTAAATTTTGGTTCGATTTGGTGGCTTGTTTGGCAAGATATTATTTAGGGAATAATCAAATTGACATTATACTTAAATGCGCACACACTTTTATGGGTCTGTTTCATACAAGATTAACTTGATTACGAATCATATTTATTCTTTAAATAATTTTGGACCAACACATCTCCTTGATCAGTTGAGACGTTGAAATGCTGATATGATCATTTCTTAATTGGATCTTTCAAACTTTACCATATCATGATTTGAGAGTGGATCAAAGATTAACTTGATGATTAAGGCTTATAGTGTCACTCTTGCTCTAGCATTTTGCCTAAATGTTATTTTAAGTTTTTAGTATCTTTTTGTCATGCTGGAGCTATGAAGTTCAGTATATCTATGTTGATGTCTTGTAATTTTATCTTTGTTTATGTCTAAGGGTGTGTGGTCAGGATCCGTCTTGATGTTTGTCTTTGTTATCTTCATATTCACCCAATTTAGTCCAAGATTGTTAGTTTGGATGATATCCACACCTTTTTGGTATGATCATCCGATCTCGTGACAATTATCAAACTTCGTTGATGGAGTCCCTATCTCTGTCATTCGACATTTCAAGCACTCATATGTGCTAGTCGATTTGTGGCTATGCATTTGTTTCCTGGAAAAGGTTTCCAATGAAAAATGTTAACTAACTTTGAGTTAGGCCGATGTCTTGTCTTTTTAGGTTTATTGTTATGTTATGTTGTTTGTACTCCCTTTATGTTACTATGAATAGATGTGCTATCTCTCTTTCAAAAAAAAAATTGAGAGTGGATCATGTCAATCACTCAGTCGAGACAACTCCTGATGGGTTTGTACACTTGACAGTAACTAAAAAAACACTATACAACTCAAATACACCCCTTCTGACGTGTGATGACCCAGTCGATGCACTCCCTTGCAATATATATATGCAGATGGTGATGGGTGCAGGTATATATGCAAATGATGCCATCTGAGCTGAGGTGTTCTTTGGAAGCCTAGAAAACACAACAGTCGTACATGCACACAGGAGGCGCGAGCTTCCTTTGCTGCATGCCCACACTGGCAAGGACCAACAGTTTTTCTTGATAGAAATGTATGCCCTACAAGCCAATCATATATGATATGATTCGACATTTCTAAGAATATCTCATTCAATAAAATAGGCAAAACTTTGTTACTACCTTTTATTAGAAGTGAATATCGTAATGAAGTCCTTAATCACATACAATGATGATTGAATCATGATGAGATCATGATAATGAGATCGATCATCTAGAGGTATGTGATCTAAATGTTCCTAGTCATAGGATACTTGAGATGGGACATCAAGATTCCAGATAGACTAATGTGTGTGATGTCTTCTTATATGATGAGAATGACCGATCTCATTGGTCATCAGTGTGGGGACACTGAGATACACACACAGGTGCTCATTAGTAGAATGAGTTCACTGAACCAACCAATTTAGAAAAATCTGATCGGTATCTTACCGAACTGTCTATCAGGTTATTCTGACATCTCAATAGCACGGTTGGATCTTTGACCTGAGTCGCCAAAGATGTCTTGCCAGGCGTACTATGTACTTTGACTATTGACTGATGGATCACTTAGTATCGTGGTCCTATATAGTTAATGGATTGGGTATATGGGAAACCTGGTGGAGGCAATTGAGCGGACAATAGGGGATTGGTCACTCTCGGTAGGAGAGAGAGAATGTCCTATGGATAGTACTCTAAATCCTTGGCCAAGGTAGATAGGATAATTGGAAAAGGAGTTTTCCAGTTGATCCATTCCTGAGTACATGATTTCATAGAGTTGGAATACTTAGGGGTTGACAGTCAGTGCCGAACCCCTGATCGACCGGGACATTGTATGAACGAGGATTTAAATCCGTGTGCTAATTGATGATGGAAAGGCTCAATTGATGTTATTTAACTCCCCAAAGTCATTTGGGATCATAGGATGTGGCTTGTACCCTTTATGATCAGAATGCCGTAAAAGCTGTTATCGGATAACGGCTTTGATTTAATTTAAAGGAATTGTTCTTTTAAATTAATTAAGGCTTCAACTAAATTGACTATTGGGCCTAGTGGGTCACACACAATAGATCTGGTCAATAAGATGAGGGCATTGACGCAATTTTATAGAAGTTTTGAAATTTTGTGAAAAATTCCATCTTCTATATATAAATGGCTTATGAAGCCAAACCCTTACAAGCCTTAGGGATGGAGCATGTCTCAAGCATCCTCTCTTCCTCCTCTCTCCTCTAGAAGGTGATCTCCCATGGTCAAGCTTGGATCTGGGAGGTTTCTGAAGGTCCGAAGGAAGGGAAAACTCGTCTATTGAAACAGATCGTGTGGATACCACTAGAGACCGGACACTTGAACGGTTTTCAACAAGGAGGAATGTCCTCTCTTCATCTATGGTGAGAGATTTTAGAAATCTCATGAGGTACTCTCGTTCTACTTCATATTCGGTTTCCGGTTTTACTCGTTCGGCATCGATCAAGGCAAAGATCATAGTTTTATGGAATCAAATTTTTTTTCGGTGTCATGTATTGATTCCTTACAGTGGTATCAGAGCCCGGTTGAAGCCTTGGTCGAAGTTGAATCGAAATTGGCTTGATTTCATGTGATTTCTTGCTTTCCCGAAATTGTGTACAGAGCAGTTTTGATTCGATCACCACAGTTCGTATGAGATACCAAACTGTGTGTGGTTGGTTTCAATTGATTATCGTGGATGAGATCTTTCTAATGCCACAAATCTCATGAATTTTGGCCATCCGGAGAGTCCGAAATGAGTTCGGAAAGTTGCTAAGATGATCATATCCGAAAATCCGGCCGAAATTAGGGGAGTTGAGGAACTTACCTATTTGGACTCAAATACCTCTATCTAATGACGTAGGAATATAGGAAATTAAGTTTCCAAGAGTTTCCATAAGTTATTGGACACTCAACGGCCCTTGGAGGTGCCGGATTTGAAAGGTATTTGCGGTTTGGATGAATTGTGGCCGTGGCAACTTTCTCCATAAACTATGTGTTATATAGAATTTTTCATGAGATTAAACTTCTTTAAATAGAATCCTCATTCTTTAAGGATTCCAACACATATTTTTCCGGATTTTTTGGACTCCGTTTGACCCCCCAAATATGGCCCGAAAGTCGGGCGTTTTCTAGGGTTTCCGCAATCCGTCCCGCCCTTATCGGGCGAAGAAGATGGAGAGTCTGGATCGGATCCGGACCCGCCAGCACGGAGGGGTATGTGACGATAGTGCAGCGTGCGCGGGCGGGGGTACGCGGCCGCCCCGCACTGGCGCCGGAGGCGCGCGGCGGCGCACGCGGGCGTGCGGCGTGCGGCGCAGCACGGTTGGCGGGTTGGCGCAGCCGCGGGGGGTCATGGCCGGCGGCGATTGGCCGGCACAATGCGCCGCCAGCTAATTCAATTCGAAATTGATTTTAAATTGTTTAAAATTTATTTTTGATTCGAAAAATTACCATAAAATTCTAGAAAAATTCTGAAAAATTGTAGAATTTTTTTAATGAGTTATTAAAGTGTTTGATGACTTATTAAATAGAGTTTTACTATTTTGTCATTGAATTCTATTATTTTGATTTTGAAATTGTTTTAAGATCAAAATTAATGAAATTAATGATTATATAAATTCTGAGAAATTATTTAATAGGTTTTTAAAATGTTTATGAACCTGTTAAATAGTTTTGGACTTTGGTTGCCATAGAATCATTTTATAAATGATTTTAAAATTATTTTAAAATATTTATTGACTAAATTAGTGTTCGAATAAATTCTGAAAAATGTGATTTTGAAGAATTATGATTTGGACATTAATTTAATGCTATTAGAAATTTTGGAAAAGCATGAATCATTTGAATGTTTTGTATTGCTTGTCTTATGAATGTAAATTGTTTATATGTGCATTTCATGTTATTTATTTTATGAAAATTCAACAAGCATGAAATTTGGAATTTCAAAATTACAGTATATAATTTTCTGTTGGTATATATGTTATATCTCATATAATTATCACGTATGCGCTCTATGTTCATGTGATGAATGTTGGTGTGTGTATGGAGGTGATCATGGACTTAAATATGCTTTGCTTTTGATTGCTTGGTTAATTAAGTTGGTTATGTTATTAAATGGGGCTTGCGTGTGCCTCCTCTCTCTCTATACAATCTAATTGTACATTCAACCTCCCCCCCATTTGTGTACTCCCCTTGGTTAAAACCAAGGTTTCTTATTATGAGTTGTACATTTGTGGGTCTGTGTACCCTTTAGCTGCTTGTAATGGTTAGAAGCCAGCTTGTGGAAGAATGGAGAGCAGGACCACTTGAAGAAGCACCCTTCTAAAGTGGGTGCATACCAACTCAAGCTTCTGAAGTAAGGAATTGCACCTATAGGGGTGCCTTAGGTGTATGCTTAGGGTTAAGTCCATGATCACCTATGTTTTAATGCATATTTGATATGTGGTGTGTGCTACATATTATACCTTAAATATATGATATTCCAAAGGTATATTAATATTTATATATAGAACCTATGTTGATGAGACTAAAATAAAATCCCTCCTCATTTTAATTAGGTTGATAAATGTGAGACATTAAGAATGACTCACGTAGCCTTCCGTTGTTATGGTCTTGATGAGCCAATCTTAGATTGGATGGGTTTGTTGTGTTTCCCACAAGACTCATTTAACATGGGATTGGTGATCATGGCTAAGGCATTTGCCAAACTTTGGGGTGGACCATTGCATGGCCTTGTTGTGTTTTCCACAAGGGCTATGTTAAAAATCCATTCTCATAACGTAACAAGCGAATTTGACCTAACTAGAGTATATAGCTTGTTGTGTTTCCCACAAGGTTATAACTCTAGAGGTTGAATGACTAAGAATTGCATGTGTTGCAATTGGTAAAAGTTACCTACCTATTAAGTATGTGATGACTTGTTGTGTTTCCCACAAGGTTATCACCATAAAGTTAGTAGGGTCTTGGTCCCCACTAGGGTGTTATCGTTATATCCCATCTTTGCATAATGAGGGTTATGCAAATTCGTTGAAAATTAGTGAGAGTATAAATTAGGATGAAAGACCATATCTTAATTTTAATGAATGTCTGTAATGTTGATATAATTACATCTCTGTTGTAAAATATAATAAACCACCATTAATCTAGCATGCTAGATGCTAAGTATTTTAATGGCTCACACTTCTTATATTGGTTTAGAACTAAGAGAATAGTTCTCATAGTTGACCTATTGACTATCCTACTTGAGAAGTAAGTATCTCCTATACTATCTAATGAAGTGAGAGAAGATAAGATCTTCTCTCATTGAAAAAATGTATTAATTACCTTATATCAGATGTTAGCCTCTATCAAATAAAAATAGTAGTGGCAACATGGATAGATGCATATGATATTCATCATGGCTCATGGTGATGAGCTAATTAAAGGCCATGAAGAATAATACATATTGAATACTTCTTATTGGTAAGACCAATAGAAAGAAGTAAGATCATTAGATAGAGATAGATGGTGATAGTTAAAAGTCAAAGAAGTGAGTCAAGATATTATAACCCAAATTTGACATAGCATTCTTCTACTATCATGATGATGGTAAGTAGAAGAAGAAGTGCAAAGTGTATTGCACATAATGCAAAGGTGGAGCTTGAGAAGCTCCATGTATCTATATCATTAATATTTATTTGTCTTAAATACACATTCAATAGTATAAGATACTATATATGTGTATTCTAGTATAAGATACTAGGGATGCATATAATAGTATGAGATACCAAATATGCATCATATATCTACAATGAGTTGTAGATAATGGCAAGTAAATGAAGGCTTAAAGAAGATTGTTGACCTACATATGAAATGGTACAAAATGTTGCATCATTACTAGTGGGGGATACAAATTTTCTATAGCCTTCTAGAGTTGTCTTAATTATCCTTCTAAACTAATATTGTTTTCATTTCCTAGTTGAATAAATGGAGATTTATTCTATGGTATGAAAATGATAATTGGTAAAGTGTTTATCAGTGGGAGCATAATAAAGAGTTTATTTATATCAGATATGTATGCTCTTATAATATGTGTGAATAATCCTCATTAGGTGAAGTAGATTGATATTGATCAATCTATTGTTTAGTAGTATGGTCATATTTATAAGAAAACACTTAAGGAGTACTATTCAGATATAAACATATAGGTAAATGATTTGGAATCATTAACTATATGTAAGTCTTATCTTATTAAGCAAAATGACCAACTCTTCATTTGTTAGACATGGAGAGAGGGCTAATGAGTTTATAGAACTCATGCATCTAGATGCATGTTAGCCCATATCTATTAATGTTAGAGGATAATATTTCAACTTCATTAATTTTCAAAAATGACTTCTCTAGGTATGGACATATGTACTTTATGAAGTAAAAATCCAAAACCTTTGAGAAATTATTTGACACTAAGAATGAAGAGGAAATATTAATGAAAAGAGTATTAGAACTCTTTGATGAGATCAAAGAGGGGATACTTAAGTAATAATTCACACATAAATGATGGATAGTGAAATCTAATTTTGATGGACACCTCTTATACATTTTAGCTTAATTGAGTAGCTAAAATGAGAAGCCATATTGTGTAGGACATAATATGGATAATGACAACTTTTGCAAAATTCTTCTTTGTCTATTTAGGGGTTAGCACTCAATATAAGCACTTGATCTTAAATCGGTACCTTCCAAATATATTCCAATTATTCCATATCAGATATGGAAAGAAATTAAAGTTTGACTTTAAGCAAGTTAAGGTTTCAAAATGTCTAGCTTGGTAAAGAAGTATAACCCTATCAAGTTGAAATATAAGACTATAAAGTGTTGGCTTGTGGGATATCCTAAGGAAACTTAAGGATATTAATGTCTCCCTTAGGGAGAAGAGTATATGAGTTGCCCATCTCACCATATTTCTAAAGGAAGAGTCCCTCCTTAAGAAAGATAGTGGGAGCAAGGTATAAATGGAAGGTGTTCCAGTCCCACAATTCATAGACACTTTTATTAAGGTACTGGCTTATATTTACGCAAGGAAAAGTCATAGATCTTTTCTTGTGTCCAATCAACGTAAGAGATATGTGAGACATATCTTTGATGGAAGAAATGAGAGATAAGATAAAAGGATAATGATCCTAAGATCTATATTGAAGCAATATGAGATATTGATTCAAAATGGGAAGAAACAATAAAATCAGATATAAACTCTATCTATTCTAATCAAGTTCAGAACTTGATTGATCCACCTAAGGATTTAGTATCTATAGGGTATAAATGGATCACTAAAGAATAGATTGAAGTATATTAGAAGGTAGAGACCTTCAAAGTAAGGATAGTTAAAAGGGATATTATTTATGTCAAATAGTTGACTATGATAAGACCTTTTACCTATGCCATGGAATTAATCCATTCGGATTTTCATTGTTACACACTATGACTATAGGATATGTCAAATGGATGTTAAGATAGTGTTTCTCTATGTTATTTTGAGAAACAAGTGTATATGATACAACATTTGGGAATCAAGTTCCAAAACATCCAAATAGTGTGTGCATAAGGTCCATTTATAGATTAAACTAAAACTTCTCATAGATGGCAGATAAGGTTTAATGAGATTAAATCTTATGACTTCATTGAGAATGAGGATATGCCTTGTGTTTTCATATAAGATAAGTGGGAGTGCTATTATCTTCTTGACATGATATATGTATGACATACTATTCATTAAGAATGAAGTAAGTATGTTATCATAAGTGAGCCTAGTTATCAATTAATCCTCCAAACTTAATATGTGTTTTAAGATCTATGGAGATAGATCTAAAAGGTTTCTTGGCCTTACACAATCATGTGCGTAAATATCATAGTCAAAGGGTTTGACATGGTAAACTCCAAAATAGGTTTCTTACCTATGTAATGTGGAGTTGATATATTTAAAGAGATGTCTTTGTAGACTTCTTGAGAGATAAAGAGATCACATTAGTATAGCCCTTATGCTTTTGCAATAGGACCTATCACATTTGTGATGCTACGCACATGACTTCATTAATGCTCTAAGTGTTATGAGCATTCATTAAGTAAATCATTGTGAGAGTCACAGGATAATTTAGAGATGTGTCCTTGAGTACATGAGAAGCACTAAGGATATATCTCTAATGTATGGAGGATAAGACTTGAAGTCTTGTAGTTTTATGAACACAAGCTTCTAATCAGATAAGTCTAATGATAAGACAAGCTAATGGTGGTGCAGTGAGCTGGAAGAGTTCCATGCAAGAGAACACTGCTAATTCTACAACCGATCTAAAATAGATTGAATAATGACTGTATATTGCTTGAGAAGCTAACTAGATGAAGATGTTCATCTAGCTTATGGGATTGTCCCAACCTTCTCTGAAAGTGTATCATTGTTTTGGGAAAACAATGGGGTAGAGCCAAAGTCTCATTAGAAGTTTCAAACTTCTATGGCAATACCATAGAATCAGAGACGATGCAGTTGATAGAGATATAATTAAAGATAGAGTATCTTCCATTAATAACATTACAGATCCACTAACTGAAGTAGTTACTCAAAGAGTGTTTGAGCTTCACCTTGAGCTGATAGAGATCAGCCAGATGGGTGATTGGCTTTAGTGCAAGTGGGAGATTGATAGAAATGTATGCCCTACAAGCCAATCTTATATGATATGATTCGACATTTCTAGGAATATCTCATTCAATAAAATAGGCAAAACTTCGTTACTAGCTTTTATTAGAAGCGAATATCGTAATGAAGTCCTTGATCACATACAATGATGATTGAATCATGATGAGATCATGATAATGAGATCGATCATCTAGAGGTATGTAATCTAAATGTTCCTAGTCATAGGATACTTGACATGGGACATCAAGAATCCAGATAGACTAATGTGTGTGATGTCTTCTCATATGATGAGAATGACCGATCTCTTTGGTCATCAGTGTGGGGACACTGAGATACACACACAGGTGCTCATTAGTGAAATGAGTTCACTGAACTGACCAATTTAGGAAAACCTGATCGGTATCTTGCCGAACTGTCTATCAGGTTATTCTTACATCTTTGACCTGAGTCACCAACGATGTCTTGCTAGGCGTACTATGTACTTTGACTATTGACTGATGGATCACTTAGTATTGTGGTCCTATATAGCTAATGAATTGGGTATATGGGAAACCTGGTGGTGGCAATTGAGCGGACAATAGGGGATTGTTAACTCTCGGTAGGAGAAAGAAAATGTCCTATGGATAGTACTCTAAATCCTTGGCCAAGGTAGATAGGATAATTGGAAAAAGAGTTTTCCAGTTGATCCATTCCTGAGTACAAGATTTCATAGAGTTGGAATACTTAGGGGTTGACAGTCAGTGCCGAACCCCTGACCGATCGAGACATTGTATGAACGAGGATTTAAATCCGTGTGGTAATTGATGATGGAAAGGCTCAATGGATGTTATTTAACTCCCCAAAGTCATTTGGGATCATAGGATGTGGCGTGTACCCTTTATGATCAGAATGCCGTAAAAACTGTTTTCGGATAATAGTTTTGATTTAATTTAAAGGAATTATTCTTTTAAATTAATTAAGGCTTCAACCAAATTGACTATTGGGCCTAGTGGGTCACACATAATAGATCTGGTCAATAAGATGAGGGCATGGACGCAATTTTATAGAAGTTTTGGTTTTTGTGAAAAATTCCATCTTCAATATATAAATGGCTTATGAAGCCAAACCCTAACAAGCCATAGGGCTGTAGCACGTCCCAAGCATCCTCTCTTCCTCCTCTCTCTTCTAGAAGGTGATCTCCCATGGTCAAGCTTGGATCTGGGAGGTTTCTGGAGGCCCGAAGGAAGGGAAAACTCATCTATTGAAGCAGATCGTGTGGATACCGCTAGAGACCGGACACTTGAACGGTTTTCAACAAGGAGGAATGTCCTCTCTTCATCTATGGTGAGGGATTTTAGAAATCCCATGAGGTACTCTCGTTCTATTTCATATTCGGTTCCCGGTTTTACTCGTTCGGCATCGATCAAGGCAAAGATCATGGTTTTATGGAATCAAAATTTTTTCGCTGTCATGTATTGATTCCTTACAGTTCTGTCGTTGCTGCAGGAGTTTAGATCACCTCATTTCCCGGGTGGAGAGAGTACCCTCAGTCCCCATTCAAAATTGGCCACGACCTAGTCCACTTAAGTGGCGGTTCAAATAATAAGTTTGGTGAACCGCTACCGAAAAGAATTAAACTTCTACCGACACCTTACTAACTCACTACCCATCGATAGCGAGTTGTATTAAGTTCGGTAGTGAGTTTGTAAGGTGTTGGTAGCGGTTCAGTAATGGTTCACTGACTCATTAAGTCACTATCGACGGGGTTGAACAGCTACCGACGCCTTACTTAAGTGGCTGGGATTGTGGCCTTTTCTCATTGGGGATTGAGGGTACTCCCTCCATCCGGGGACTGAGGTGATCCGAACTCTTACTACAGCTACAACAGTCTTGTGCCGCCTCCAAGAAAGAGAGGGGGGGTCATATGCATGCGGCACGAGTAGACTAGAAAATGGGAGGCCATAACATATAGTTGGGGAGGAGGACCACCCCCAACAAAGAAATGAATGGGGAAGAGAACAAAGGGGAAAGGGGGGCGGTGGAGTGAAGGGAGGAGCTCCATTAAAGGGGTGTATACTGCAACAGCTTGACCTTATTTCTGCCACAATACTTGACCTCCACACTCTATATGTTGTTTTCTAGTTGACAAAGTGATCAAATTGCTTCCCATATAAATTACGAACTAACTAGTAGATCTTTTATCATTTGGACAACTTGCTCAATCAACATCAAAATAAACATTTAGTTAAAAGATGTAGGCTTTAACTATATACCATACTGATATATAACATTTAGATGTTAAAGAATCCTTTTTACTAATACCATGTGTTTTAGTTGGGACCAAGAGGAACTGACAAGTCACAACAAAAGCCACATCTGGTCTAGTTACAGTGACATATTGTAATGATCCTAACAAGCTTCTCTAAACTATTGGTTCGGAAAAGAGTTCACCATTACACTGAGATATGACACTCCGAATAACTATAGGTGTATAAATGGGTTTTGAATCATGTAGTTGTACCTTCTAAAGAAAATCTATTACATACTATTGTTGCCTTAAATAAAGACCAATGTTTGTCCCTTGTACTTCAATTCCTAAGAATAAATTGAGCTTGCCAAGGTCTTTTGATAAGAAGGTCCTTGCCATATTTTGGATAAGTTCTCTCATAATTAGGGGTGCAAAAGAACCAATACACTCAACAAGTAGCTTGAAACTCGGCTTGATAAAATTTGACTCGACTCATTTATTTTGTTAAATGAACAAGCTTGAAAAAAAATAAAGTTTAACTCATTAAATGAGCAGAGCTTGAACAAACTCCTACTCAACTCGATAAGCTCGCTAGTAGCTAGATTAAATATTCTATTAAATATTTATTTTTAAAAATTAAATTATGAGTATTAATTGTTATATTTGTCACTTAAATATATAAAAAAAATTAAAATTTGAGTTTAAACTTAGATCGAGTTTCATAAATGAGCTAAATCTAGAGTTTCACAAATGATTTTTTATTGATTTTGAGTTTTATAAATGAGTATGTATATTGCTTAAGCTTGAATGTGGATTAAACTTTATCCCAACTATTACTCAAGATCGAGCTTGACTCAGCTCAATTAATAAACAAGCCAAGCTTGAACAAAGGTTCAACATACTCGTTAAAACTTGAGTTTGAACTTGAACTCGTGTAAAATCAACAAGCCAAGCTTGAACACTATACTACTCGGCTTGGCTCGGCTTGTTTGCACCCCTGCTCATAATCTAAGAATTATTTTCAGCCACTATTATTCCATCCACATAAATCAAGAGATAAATGATAACATTGTCCGAAAGAGAAAGAAAGAGAAAAGGAACACAGGTTGAGCCAATAAATCCCATTATTGCAACTAAGAATACAATCTATAAAACCAAGCTCTAAGGGTTTGCTTGAGACCATATAAAGCTTTATGTAGCTTACAAACATAATCCGGATTTGTTCTATCAATAAAACTAGGTGGTTGATTCATATAAATCTCTCCCTCTAAATTTTCATATATAAAGCATTATTGACATCTAGTTGATTTATATTCCAATTATAACGGGTTGGTATTGAAAGAACTAATATGATATAGTAGAAGGTTTTATCATAGGACTAAAAATTTCATTGTAATTTGTCATGTTCTTAAGCGTAACCCATAGCAGCCGTGCCATCAAATTTTATTTTTAATTTGTGTATCTACTTGTAGTCCACTATATTTTCATTTTGTAGAGGATAGACTAAACTCCAAGTTTCATTACTTTGTAAAGTCGAAAATTCCTCAAACATAGCTTTGCACCAAAATGGATATTTACTGGCCAAACTGTTATTCTTTCGTTCAACATGTGTATTCCTTTGAATAATTAAAGCATACTTGTAGTGATGCCTTTTAGACACATGTTCTGTCTCTTACAAGGATCGATATTTTTGTGGAAGCTCAAAACTAGGTGAACTTTAATTTTTTGCAACCTATCTAGACTATATTTATGAATTGGATTTAGTGTGAATAAGTTGTTGAGTGTCTCATAAATTTTGATCAAAATATTTTAAATTCTAAAAATTAGTTAGTGGTTGAACAGAACTATTATCTTTCATACTTTCATCACTATCGGTGTGGCTATTGTATAAAAATGGATGTGGTAAAATAACTGTAAGCTGAGAAGAATGGTCACTGTTACTGATTAGAAGAGTAGAGTATGAAAAAGTCTCCTCATCAAACACAACATTAATGGCAATAAAGGTTCAATTAGTACTTGGTGAGTAGCACTTGTATCCCTTAGATCAGAATTGTAACCAAAGAAAAGATAACAATCTGACCTGTATGTAAACTTGTGTCTCTTATATGATCTCAAATATGGATAGCATGCACACACCCAAAAGTGTAAAGGAAGTTGTAATTAGGTTTTATTTTATATAAATTTTCATATGGTGATAAGCCATTAAGAACAATTGCAGGTAATTTGTTTTTTAAATAAACAACACAATTGACTACATCATTTCAAAAGGAATATAGTAAATTGGCTTTATGAAAAGGAACAAGGTGCATTTCAACAATATGACTATGTTTTCTCTTCAAAATACCATTCTAATTATGATAGTAAAGACAAGCTATTTGATGAACAATTCTATGTTTGGAGAAGAAATCTAAGAGTTTTCTAAACTCACCTCTCTAATCACTATGAAAGTATTTAATTTTTCTTGAGAAGATGTTCACCACTTAAATTTTAAAATAAATAAAGACCTAAAAACATCACTTTTTGAGGAATAGGGTACACCCAACAATATCCACTAAATTGATCAACAAATGTATCATTATATCTTAATCCATTGTTTGATAATATGTGGGGATGAAACCAGACATTTGAAACAATTATTTCTAAACAGAACTTTGAAACAAGAGTGAAAGTTAGAAAATGAATATTATGGCTCTTAACCATAACAATGTGACAAAAAAGAGATTTATTGGAACTAAAAGGTTCTCTCATAACTCTAAGTATTTTACAGACAATTTTCAAAGTCAAATGTGTTAAGCTTTGATGGCACTTTGACATAGTTTAGCTGTAAGACTTGTTGGAGCTCTATTCATGCAATATAGTCCATTAATGCTATATTCTTGGAGTAAAACATTGTGTGTCTTGATATCCTTCACATAGCATTGACGAGAAAAGAATTCAAATAATAAATAATTATCTTTAGGAAATTAAGAAATGGACAACAAATTCTTAGCTAAAGAAGGAACATAAAAGACATCGTTGAGTTTAAATAACTTGATACCTGATTGACCAATATTGGTTATATGTAAAACTTCTAAACTTCCAATGTAGACTTTATCTTGACCCATATAGGAAACATAAATTTGTAAATGACCAAGATTAGAGGTAATGTGACTAATAGCCCAGGAATCTGAGTACTAGTTCCATTCGATACTAGAATTGCTTGGATTCTCACTTGTTGCAACATTAGTAGTATATGACTGATAATTTAAAGAGAAGTTGTTTTGATTACTTCGTGAACTATTCTTGAAGTTTATGTCAAATCTTTTCCAACAACTTAATATATTTTGTTCGCTTGTATCACATACATGGCAAACAATGTTAATTTTTTTACATTACCTTAGTTTCTATCAAAGTTGCCATTGAAAATCCTATCTAAAAATTGGGTACGTATTATTAGGTTATTGATTTATATTAAAATTAATTCCACTATTTTTTCCACCAATTTTTCCATTGTTTGTACCTTTATAGCCTTGGTCTGTTCCTATGTTACCACACAAATTTGTTTGCTGACGTTGTTGTGTTGAATTCCGATTTGTCTTAGCAAAGTTAGTAGTAATGTTTGTAACACTTTGATGTTATTGTTGAAGAAACAAATCATGATTAAGAAGCATGCCTTGAATGTCATTGTTATGGTTGGAGTATTTTATTAAAAAATAGTTATTATATTTATTATGAGATTAATTATATTTATTGCATGGTTATCTCTCTCTCCCACCTGTCCTTTCCTATTTCTTCTCCTTACCATTTTTTTTCTTTCTCTCTCTCCTTTCCCCCTTTGCGTTTTCCCCCTCGAATCGTTTTCAATTTTTCCTCCTTTTGGATGCCCTAAACCATCGCTTCCTTCGTCTCCTTGCCATCCATCTCTCTTTCGTCGCTGTTCGGCCACCAACGCGACCGCACCTCAGTCGCTGTGCTTCGCCGCCCACCCGGGGCCGTCGTCGTGTGTCCGCCCAGCCGCCTCCCACCACTCGCGACTTTTCACCCCCCCTCCGTTGACCCTAGCCACGCAACCACCTCGCCACGCGCGTCAACCGCCGTTTCCCGCCCGCGCGCGAAGCTGCCACCGCCCCTGTTGACTGCCCCGTTGACACCCCACCCCCCTGGGCCGTTGCCGTCCGCCGCCTTGGCCCTGCGCACGCTTGCTCGTTCCCGCCCGCCGTTGACAGCCTTCCCCCATGAGAATGCCATCCGGCATTGACCTGCTAGCACCCGGTGACGCCCGGCCGCGCAACCGCCCGCCGTCACCTGCGCCCTCGCCCCACTCGACTTGCCGTCGTCAGCCACCGCGCCAGCACCCTGGCCGCGCGCTTCACCCGCTCTCACCGCCTCCCGCGGCCTCACCTCGCGCGCAGCAGCCGCCGCCACCTTCCACCCCTCGCTGCGTCCACGCGACGCCTGACGGCCACCCTCGCGCCGTCCCGCCATGCGCCATCCCGTTGTGTTCCCATGCACGAGCGCGCACCTGTGCCGCGCCACCGCCTCTCGTCGCCTCCCTCCGCAAGGCCGCCAGCTTGTCAGCAGCGCCCCCGCTGGCTGCTCCCATAGCCACTTGCCGTCGCCGCCCGCAGTCACCATCTTGTGCATCGCCGATGCGCCGATGCCCCCCCACGGTATAACTCTCTCTCTCTCTCTATCCTATCATCCTCCCTTATTACTCTCTATTCTTATTTGTTTATTCCATTTTGTCATCCTTCCAACAGTTTGATTAGGATACCGCTCGATTCAGTTTTTCATCGCCGTCGTGACCACGACATACTCGTCATCCGGATTGATTCCCTTGGAATTACGTGCGCCATTCGTCGTCGCCGTAAAGGTAGGTGTTTCGGCTATTCTTAGCATCTTTATATGATCGATTAAATCGTAAAAACATGTTTAGATCACCATGATTATTATGATATAATTAGTGTGTTATTTCTGGCATATTGGCATGATTAGATAGCGTTAGTTTAACTTGTTTAAAACATGCATGTTTGGGTTGATTTAATTATTCATTTATGTTAATCAGCATGTTAGGTTTTCCTATAATTAAGTCTAGTTAGCTTAGCATGGTTGCATCGCGATAATCTTTAATATATATTCTGATTTATTTAAAAGCCGATGTAAGATTTAAGCATAGTGTTTGTCAAAACATGTGATTGATATGTTTAGGTTGTGGCTTGCATGTTCCTATTTAGATGCATCATATGATTGAATGGTTCTGGTTTGTGCTAGATTGTGGTGTGGTATGCAAATATGGAGTGCATAGAACCATGGGTGTCCTTCTATGTATTTCTTGTTTGGATTGCCAATTTCATGTTCATGGTTATTGTCTGAGTTATTTATATGCTTGCATTATGTGAGATGTGGTTAATGCAATGAGCTGCATTGTGATGAAAGTTTACTTCACCAGACTATGTTAGTGGTCCGTGGGTAGCGGAGATTAGTTGAATCCGGAGCATCCTTCGATCCCGGATACCGTAGTTTATCCTAAGTACTCTCCTACCTAGGGGTACTATGGGATTTAGTTACTATATGTTACTTCCTACTATATGATAAATCTGGTGCTAGTTTTGTGACATGGCTACATTGTCCAAATAGAGCATGATATCTACTCAGACAAGTATTTAATTGTGCAATTTGGCATGTGTATTAGTGGTCAAGTGGAGTCTTTGGTTTTATGACAGGTGTATGTGTTGTGAGCATACCTAGAGTAGCTAAATGTGCAGGATGTGTTGGTTTTATTGCATATAGAGTCATGTTAACATATGGGGTAGTTTTAGTGCATATAGAGTCATGTTAACATATGGGGTAGTAGAAAGACATTGTAATCTTCTAATTGAAGATATATAATTAGCTTGAACCCTATGTACTATAATCTGAATTTTTTTAGGCTTAATATATATTTAATATCAATAGAAATCATTATTATAGTAGGGTAGTTCGGGTGTTAGTCCTACTGAGTCTGTGGTGACTCACCCCTTCCGTTGTTAATTGTTTCAGGATTACAAGTGTAGCGCAGCAGAATCGTAGTGGTGTTTTGGGAATCTAAGGAACCAGTGGATTAATCATTCAATGTTGTTATTTAATTTGATTAGATAAAAGTTTGTGTACTAATAGGTAGATATTATTCTGACTTTGAATTGTGATTTTAGTCTTATTTGGTTCCGAACCGATATCTTTCCTACGTTACATCGCCGTATTATCTTCCGTTGTGCATGTTAAAAATCCGGGTCGTGACAGTCATCCATTGATAAGAGACTAGCATCCATCCTGGTGGTGGTTAGGATTGTAACAAAAGATTCATTTTCCAAACCTAACTCTCCAAGAATAATATAACAACATATCACTAGCAAAAATAGGATCAGAAGCCATAGCCAAAGAATTGGGTATATATTTTGGTATTTGAATGCATCCACTAACTTTAATCGAATCTTACTTTAATTGTTGAAATTGTAGTATTAATTGAAGCACTCTAACTTTATACATATTAGCATAAGTTGTTGAAAGTTGAAACTGCTTTCCAAATTTTAGCAAACGTGATATGTCCAATTATTAATGGAAGAATTCGAGCTCAGAAATTGATAAAACAAGAACTGTCATAATCAAATGTCGTACTGTTTCCAAACTTCAACGTTTGGATTTACAATTTTCTTGGTAAAATCTGACGGATCTGGAATGGTATTGAATGGACAAGCAACACTTCTCTCAACTACACCAATCATTTTTTAAGTGTCCAAGAAGGGGGTAAACTGCGCCTTTCATGACATTTAATTGTCACACATAAGTTTTACCGAAATAGAGTGGGAAATATTTGGTAGAAAAGCAAATAAGGTTGTTATGGTCAAATGAAACCTAGTTCCAGAATTACTAGAGCAGTAATCGACAAAGACTTCTCCATTGTCAAGGCTTTGGACCTTTGGTACCCAGGTAAGAAACAAAAGATGTAGTTCTTGAAACAACTAAGGAAGTTGAGCACAAAAATTAGAGAAAGCACAGGAACAAAGAACGCCAGAGGAAGAGAACACAATTTGGGCGAAAATGATATCGGTAATATGATATCACCCTTTCATTCATATTTCATATTTACCCTTGTATTGAATAAGTTATATGTCATTAAAATGACTGCTGCACACCTTGAGTAAAGATGTACAAGAAGAGTCTATACCCTCCAAGCTAACCTGACCTTCTCGCAGAACACTTTACTACTCGCCTCGCATCTTCGTCCTTATTGCAGGGAACACCACCAGCTGCCGTCTTGGAGCTGAGTTCACACCCTTCACCTTCGACGGCGAGACAGCGGAAGAGGAGATGGGCGGCGAGAGCAGGGTGCTGGTGGTGGGCGGGACGGGCTACCTGGGCCGGCGGATCGTGAAGGCCAGCCTCGAGAACGGCAACCCCACCTCCGTCCTCCTCCGCCGGGAGATCGGCCTCGACATCGAGAAGCTGCAGATGCTCCTCTCCTTCAAGGACCAGGGGGCGCGCCTCATCGAAGGCTCCTTCGACGACCCAGGGAGCCTCGTCGCCGCCGTCAGGCAGGTCGACGTCGTCATCTGCGCGATGTCCGGCGTCCACTTCCGCAGCCACAACATTCTCCTCCAGCTCAAGCTCGTCGATGCCATCAAAGAGGCGGGCAACGTCAAGGTAATATCAATAGAACGAAGCTCTGTATGCTTTATCTCGAAGATTGGTGTTAACGGGGAGGGGGGTGAGCAGCGGTTTCTGCCGTCGGAGTTCGGGATGGATCCGGCGCGGATGGGCGACGCCGTGCAACCCGGGAGGATCAGTTTCGACGAGAAGATGGAGGTGAGGAAGGCGATCGAGGAGGCGGGGATCCCCCACACCTACGTCTCTGCCGGCTGCTTCGCCGGCTACTTCGCCGGCGGCCTCTGCCAAATGAAGACGCTGATCCCTTCCAGGGAGAGCGTCACCGTCTACGGCAGCGGCGACGTCAAAGGTGAGATCCCCTCCCCTGCTGCACGAACGCTCTTCTTTTCCCCTAATTTGATTTTCCGAAGAGTGATTTTGTCTCCCCCCCCCCTCACTCTTACGATCCCAATATGCACGCCGGCGGCAGCCATCTTCGTGGACGAAGACGACATAGCGAGGTACGCGGTGAGGGCCGCCGACGACCCCCGGACTCTGAACAAGACGGTCTACGTCCGCCCGCCGGAGAACATCCTGTCTCAGCGAGAGCTGGTGGCGATCTGGGAGGGCCTTCTCGGGAGGGAGCTGGACAAGACCAGCATCTCTGCTGAAGATTTCCTGGGCACCATGAAAGGTACGGATCCGACCAACCGTTGACCAACCGATGCCTATTTTTTTAAAGTAGCATATTTTTTTTAAGAAAAAAATTGTACTACGAACGCAAAAGAAAAAGATACCTCACATTTCGCTGAAAGTTGGGCATAAAAAGTCCGTGACACTTGGAGTGGGACCCATCAATCCAATTTTAAGTTTGAAGTCTGCGACCACCACACCTACTCATAAAAGATAGTATAATTTTTTGTTAAATCCCAATTAAAGTTGCCAAGTCGGTACAAAAAATATCAACTAACTTACTCCCAGTTTAGGACATATGTTAAAATATAACATAAGTTTGTCAGATGGCTTTTATCAAAGAGCATGAGACTAACCATTCCAGATAATCATAATTTGAGTTTAAGATTAGAGTATCTAACTTAATTTATTTGTATTTTCCCTGTATATATCTCCTATTTTAGTTTTTTTTGGTCACCCTCCACACCCACCATGGCGATGTGGGATCAAGTCTCACTGCTCGATCTTCACTGTTCGATCTCCACCGGTACCTTCCTCTCAAGAGAAGTCGGGCTCCAACGGCCCTCGAACTCAACCCTCCGCATATCCGAACAAGGGGAGATGCCAACCGGGGTATCAACACTATTTAAGATTCTTATGTTGGGTTAGCCCGATATTAATTAAGATGATCTACTTGTTAATGGATTCGACTTAGCACACTATTAAGTTTATAAGATGGAACATAGTTTATTGGGCCGTTTCTCCTGTTTGGCCCAAGATCCGACTATGGGCATGATCTTAATCCTAGTCGAACTCGGACTGATCCCTCCTCTCTATATAAGCACAGACAGGGCTGTGACTACCCATACAGTTGCACCATACAGGCTCAATAGAGAGAAGAAACCAGAGGGTCGTCTAAAGGAAACGGACGATTCCTAACCGGCTTATCTTCCTCGTTCTAGTCTTCCGCAACGCTATGAAGTTTGGATCATCGTCAGGTATTCCTAGAAACTCCAACATCTTAGACTTCAACACTTCAGGTAAAAGTCGGACAAAGAGTCCTAAGAAAGACCCTGTCATGATCTCCTTACAAATATTCTTTTTATTTTCATCTGGACAATCTTAAAGAAAAAAAGAGTGCGGTACTTATAAAACAAAGGGGTTGAAAGATTTAACTAAGGATGTAAATGGAATCCGATATTTTGATACTTTGATTCGTTTTCGATAAAAATTAATGAGTTGAGAACTTATTTTTGTATCTTATAAACTATCATATCAGAATTGGATACTCTGATGGCTTATCGAAATCGAAATCGGATTTTGATTCCGATAATCTAATTTTGATAATAAATTAATAAATATAAATATAACTAAATAAAATAAATTTAAATAATTTATAAATATATTATATAATTTGACAAAGTGATAAAAATTAAGTTTTAAAAAAATAATATCAAATTTTAATAATTACACGTGAATTATTAACTTATTTTTGAATAAAAATTAATATTTAATATATATTTTGAAAAGTATCGAATTCGAATTTGATTTCAATAACGGAATTGAAATCTGATTAAAATTGGAACACAGTGATTTTAAAATTATGGAAAACGGAATCATAATTTTTTAATTTTTATCGAAACCGAAATCGAATTAAGATGATTGTACTGCCAAATCGACCCGTTTACGGTCCTAGAATTTAACCCTCGCGACGCCGTCGTCTTCGCCATCGATCTGCAGATCTGGACTACGCTCAGCAGGTGGGCGTCGGACACTTCTACGACATCTTCTTCCGCGGATGCCTCACGAACTTCGACGTCGGAGGAGAAGAAGAAACCTCCGTGCTGTACCCGGACGTCGTCTACACTCGCATGAAGGACTACCTCAAGCGCTTCCTCTGAGCGACGGACACTGCCGTGTCTTCGGCTGAGCGCCTTACGGTCATCAGTCGAGCAAGAAAAAAGAGGTGCTTCGCACGTGTACTCGTGGTATTTTAATCTTGTCATAATAAAAATATCTTATAAAAGTATCATAATCAATGTACTTGAATATCTAAATTTATTTAAAATATATTTATTATACGGAGATTATATTTGGTATATAATTTAAAACGATATATCATGAGTCGTAAAAATAAGTACAATGTTCTAATACCATATGAATATCCCCCGTTGATACGGAGAGAATAATAGATAAGATAGATATATTAGATCTCACCGGGAAGGTGATTTTCAGCAAATCGATTCTTTTCCATTAGTTTCGAGTGCATCCCACCATATTATTTACCTATTTTTATCTTTCCAAATAAAATATATAAGAAAAAATATTATTTTAAATATCTAATTTATTTTCAACATTATGTTATTGACCTGACCTGATCAGCTCGCATAAAAAATAAATTTTACTCGATTCATCCCAAATTTTCTAATAAATTATAAGATAAATCAATTTTTTTAATTTTTTAAGTAATATACGTAGTTTTGGAGATGGATCTGAATTGTTAATGTTCTATATAAATTGATTCTTTTGTGATGATCAGCGCAAGTACGATTTTTGAAAAATCCATTCAAATTATTTGACACCCAACCCATCTGGGAAGCAAATTTGCACCCCTCCCGCCTGAGCACCAGGGAAGAACACACCTTGAATAGATCGAAAGTGGAAGTGAATAATCGAGAAATAAATCCATTAAACACGATTCACATGCAGAAAGGTAGATAATTACGACGAATGTATCTTAAGATTATGATTTTATTTAATGACGCTGGTAAGTGAATTGTCTATGGAATCTCCACTGTTCATCTACTGCAACGAACCGCGCGCAAAAACATGTCCCAGTAGTTGTCTGTTTGAACCGGATTCCCTCCCCGCCGCTCGCCGTCCCTGGTCTGCCGCCCTGGACAAGATTCGCCGGTCGCCACCACCGACGTCGCCGCTGGGCCAGACCGGCAACGTCGCCGCTCGGCTAGGCTGGCAGAATGGGAGGCATCCGATGCGACTCGCCCGCTGCCGCCCTTTCTCCGCGCCATCTTGCCCCCGTCGCCTTCCCCATCTACCTGTTATTGTATCACGGGCCACGACGTGCGGCGGCGGGGCAGGCTGGCGCAAACATGTACGGCCGCTCCCTCCGACGAGATCTACTTCGTCCAGACACATGCCGAGGTTAATGAGATGTTTGATTGCGTGGTAATAAAAATTTTTATTTTAATTTTACCAAATTATAAAGAAACTTGATAAAAGAGATGTTTGATAATCATGATAATTTTATATTTTAAAAATTATTTTTTTAATAAAATTTAACCATGATAATTTTATGTCATAAATTAATTCACTTTTTATTTTAATATAATTTTTTATCATAAAAATATATGAAAAATTATCATGCAATCAAACGTAAACTCTCCGCGGGCCCAGCTTGCACGCGCCCCACCATCCCGTCATTGCTGTAGATTCTGATCGGAAGTAATGGCGTACGTTGCTCGAGCCCCGCCGTGGTGGGTGGGAGAAGGGATGCCGTCGATCGGAGTGGGAGGGGGGTGGGACGCCGGCCACGAGAGCAGCGGGTGGGTGATCTCGAGACAAGTACCGAACTTTCACCGTCACAGCTTGGCGCTTTCCTGATGTTAGACAAAGCAATAATAAAATACATTCCGGTTGATTTCATTTGTACATGTAACACTTATTGGGCATATGCCTTCATCTGGACACCGTACATATAACATCCTTTACACTCGGGAGATCAATTGAGCTTTCCACACGGCCCTAATTTTTCCACTCTTTCCGCTCGTCTGCTTCCTGCGTTCCACTTCTTCATATCTCGTTGCGATCCTGCTTCTTGACTCATGGTGTCCACCGTAGCCAATCGAGCATCGCTCCGTTGGCACGGCCTCGCGCATGGGGGCGCGAGGTCCGGGTTTCGCCTCCCGGTGGCTGCAAGTCGGGCGCCCCCATGGGAGGGGGGCGACTTGTGGGGTTCGAGGGGTTTCGAACCCTCCCCACCCCTGCGCGCGGTGGGTCCTTGGCCGCAGGGCCACCACTTTTCAAAGAAAAGACTCATGGTGTCCACCGTCAAATCAAACGCCGTTTTCTAAAATTTTAAATATTTTATTAAAAAAATCAGATATTATCTTAATTATCAACCACTACGCTTGTTGTCACCCAAATAGAGAGAGAAAATTTAATGAAAAAGATGAGAGATATGAAAAGAGAATAATAATGGAGAGAGCGAGAGCGAGAGGGAGAGAGATAATTTACAATTGATAAATCAAAATTTCTCAATGGAAGATTAAAAAAATTTTAATCTATCAAAAATCTAACTTTTGTCACGCCCCGGATTTAATCCTGCACAGCGGAACATAATCCGACGATGTAACCGGAGAAAATAACCCCTAAAATATATCGGTTTGGAACGAATGAAATCAACTAGATCCAAGTTCATAATTTCACAAATTCAAATTCCAATACATCACTAATCACTACAATCTAAACAAAACTAAATACCATCTAGTCATAAATATCATCTCGTCGCCTTCTCGAGAATAGATCCATCACGCTTCTGATGCGCTAAACCTGATTACCTGAAACATTGATAAGAGGATTGGGATGAGTACGACGACTTAGTAGACACCCCATCATCCGCCAAATCGGATAGCCAGAAGGCCCTAGATGTTAATTAAATAGGTACCCAGACCTACGCCCATTATATGCAAAGCTAGTCAATATATTAGATATATGACTTAATCCATGTGTTTTACACCATCAACCAAAGCCTATGATCACACCGACCAGCACCTATATGCACCATAACATGACCTAAAAAGATGGTATGAACATATGCATAGACACCTGCTATATGCTCCATATGATGATATCACTATAAATGAGACAAACCATGCATACACCGTGCAACACAATATGATAATTGACAAAATAAAATACATCACTAGACCACCTATACAATACCATGCAATAATGCACATATCCTCTAATAAAGGACCACAATCACAAATGCACCTATCCTCTAATAAGAACCACACCTTTTTCTTATTAGCAAGGAATGCATCGTTTTGCTACCTCAACCAGCTACCACCAGATCTATCATATATAGCAGTACCATATAGCTAAACGAAATCCCATAGTACACCTAGGCAGTGGTGGCACAGGGACAAACCGCGGTATCCGGGATCGAAGGATGCACCGGACTGTTCTAACCTCCGCTGCCCTCGGGTCACGACTAACTAGTCTGGTGTAGCTGTTTTCATTAGAATTTCAATGCATCATGCATTCACCTCAATCATGCCATGCCATGATCACATTTATAAGATAAATGTCATACACCATACCATGCTATGACAAATATACCACCAATGCAAATAGCATGATCAACCACATCTAAACCACCTATGCATGATCTAGAACCATAAAATGACAAGAATAAGTAAAGACTAACATGATAGGAACAGACCCAATCGGACCCTATCACCTAAAATAATGACATAAACATGGCTGCAAAATTAAGATAAAAGAGCTACTTAAACAATATCTAATTAGTTATCTATCGTCATATATATATACACGATGATATCAACTCGAAAGAATAACCATAGACTAACTAGATATAGGTTGTCAAAGAGAGACTAAAAATCAGTCAAGAACATGATGATTAACGTATTGTAAACAACCTAAAATAATCATAATACGACCTCCAATACATACGAATGAAACAACGCCGCTAACCACACTCACCACAACATACAATGCTAATCCGACTAATTAAATCAATAATAATCACTACAAGTCATGGAGGATTAAATAGGAATTTTAATGATAATAGACACGTCATGGGTGCCTACCGAAATGGTGTTGAAAAATCGAGAATTTCCGATCCGAAGTTAGTGCGGAGTTTGAACCGGTCAACAAAGATTTTTCTTCTTCAATCTAAGCTAGCTACAAGCACAACAAGATTGATAGATATACATCAATGATAGGATATGAGATATGCTGTGATGGAGGGTCAAAAAATAAAATAATTGAAGGATACTCGATACCGTAGCAACCTGGACGTAGGGGGGCCCCAAGGCCCATTGGAGTTGGCGCACTCAAGATGGAGGTGCGGCGCACCACAAGAGAGAGAGAGAGAAAGAGAGAGAGAGAGAGAGAGAGAGAGAGAGAGAGAGAGAGAGGGAGGGTATCAGGGAAACCGCGCGCTGTGTGCGCGAGAGAGGGAGGCCAGGTCCGAGGGGGTTGGCGCAGTCAATGGCTGCAGCTGCGCAGCTGCGAGCGAGGGAGGAAGCCGCTCGGGGGGGGGAGGGGTCGCCGGGGGCCACGTGGGCGGCATCGCGCGGGGAGGCGCGCGGCGGGCTGGTGGGCGTCTCGCGGACGGGGCAGCGCCTCACAGAAGACGGCGACCGAGCGGCGGACGACAGAGGAGACGAAGAGAGCGACAATTTAGGGTATCCGATGGAGAGAAAAAAATGGAAATAGTAAAGGAGAGATAAGGGAAGAGAGACGGCGGTTTTGGGTGGGATATCCGGAGAGAGGGAAAGGATAGAAGAGAGAGAGAGTAGCACTCACAAATATAATTAATCTCATATTAAATATAATAATTATTTTTAATTAAATAAAATACTCTAAACGTTACAACTTTAATATTTGATATTGAACCCGATATGATAAGTTTACTTGATTTATAGTTAACCTAATCCCACAGTTTGGTTTAACTGATTTGAAAATCTTTTCGATTAAACCAAATGGGATCAAGCTATTTTAACCGGAATTTGATAATGTATTATAAAAATATGATAATATTATCAATCAAAATAATATATAAATAAATTTATAATAAAATAATATTCATTTTATTTATTTATAACTTAAAATACTTATACAAATAAATTATTGAAAATATTTACTGTGAATAAATATTATTTTATATAAAATTTAAATCAGTATATATCTAAAAAAAAATTATTGTAAATATTTAATATAAAATAACTTAAACTAAATTAAAATGATTCGATTCAAGCACCTAGTTCCGTTAGATTTGATTTGAAAAAAAAAAATTCAAATGGAACCAAATGGATGCACACTCCTAGTTGACAAATTTGCCGACATTTAATTTTTTTATTTAAATCTCAATTCATATTTTATTAGCATGGTTTCAAGCTTTTCGTAAACGTAGGATGCTTTGGCGGAAGGGTTATTCACGGCCAGTTTGGTTCCGTTTCCAGCTTTTCTTTTTTTTTTAGAAACCGAAATCAAACAAAAACCTATACCAAATTTAACTAAAAAAGTTTGAATGAATATCAAATTGATTGTGAACCAAATTGAGCAGTTTGTTTCTTCCTTTTAACCTATATCATTTTATCTATAAAAAAATAAAAAAATAAAATATAATAATTTAATCAAGATTAACATTAAGATTATCATTTTATTTATAAGAGATAACTATATTTTTAATATTATTTGACATACATGTATGATAATATATATTTAAAATTGATATAATTATAAATAAATTAGAATAAATTAAGTCGATTAGTTTATCTATTTGACTCAATTTAGAGGAGAGTTGAATCTAACCAAACCAAACCGATAAAATTACATGGATTAGATTTGATTTAAAATTTAAATAGTCAAAAATTTGAACTTAACCAAACAAAAGAGATGATTCCGACTCAGCTTACCTATTTTTCCTATTCGTCTAAACTAGTGATGCAAAGTAGTCAAGTCGAACGGACTAATCAAATCAAACTTAATATAAGAAGCGGGAGTGCCAATTTTTCGTCCTCCCATTTTCAACCATCCGATTTTTCCCTTGTTTTTTTCAGCCGTCCAAACGTTTTTCTGGTCCACCCTCCTTCGACCGTCTGATTTTCCCCCTGTAAATTTCAGCCGTCGGATGTATCGGCGCCCTACGAGTTCGCGAATCTTCCTGCCATCACACAAGTCTTCCCGTCCGCATCTTCGGCCAAACCCTCACGCCATCCGTCATCTTCTCCGCGTCCTTCGCCTCGATCGACATCGGCCGCCTTCGCCCTCTCCTCTGCATCCTCCGCGTAGATCGAGCCTCCCTAATCGAACTTCTTTGCTCATCGCTGCCTCCGCCCGGCATTCGACGCTTTCGCCATCCTCCGTCGCCTTGTCTGCCCCTTCTACGTACCCTAGATTTGTCCTCACCTCTCCTCCTCCTCCAATGGCGTCCTTCGACCACACCCTTCCTCTTCTTCTTGCGTCTCTGCATCTTAATGGGTTTAATTTGTTCTCTACAGGGGGTTGCCGGAGATCCCCAATCAGGTCCTGACCATAGAGGCCATCCGGGAGACTACTCTCTCCCTACATGTGGAGCTCATCACCTTCCTCTCCTTCCTGCACTGCATTTTTCATTTTTTTATTTATGGGGTACGTAAATCTTCCACCAGCCAGCGACAGGAAGACGTAAATGATGATTTACACGTTGCTACCTCCACCAGCCAGCGACAGGAAGACGTCGGAATGACCCTGCTCTTCCGGTACATGTGGGGTACGTAAATCTTCCAGTTTCTTCCACTATCTCTTCATTTCCTACTATTTTTCAGCATCCGTGGAAGGCTTCTTTCCTCTTTTACCCTTGTGATTTCTCCATTTATTCATAATATATTTTTTCAATCTCCTTGCAGTACTTGAAGAAGATGATTTTCAACACCGAGCGAAACTCAAATTTTAATTTCTTTAAGGACCAATCACAGGATGCATCAAGATGGTATGAACATTAAATTTTTTTTAAATTTCTTATTTAAACTTCTTATAACTTTGGGTTTTGATTTCGATCTTTTATCATTAATTTTGTCTTTATGTTTCTTTTTATTTCTATCTGGTTTGTAATTGTTTTCCCTGTTTATATTTACCTATTTCATATTTAAATTGACCTTCAATTATTTGATTGAAGTACTTTACATATTTTCCAATTTCTCTTCCTTCTAAGAATTTTTTCTTTCATACTTTGTTGTGTCTTAAATCTCTTCGGGGAATTATTCCTCCATGAAAAATGTGACATTTCATGATCCCATTTAAAACTCTAAGATAAATTTAATAATGTGTTAGTATTTGTATTTTTGCTAGGTTGACAAAGCAAATAAAAGGAAAGTTGCATTTCTGGTTGGATTTACTAAAATAAGGCAGGAGATTTCAGATTTCAAGGTATAGGTATTTCATTTAGTTTTAAATCATATTTGTTTGAAATTTTAGTCTTTAAAAGATTGGAGTTTAAATTTCAATACCGTGATGTTACCATGTTATATTTACTTGTATTTTTCAGAATTATACTCTTCTATTTTCATGTTCTTATATGCCATACATTCTCTCTTTTTTTGTATTGATTTTAAATGTGTTAGTACTTGTATTTTTGCTAGGTTGACAAAGCAAATAAAAGAAAAGCTGCATTTCTGGTTGGATTTACTAAAAGAAAGCATGAGATTTCAGATTTGAAGGTATAGGTATTTCATTTACTTTAAAATCATATTTGTTTGTCTTCTTTTATATTTGTCATGCTCATGAAGTTCATGATACATTTTATCCTTTAAAAGATTGGAGTTTAAATTTCAATATCGTGATGTTACCATGCTATATTTACTTGTATTTTTCAGAATTATGGTCCAAATAATAACATTTGGATGCCATTTTGAAATTTCTTTTTTATTATGATTGAGAGTTTACCATCATATTTTTTGCTTGGTTAAAATTAATCTAGATCCTGTTTATATTCCTGAATTTTTTTATTTTCATCTGATATCGGAGTGGTCTTAAATCCTAATAACTCTTCTAAAGCATATGTAGTGATGATTAGCAGTCAATTTGGTTTGCATTTGACGATATATAAATTCATATATCCAGATCCTGTCATAATTCATGTGATTCCCATCATGGTACTCTCAAGTTCTTATATGCACATACATTCTCTCTTTTTTATGAATTGAAACAATTGTGCTTGGTATATTGTAAAATATGATGGTGGTATTATACGTAATGTAAAACTGTAAATAAAATCTGAAATTCAAGTCAAATCCTGAAATCAAAGAGTTGTAACAAAAAAAAGAAGAGAAAATATATGATCTGAAAGTCACAAAAATCCAAAATCAGCCTGGATTGATTCTTCAAGAAACAAAAAAAAAGAACAACGAAAAACTATAACAGATGGATTCCATGTCGGATTCCAGTCCAATCCGACCATTTTGAGGTCGAATTGGTGCCGGAATCCAGTGCCGGGTAGTTTCACCGCAGCAGTGCACGTTGTTGTGTCTTTCTTGCCTCATTCGACTCCGTTGAACCCATAGGAGCTGGATCTCAGGTCCAAGCATACCCAGCATACCCAATATCTCAAGATTCAATGACTTTCCTGACATATAAGAAGAGATGGACCAGATATGACTACTGCAGCAGTGCCACTGAGCACCATTAACAGGGCCCCGAATTGACCAAATTGGGCCAAATCAGTTGGTTTACTCCCCAATCCAGTGCATTAGGTGAATTCGGGTGGAAATCGGTTTGAATTTTGATTTGAGTTGAATTAGTTTGAATTTTGTTTGAGTTGAATTTAATTGGTTGAATTGCTTTTAGTTTGGGTTGAAATTTGATTTGTTTTAACTGAATTTAGTTTGTTGATTACTTTTGGTTTGGATTGGAGTTTGATTTGATCAATTGATTTAAGTTTGTTTGGAATGAGTTTGAATTTGGCTTGTTGGCTTCATGATGCGGGACGGGACCGGGGGTCCCATGGATACCAGATAAACCGGAAATATCACCCAACAGATATAATGCCAAACAGATAATAACCAGCAGACTGATATAACCAGAGTAACCAGCAGACTGAAAAATAAACCAGCAGATAATTTGCCAAAACAAGAGCAGAAAAATCCCGCGATAACTCTGAATTACCAACAGGTATTAACTAACAGGCACCAGCAGTCCACAATAAACCCAAATTGCTGAAATTCAGGAGAAATTATGCAATTCAACAAATGAAATAGTCGCGGCAGCAATATGGTAATCTTTGAGAGGGACAAGGGCTCGTAAAAACATAGTATAAATCATCATAGCCCTAACTCGACCTCGTATATGAACTCATCCCCGATCGAGTTTATTGATGTGCTGATCCGGAGTTACGGATTTTATTCCGTCATCTACAACCGGATACGATCAAGATAGTACGCTTTTCGAAACTATAACCAACCGAAAACCGCAAGTTCCAAAGAACGTCCATAGGATTAAACAATCCAATAAGCGGACCAATTGAGAATATGTAAACCGAAATCCAGTTCCGGTAATATTCTGTTCTTTAGACTGGGAGAGGACCAATATTTCAAACCAGCATTTAACAGTAAATCAAACTGTATTGAAGCAATTCGGAAGGAAACAACCGCGAGTGAATAAGTAATATCTGTTCCTTCAGATTTTGTCTACCAACTGCTGATAAAACATTTTAATCTAAAGACCAAGCGAAAATATCCGTTCAAGTCAATAACCAGCAACACAGTTCCGTAAACCAGCAGATAAGGGAGAACGAGACTTCACAGAGATAGTGTAAGGAATCAATACGTGACAGCGGAAAAATTTTGATTCCATAAAACCACGATCTTTGCCTTGATCGATGCCGAACGAGTAAAACCGGGAACCGAATATGAAGTAGAACGAGAGTACCTCATGGGATTTCTCAAATCCCTCACCATGGATGAAGAGAGGACGTTCCTCCTTGCTAAAAACCGTTCAAGTGTCCGGTCTCTAGCGGTATCCACACGATCTGCTTCAATAGACGAGTTCTCTCTTCCTTCGGGCCTCCAGAAACCTTCCAGATCCAAGCTTGACCATGGGAGATCACCTTCTAGAAGAGAGAGGAGGGAGAGAGGAGGCTTGGGACGTGCTCCAGCCCTATGGCTTGTTAGGGTTTGGCTTCATAAGCCATTTATATATAGAAGATGGAATTTTTCACAAAAATCCAAAACATCTATAAAATTGCGTCCATGCCCTCATCTTATTGACCAGATCTATTGTGTGTGACCCACTAGGCCCAATAGTCAATTTGGTTGAAGCCTTAATTAATTTAAAAGAACAATTCCTTTAAATTAAATCAAAACCGTTATCTGATAACAGTTTTTACGGCTTTTTGATCATAAAGGGTACAAGCCACATCCTATGATCCCAAATGACTTTGGGGAGTTAAATAACATCCATTGAGCCTTTCCATCATCAATTACCACACGGATTTAAATCCTCGTTCATACAATGTCCCGGTCGGTCAGGGGTTCGGCACTGACTGTCAACTCCTAAGTATTCCGACTCTATGAAATCTTGTACTCAGGAATGGATCAACTGGAAAACTCCTTTTCCAATTATCCTATATACCTTGGCCAAGGATTTAGAGTACTATCCATAGGACATTCTCTCTCTCCTACCGAGAGTGAACGATCCCCTATTGTCCGCTCAATTGCCTCCACCAGGTTTCCCATATACCCAATCCATTAACTATATAGGACCACAATACTAAGTGATCCATCACTCAATAGTCAAAGTGCATAGTACGCCCGGCAAGACATCTTTGGCGACTCGTGTCAAAGATCCAACCGTGCTATTGAGATGTAAGAATAACTCGATAGACAGTTCGGTAAGATACCGATCGGGTTTTCCTAAATTGGTCGATTCGGTGAACTCATTCCACTAATGAGCACCGTGTGTGTATCTCAGTGTCCCCACACTGATGACCAATGAGATCGGTCATTCTCATCATATGAGAAGACATCACACACACTAGTCTATCCGGATTCTTGATGTCCTGTCTCAAGGATCCTATGACTAGGAACATTTAGATCACATACCTCTAGATGATCGATCTCATTATCATGATCTCATCATGATTCAATCATCATTGCATGTGATTAAGGACTTCATTACGATATATGCTTCTAATAAAAGCTAGTAACGAAGTTTTGCCTATTTAATTGAATGAGATATTCCTAGAAATGTCGAATCTTATCATATATGATTGGCTTGTAGGGCATACATTTCTATCAATCTCCCACTTGCACTAAAGCCAATCACCCACCTGGCTGATCTCTATCAGCTCAAGGTGAAGCTCAAACACTCTTTGAGTATCTGCTTCAGTTGGTGGATCTGTAATGTTATTAACGAAAGATACTCTATCTTTAATTATATCTCTATCAACTGCATTCTCTCTGATTCTATGGTATTGCAATAGAAGTTTGAAACTTCCAATGAGACTTTTGCTCTACCCCATTGTTTTCTCAAAACAATGCACTTTCAGAGAAAGTTGGGACAATCCCAAAAGCTAGATGAACATCTTCATCTAGTCAGCTTCTCAAGCAATATACAGTTATTATTCAATCTACTTTAGATTAGTTGTAGAATTACCACTGTTCTCTTGCATGGAACTCTTCCAGTTCACTGCACCACCATTATATTGACTTATTATCAGACTTATCTGATTAGAAGCTTGTGTTCATAAAACTACAAGACTTCAAGTCTTATCCTCCATACATTAGAAATATATCCATAGTGCTTCTCAAGTACTCAATGACACATCTCTAAATTATCCTGTGACTCTCACAAGGATTTACTTGATGAATGCTCATAACACTTAGAGCATGAAGTCATGTGCGTAGCATCACAAATGTGATAGGTCCTATTGCAAAAGCATAAGGGCTATACTAATGTGACCTCTTTATCTCTCAAGAAGTCTACAAAGACATCTCTTTAAAGAAATCAACTCCACACTTCATAGGTAAGAAACCTATCTTGGAGTTTACCATGTCAAACTCTTTGACTATGGTTTTTATGCACATGAATTGGGTAAGGCCAAGAAACCTTTTAGATCTATCTCCATAGATCTTAAAACCCATATTAAGTTTGGAGGATTAATTGATAACTAGGCTCACTAATGATAACATACGTACTTCATTCTCAATGAGTAGTATGTCATACATATATCATGTCAAGAAGATAATAGCACTCCCACTTATCTTATATGAAAACACAAGGCATATCTTCATTCTCAATGAAATCATAAGATTTAATCTCATTAAACCTTATCTACCATCTATGGGAAGTTTTACTTGAGTCCATAAATGGACCTTATGCACACACTATTTGGATGTTTTGGAACTTGATTCCCAAAGATTGTATCATATACACCTGTTTCTCAAAATAACATAGAGAAACACTATCTTAACATCCATTTGACATATCCTATAATCATAGTGTGTAACAATCAAAATCCGAATGGATTAATTCCATGGCATAGGTAAAAGGTCTTATCATAGTCAACTATTTGACATAAATGATATCTCTTTTAACTATCCATACTTTGAAGGTCTCTACCTTCTGATATACTTCAATCTATTCTTTAGTGATCCATTTATACCCTATAGATATTAAATCCTTAGGTGGATCAATCAAATTCTGAACTTGATTAGAATAGATAGAGTTTATATCGGATTTTATTGTTTCTTCTCATTTTGAATCAATATCTCATATTGCTTCAATATAAATCTTAGGATCATCATCCTTTTATCTTATGTCTCATTTCTTCCATCAAAGATATGTCTCACATATCTCTTAGGTTGATTGGACATAAGAAAAGATCTATGATTTGCCCTTGTGTAAATATAAACTAGTGCCATAATAAAAGTGTCTATGGATTGTGGGACTGGAACACCTTCCATTTATGCCTTGCTCCCACTGTCTTTCTAAATGAGGGACTCTTCCTCTAGAAATATGGAGAGATGAGCAACTCATACCCTTCTCCCTATGGGAGGCATTAATATCCTTAAGTTTCCTTAGGATATCCCACAAGCCAACACTTTGTAGTCTTATATTCCAACTTGATAGGGTTATACTTCTTTACCAAGCCAGACATTCTGAAACCTTAACTTGCTTAAGGTCAAGCTTTAATCCCTTTCCATATCTAATATGGAATAATTGGAATAGACTTGAAAAGTACCGATTTAAGATCAAATGTCTATATTGAGTGCTAACCCCTAAACAGACAAAGAAGAATTTTTGCAAAGGTTGTCAATGTCCATATTATGTCCTACACAATATGGCTTCTCATTTTAGCTGCTCAATTAAGCTAAAATGTATAAGAGGTGTCCATCAAAATTAGATTATACTATCCTTCCTTTATGTGTGAATTATTACTTAAGTATCCCCTCTTTGATCACATCAAAGAGTTCTAATACTCTTTTCATTGATATTTCTTCTTCATTCTTAATCTCAAATAATTTCTCAAAGGTTTTGGATTTGTACTTCATAAAGTACATATGTCCATACCTAAAGAAGTCATCTTTGAAAATTAATGAAGTTGAAATATTATCCTCTATCTTTAATAGATATGGGCTAACATGCATCTAGATGCATGAGTTCTATAAACTCTTTAGCCCTCTCTCCATGTCTAACAAATGAAGAGTTGGTCATTTTGCTTAATAAGATAAGACTTACATATAGTTAATGATTCTAAATCATTTACCTATATGTTACTATCCGAATAGTACTCCTTAAGTCTTCTCTTATAAATATGACCGTACTATTAAACAATAGATTGATCAATATCAATCTACTTCGCCTAATGAGGATTTTTCACACATATTATAAGAGCATACATATCTTATATAAATAAACTCTTTATTATGCTCCTACTAGTAAACACTTTACCAGTTATCATTTTCATACCATAGAATAAATCTCCATTTATTCAACTAGGAAATGAAAACAATATTCTTATGGAAGGATAATTAAGACAACTCTAGAAGGCTATAGAAAATTTGTATCTCCCACTAGTAATGATGCAACATTTTGTACCATTTCATATGTAGGTCAACAATCTTCTTTAAACCTTCATTTACTTGCTATTATCTACAACTCTTTGTAGATATATGATGCATATTTGGTATCTCATACTATTATATGCACCCCTAGTATCTTATACTAGAATACACATACATAGTATCTTATACTATCAAATGTGTATATAAGACAAGTAAATATTAATGACATAGATACATGGAGCTTCTCAAGCTCCACCTTTGCATTATGTGCAATACACTTTGCACTTCTTATTCTACTTACCATCATCATGATAGTAGAGGAATGCTATGTCAAATTTGGGTTATAATATCTTGACCCACTTCTTTGACTTTTAACTATCACCATCTATCTCTATCTAATGATCTTACTTCTTTCTATTGGTCTTACCAATAAGAAGTATTCAAGATGTATTATTCTTCTTTGCCTTTAATTAGCTCATCACCATGAGCCATGATGGATATCAAATCCATCTATCCATGTTGCCACTACTAATTTTATCTGATAGAGGCTAACATCTGATATACGACAATTAATACATCTTTTCAATGAGATAAGATCTTATCTTCTCTCACTTCATTAGATAGTGTAGGAGATACTTACTTCTCAAGTAGGATAGTAAATAGGTCAACTATGAGAACTATTCTCTTAGTTCTAAACCTATATAAGAAGTGTGAGCCATTAGAATACTTAGCATCTAGCATGCTAGATTAATGGTGGTTTATAATATTCTACAACAGAGATATAATTATATTAACATTACAGACATTCATTAAAATTAAGATATGATCTTTCATCCTAATTTATACTCCCACTAACTTTTCGACGAATTTGCATAACCCTCATTATGCAAAGACGGGATATCACGATAACATCCTAGTGGGGACCAAGACCCTACTAACTTTATGGTGATGACCTTGTGGGAAACACAACAAGTCATCCCATACTTAATAGGTAGGTAACTATTACCAATTGCAACTCATGCAATTCTTAGTCATTCAGCCTCTAGAGTTATAACCTTGTGGGAAACACAACAAGCTATATACTCTAGTTAGGTCAAATCCGCTTGTTACGTTATGAGAATGGATTCTTAACATAGCCCTTGTGGGAAACACAACAAGGCCATGCAATGGTCCACCCCAAAGTTCGGCAAATGCCTTAGCCATGATCACCAATCCCTTGCTGAATGAGTCTTGTGGGAAACACAACAAACCCATCCAATCTAAGATTGGCTCATCAAGACCATAACAACGGAAGGCTACGTGAGTCATTCTTAATGTCTCACGTTTATCGACCTAATTAGAACGAGGAGGGTTTTTATTTTAGTCTCATCAACATAGGTGCTACATATAAATATTAATATACCTTTGGAATATCATATATTTAAGGTATAAACAGTAGCACACACCACATATCAAATATGCATTAAAACATAGGTGATCATGGACTTAACCCTAAGCATACACCTAAGGCACCCCGATAGGTGCAAATCCTTGCTTCAGAAGCTTGAGTTGGCATGCTCCCACTTCAGAAGGGTGCTTCTCCAAGTGGTCCCGCTCTCCATTCTATCACGAGCCGGCTTCTAACCATTACAAGCAGCTAAAGGGTACACAGACCCACAAATGTACAACTCATAATAAGAAACCTCGGTTTTAACCGAGGGGAGTACACAAATGGGGGGAGGTAGAATGTACAATCAGATTGTATAGAGAGAGAGGAGGCACACGCAGGCCCCATTTAATAGCATAACCAACTTAATTAACCAAGCAATCAAAAGCAAAGCATATTTAAGTCCATGATCACCTCCATACACACACCAACATTCATCACATGAACATAGAGCGCATACGTGATAATTATATGAGATATATCATATATACCATCATAAAATTATATACTGTAATTTTGAAATTCCAAATTTCATGCTTGTCGAATTTTCATAAAATAAATAACATGAAAAGCACATATAAACAATTTACATGCATAAGACAAGCAATATAAAATATTCAGATGATTCATGCTCTTCCAAAATTTATCAGAGCATTAAATTAATGTCCAAATCATAATTCTTCAAAATCACATTTTTCAGAATTTATTTGAACACTAATTTAATCAATAAAAATTTTAAAACAATTTTAAAATCATTTATAAAGTGATTCTATGGCAACCAAAGTCCAAAACTATTTAACAAGTTCATAAAAATTTTACAAACATATTAAATAATTTATCAGAACTTATATAATCATTAATTTCATTAATTTTGATCTTAAAACAATTTTAAAATCATAATAGTAGAATTCAATGAAAAAATAGTAAAACTCTATTTAATAAGTGATTAAACACTTTAATAACTCATTAAATAAATTATTTTTTTTTAGAATTTTTATGGAATTTTATGGCAATTTTTCGGATCAAAAATGAATTTTAAACAATTTAAAAATCATTTTAGAATTAATTTACTGGCGGCGCATTACGCCGGCCAGTCAGCGCCGGCCACGTACCCCCCCGGGTGCGCCGAACCGACGGCGGCCGCGAGCCGCGCGCCGCGCGCCAGCGTGCGCCGCCGCGCGCTCCGGGGCCAGCGCAGTGCGGCCACGTACCCCGCCCCCGGCGCGCTGTGCAGCTGCCGCGTACCCCCGCCGCTGGCGGGTCCGGATCCGATCCGGATTCAGCGTCTTCTTCGCCCGATAAAGGCGGGGCGGATGCGCGGAAAACCCTAGAAAATCGCCGAATTTCGGGCCAGATTTGGGGGGTCAAACGGTGTCCAAAAAATCCTAAAAAATATGCTTTGGAATACTTGAACAATAAGGATTCTATATATAGAAGTTTCATCTCATGAAAAATTCTATCCAATGCGAAGTTTCAGGAGGAAGTTGCCACGGCCGCAATTAAACCAAAACGCAAATCCCTCTCAAATCCGGCACCTCCAAGGGCCGTTGAGTGTCCAATAAATTATGTAAAATCTAGGAAACTTAATTTCCTATCTTCCTACGTCATTAGACAGAGGTATTTGAGTCCAAATAGGTAAGTTCATCAACTCCCCCAATTTCGGCCGGATTTTCGGATATGATCATCTTAGCAACTTTCCGAACTCATTCCGGACTCTCCGGATAGCCAAAATTCATGAGGTTTGCGGAATTGGAAAGATATCATCCACGAGAATCAAATGAATCTAACTACACACAGTTTCGTATCTCATACAAACTGTGGTGATCAAATCAAAACAGCTCTGTATGCAGTTTCGGGAAAGCAAGAAATCACATGAAATCAAGCCAATTTCGATTCAACTTCGACCAAGGCTTCAACCGGGCTCTGATACCACTGTAGGAAATCAATACGTGACAGCGGAAAAATTTTGATTCCATAAAACCACGATCTTTGCCTTGATCGATGCCGAATGAGTAAAACCGGGAACCGAATATGAAGTAGAACGAGAGTACCTCATGGGATTTCTCAAATCCCTCACCATGGATGAAGAGAGGACGTTCCTCCTTGCTGAAAACCGTTCAAGTGTCCGGTCTCTAGCGGTATCCACACGATCTCGCTTCAATAGACGAGTTCTCTCTTCCTTCGGGCCTCCGTAAACCTTCCGTATCCAAGCTTGACCATGGGAGATCACCTTCTAGAAGAGAGAGGAGGGAGAGAGGAGGCTTGGGACGTGCTCCAGCCCTATGGCTTGTTAGGGTTTGGCTTCATAAGCCATTTATATATAGAAGATGGAATTTTTCACAAAAATCCAAAACTTCTATAAAATTGCGTCCATGCCCTCATCTTATTGACCAGATCTATTGTGTGTGACCCACTAGGCCCAATAGTCAATTTGGTTGAAGCCTTAATTAATTTAAAAGAACAATTCCTTTAAATTAAATCAAAACCGTTATCCGATAACAATTTTACGGCTTTCTGATCATAAAGGGTACAAGCCACATCCTATGATCCCAAATGACTTTGGGGAGTTAAATAACATCCATTGAGCCTTTCCATCATCAATTACCACACGGATTTAAATCCTCGTTCATACAATGTCCCGGTCGGTCAGGGGTTCGGCACTGACTGTCAACTCCTAAGTATTCCGACTCTATGAAATCTTGTACTCAGGAATGGATCAACTGGAAAACTCCTTTTCCAATTATCCTATATACCTTGGCCAAGGATTTAGAGTACTATCCATAGGACATTCTCTCTCTCCTACCGAGAGTGAACGATCCCCTATTGTCCGCTCAATTGCCTCCACCAGGTTTTCCATATACCCAATCCATTAACTATATAGGAACACAATACTAAGTGATCCATCAATCAATAGTCAAAGTATATAGTACGCCTTGCAAGACATCTTTGGCGACTCAGGTCAAAGATCCAACCGTGCTATTGAGATGTAAGAATAACCTGATAGACAGTTCGGTAAGATACCGATCGGGTTTTCCTAAATTGGTCGATTCGGTGAACTCATTCCACTAATGAGCACCTGTGTGTGTATCTCAGTGTCCCCACACTGATGACCAATGAGATCGGTCATTCTCATCATATGAGAAGACATCACACACACTAGTCTATCCGGATTCTTGATGTCCTGTCTCAAGGATCCTATGACTAGGAACATTTAGATCACATACCTCTAGATGATCGATCTCATTATCATGATCTCATCATGATTCAATCATCATTGCATGTGATTAAGGACTTCATTACGATATATGCTTCTAATAAAAGCTAGTAACGAAGTTTTGCCTATTTAATTGAATGAGATATTCCTAGAAATGTCGAATCATATCATATATGATTGGCTTGTAGGGCATACATTTCTATCAGATAGCACCCTCATTTACCATATACTCATCCAAGGACGTAGATCAAATAGATTTAGCCAATCTTAAGATGTAGATCCCATCTTCATTGGCTAGGTGCCTCGGAGTAGGAAGATTCGTCAATATCCGTGGACGGAAAATCAAGCTTCCTTCAGCCAACAAGAGGCAACAGCGTTTGGAAGTAACACCGAAGTAACATCATCTTCTTCCGGATCGGGTTACGGAAGTAACACCGAAGTGATCTCGGCACAACGAGGAGGAAACAACCACGAAGGAACTCACCGAGAACAACTTCCGAAGAGAGAGAACCGAGTCGACCTCAAGAGAGGGAGAGAAAACCGTCGCCGAGTGGAATAAGAATCCACAGGGAATTGTCGGATTCGACCGGGGAGGACTTGATCACCAGTGGGATTGAAGGAAGACCTGTAGAGGAGAACGAGGGAAAGAGATTCTTCCACGGGAGTCCGCCGAGACCACCACGGGAGGAGACGGATCGAAGAGAAAGCCCGCTAGGGTTTTCCGCCATCGCGAGGGGGAGAGCGAAGCGCCGAACAGCCGTCGGGGAGAGAGAAACCCGCGTCACTGGGGGGGGGGGGGGGAAACGAGAGAGAGAGAGGGGTAAACTTGGAAACCGAACTTAACAAGGCAAATCAAATTGTATTCATCATCTCATATCTGTACAAAGAGGGTGCGGTTCCTATTTATAGGACAACAAATCAGAAAAAGGTCCTAAAATGTTAAGAAATTTGAAAAATGCTCAAACAAATCAACTAAAATTCCTAAAAATTATAAAATTACTTAAATGGACCCATTATTGACCTAAAAATCAAAATTACATGAGATTTGAAAATCAAAAATCGGTTCTTGCATCCCAATTCAATTAATAACATGAATCGGTTCTTATGTCCCGATTCGATTCCCATCATTCTCCCCTGGTTGAGGAAAACTCGTCCTCGAGTTTTGTAATGCCGTATAATAAAGATGGCAGCTACAAAACTCAGGAACGATGCCGATGTAGCTGGAAGAATGCAGAAAAAATACCAGCTGATGTTCTCAAACCGACTGCTGAAAAAGACCCAAACTGTATCATACATACAGCTAGGGTTCAAATCTGGAAAATCTGAAATATGGGCCATAGTCGGGACTGTTGTCAACTCAGGAAACTGTTCAACTGATGGATCAGAATTCCCATTAATAACCAGTTCAGAAACTGCCATACTCAGACATGTCTCGAGAGCTGTGTCAATCTCCATTTCAGCTATACACTGCTGTTCAGACATCAGATTGGCCATATACTCAATCATTTGTTCAGCCAATTCTGTTTCTAGGGACTGTTCAGTCACATACTGTTCAGATTTCAGCTCATAGTCAATATCATTGGCACACTCTAACTCATATTCAGCTATGAGTTCATGAGTAGCCTCATAGATGACAACTTGATTATCAACAATAACTGGATCAGAAAAATTCTTCTGTGTATAAGACTGAAAATGCATGGTTTCAATTGTAGATGTCTCAATATATTTGTGTTCAGCTTTAGGTGGCTGAGGACACATATTTTCAATGAATATAGACTCTTTCAGATATCTATAATCTTTGGGCCGCAAACTAAGTGACTGAAAAGTGGAATCAATAATGGCTTGACGTTCAATCAGCCAATCGGAACCCAAAATAATGAAGTGCCCATCCGGGACTACTTCACACCATGCATCCTCAACATACCTAACAGTCCAAGGTCTGGTTCGACCTTTAACCATGCGGTCAAACTGAATATATACTTTTCCATTCTCTTCTAACACATAACCGGGTGCAATTAAATCCACTAAGGACTGTGAAATGCAACTGCCTGGATAACCGGATAAAATTACCATGGCCTGAATGTCCACCGGTAGGGTGACATCAAAACAGAAATGTTGGTGTCCCGCACATCTTAAGGACCCCGACTTGTCAAAACAGGTCGGCTCTAGCTCTGATACAAAATTGATGCGGGACGGGACCGGGGGTCCCATGGATACCAGATAAACCGGAAATATCACCCAACAGATATAATGCCAAACAGATAATAACCAGCAGACTGATATAACCAGAGTAACCAGCAGACTGAAAAATAAACCAGCAGATAATTTGCCAAAACAAGAGCAGAAAAATCCCGCGATAACTCTGAATTACCAACAGTATTAACTAACAGCACCCGAAATTAACAATAAACCCAAATTGCTGAAATTCAGGAGAAATTATGCAATTCAACAAATGAAATAGTCGCGGCAGCAATATGGTAATCTTTGAGAGGGACAAGGGCTCGGAAAAACATAGTATAAATCATCATAGCCCTAACTCGACCTCGTATATGAACTCATCCCCGATCGAGTTTATTGATGTGCGATCCGGAGTTACGGATTTTATTCCGTCATCTACAACCGGATCCGATCGGCATAGTACGCTTTTCGAAACTATAACCAACCGAAAACCAGCAAGTTCCAGCAACGTCCATAGGATTAAACAATCCAATAAGCAGACCAATTGAGAATATGTAAACCGAAATCCAGTTCCGGTAATATTCTCGTTCTTTAGATCGGGAGAGGACCAATATTTCAAACCAAAGAATTAACAGTAAATCAAACTGTATTGAAGCAATTCGGAAGGAAACAACCGCGAGTGAATAAGTAATATCTGTTCCTTCAGATTTTGTCTACCAACTGCTGATAAAACATTTTAATCTAAAGACCAAGCGAAAATATCCGTTCAAGTCAATAACCAGCAACACAGTTCCGTAAACCAGCAGATAAGGGAGAACGAGACTTCACAGAGATTGCACCCTCATTTACCATATACTCATCCAAGGACGTAGATCAAATAGATTTAGCCAATCTTAAGATGTAGATCCCATCTTCATTGGCTAGGTGCCTCGGAGTAGGAAGATTCGTCAATATCCGTGGACGGAAAATCAAGCTTCCTTCAGCCAACAAGAGGCAACAGCGTTTGGAAGTAACACTGAAGTAACATCATCTTCTTCCGGATCGGGTTACGGAAGTAACACTGAAGTGATCTCAGCACAACGAGGGAGGAAACAACCACGAAGGAACTCACCGAGAACAACTTCCAGAAGAGAGAGAACCAGCTGACCTCAAGAGAGGGAGAGAAAACCGTCGCCGAGTGGAATAAGAATCCACAGGGAATCGTCGGATTCGACCGGGGAGGACTTGATCACCAGTGGGATTGAAGGAAGACCTGTAGAGGAGAACGAGGGGAAGAGATTCTTCCACGGGAGTCCGCCGAGACCACCACGGGAGGAGACGGATCGAAGAGAAAGCCCGCTAGGGTTTTCCGCCATCGCGAGGGGGAGAGCGAAGCGCCGAACAGCCGTCGGGGAGAGAGAAACCCGCGTCACTCGGGAGGGGGGGGGGAAAACGAGAGAGAGAGAGGGGTAAACTTGGAAACCGAACTTAACAAGGCAAATCAAATTGTATTCATCATCTCATATCTGTACAAAGAGGGTGCGGTTCCTATTTATAGGACAACAAATCAGAAAAAGGTCCTAAAATGTTAAGAAATTTGAAAAATGCTCAAACAAATCAACTAAAATTCCTAAAAATTAAAAAATTACTTAAATGGACCCATTATTGACCTAAAAATCAAAATTACATGAGATTTGAAAATCAAAAATCGGTTCTTGCATCCCAATTCAATTAATAACATGAATCGGTTCTTATGTCCCGATTCGATTCCCATCACTTCATTTGGATTTCATTGAGTTTGAGTTGAATTTTATTTGGGAGTTGATTCAAGTTGATTGGGTTTGGGAATTGAATTTAGTTTGCTTGGTTCATTTGGATTTGATTGAAGCAGATTGACTTACCATTCAATTTTGTTGAGCGGAATTTATTCAAATAATGAACTGGGCTTAGTTCATTTTGTTTTATCTTAATACTGAACAGATTTGGAATTTCGTGATGGCAATTGAATTCAGAAATTTAGAGTTCAGACTTTTCAGATTTTGCATGCTCAGAGATTTTCAGATTTGGGCCCTGTTATGATTTGATTCAAATCAGGTTGAAGGTCTTTTTTTAATGGGTTGTTTACAGATTTTTTAACGGGTTCAGATTTCACAGTCTTCAAATTTTGGATTTTTACAGTTCTTTGGTTTAATTGAACTTGATTGATTTGGATTGAATTGAATTGGAATTAAGTTTGATTTGAGTTCAATTGAGTTTAGTTCATTCAATTCATTAGTTTTAATCAAATTTCAGCAGAATTTGTATTTGACAGTTTTCTGGATTTTTCTTTTATGCAATTTCAGATTTATGTAAATTGATTTGGGGCGGTTTTGAACTTGGATTTTCTTATGGGTTTGAATGGTTTGAGACTACCCAATTGTGGATCAGTTCCTGATTTGCTCAAATTTGGGACGGGCCTGATTTTAGTTTGTTGATTCCCTCAAAACCTTTTCAGATTTTATCTATGAAGAAAGCTCGTATTTTGAAATTCAGATTACAGAACTTTCGGTTCAGATCTTCTGCAAATTCAGGTCTTCTACAAATTCTGCACGTTGCACATTTCTGATTTTCCGGCTGCAGGTTCTATGGGCATCAGATTGCATATTCTCTTTTATTCTGCACTTTTTTTATGGTGCATTCGGATTTTCAGTTTTTTCCAGCTTCCAGGCTCCAGACTTCAGATTTTACACATGTTTCAGATTTTAAAACCCCAGATCTTGTAGATTTCAGTTTTGTTGCATGATTCAGATTTCGGAAAAAATGTGAAGTTCAGATTTTTGTTGAAGCTTCAATTTTCGGATTGCAGATTTTAGTGTTCGGATCCCCCTACAGATTTCAGTTGTTTATGTGGATTCTGCACAAGACAGATTTCAGATTTTTTTTATGTGGGTTAAGTTCAGATTACAGATTTTTAAGTGGATTGAATTCAGATTTCAGATTTTTTTTTATTCAAATGTCAGATTTCGGTTTTTACCTTGTGCGGAAACCTGTTACAGCCCTCGGCCCCCTGCAAAGTTCAGATTTTTAAATGTGTCAAGTTCAAATCTCAGACTTTTAATCTTTGAATTTCAGAGGTGATTCAGATTTCAGATTCTGCTTTAGATTTCAGTTTCAGGTCTGTTTTCGGTTTGTGATTTTACAGGTTGACAGACTTCAGATTTTTAAAGTGTTCAGAATTTTTTACAGTCTGCTGCCTTTCGGATTACAGATTTTTCCCATTTCTTATGTTTCTTATGTTTGCATTCCACTCATTTCATGAGATCATTGCGCTCTCCTTTTTTCATTGAACTTGCACTGAACATAATACAGTATCATGACATTCATTCATTCTATCAACTTGGCATCAAGCATCTGTTGGTCTTGAGATCAACTTGAATTTGTCTTGAACATGTCCAGCCTTTAATAGGCATCCTGGAATTTGTTCAATGTATTGAAATTGAGCATGTCCCGGTCTTTGATAGACTTGTGGGAAATTAGCTCATGTCGATTCCTTCGACTCCTTGATGAGTTGATGAGCTGCTTGTCAAACCCGGTGAGACATTGGGGTCTGTTAATGACCTTTGTATGTCCACCTTAAAAAGAGGGTCAGGAGGTGGGTTTAGAACCGGCCTCCTGATTTCCCTTTGTTTTGAATTCTTTTAAGTTGAGCCGAAGCCATGAGGCGGGTTTAGAACCGGCCTAAACCGGCCTAAATATTCTCCTCGCATATTTAGGAGAATTAAGTAAGAACAATAATGTCTTGAGCTTTATTTCAAAAATATATTGTGGGGTATGATTTTAGGTTCAGAAGTACAAATGAGTCGAACAGTCAACTTTCATAGCCTACTGGTGTGAGTTAGTTTTAGGCAGTAGCATAGATCATCTTGCACTCTGCCATGTATAGTACTCAAGTAAATTTACAAATATACTATTGTCTTCCTAGACCTGGTTGACAAACAGTTCTTCACAGGGGAATTGAAATACTCAAATGTAAGTGTTGTTCTTTTGTTAAGTCATCCAGTTTCTTGTTATGTTGAATGCATGCTATCTCTGCGGAACAAGTAACGTTCATGTTTTTGCTAAATGGAATATATGGTATGTTTTAATATATTAATGGATATGCACATCTATACAGTAGGTGAAAGCATGGCTATGATGGCGAACTAACCATTTGACAGTCATATCCTATTTTGAACAAGAAACACGGAGTAGTAGTAGAGGGAATGACGGTGGTGGCAACAACAAATAAGAATTTCACTGATGACTTTAGGCTTCCAACCGTCACCCGTTTAAACTTCATAGATTAGTTTGTTCTTTATTTCATTATCTGTAATTGCTTGTCTTCGTCTTTCTTCCCCCGAGTGATATTAAACTACTTCCTTGGAGAGGTTTAACTTGTATGTAACCTCATTATCTTTTTTTATTCCGTAATTGTAATATTTTCTAACCATCCTTCGTTCTCTAATATTCTCAACTGGTTGTAATCATACTAAGTCAGGTTGTAATCATGGAAAACAAAAGTGTCCAATTTTGTATATATGTTAACAAAGTAAAAATGGGATTTGAATATGTATAGACTAATAAATAATGTATATATATAGTGAAAGGGGTTAATCGGAATAAAACCAGATGTGGATTTAAAAGAAAATAGTGTACCTAGACATATTTGCATTATGCATTTTGGATACACAGGTTGACTATGTTAACCATGTGTGGCATAGGGTCAACCTCAAAATTTAAATATTTGTTGGAAATTTGAGTGGAGACTACCTACCAGGCTACCAGCAAAAATTGAAAATTTGGTGCATCGTACCACTTTTATTGGACTTACTGTCTACGAGTCTACGTAATTCTCCTGGATAATACTACTTCATAAGTTGGGAATTTTGGGATGGCAATTGATTTCAGAAATTTAGAGTTCAGACTTTTCAGATTTTGCATGCTCAGAGATTTTCAGATTTGGGCCCTGTTATAATTTGATTCAAATCAGGTTGAAGGTCTTTTTTTAATGGGTTGTTTACAGATTTTTTAACGGGTTCAGATTTCACAGTCTTCAAATTTTGGATTTTTACAGTTCTTTGGTTTAATTGAACTTGATTGATTTGGATTGAATTGAATTGGAATTAAGTTTGATTTGAGTTCAATTGAGTTTAGTTCATTCAATTCATTAGTTTTAATCAAATTTCAGCCGAATTTGTATTTGACAGTTTTCTGGATTTTTCTTTTATGCAATTTCAGATTTACGTAAATTGATTTGGGGCGGTTTTGAACTTGGATTTTCTTATGGGTTTGAATGGTTCGAGACTACCCAATTGTGGATCAGTTCCTGATTTGCTCAAATTTGGGACGGGCCTGATTTTAGTTTGTTGATTCCCTCGAAACCTTTTCAGATTTTATCTATGAAGAAAGCTCGTATTTTGAAATTCAGATTACAGAACTTTCGGTTCAGATCTTCTGCAAATTCAGGTCTTCTACAAATTCTGCACGTTGCACATTTCTGATTTTCCGGCTGCAGGTTCTATGGGCATCAGATTGCAGATTCTCTTTTATTCTGCACTTTTTTATGGTGCATTCGGATTTTCAGTTTTTTCCACCTTCCAGGCTCCAGACTTCAGATTTTACACATGTTTCAGATTTTAAAACCCCAGATCTTGTAGATTTCAGTTTTGTTGCATGATTCAGATTTCGGAAAAAATGTGAAGTTCAGATTTTTGTTGAAGCTTCAATTTTCGGATTGCAGATTTTAGTGTTCGGATCCCCCTACAGATTTCAGTTGTTTATGTGGATTCTGCACAAGACAGATTTCAGATTTTTTTTATGTGGGTTAAGTTCAGATTACAGATTTTTAAGTGGATTGAATTCAGATTTCAGATTTTTTTATTCAAATGTCAGATTTCAGTTTTTACCTTGTGCGGAAACCTGTTACAGCCCTCGGCCCCCTGCAAAGTTCAGATTTTTAAATGTGTCAAGTTCAAATCTCAGACTTTTAATCTTTGAATTTCAGAGGTGATTCAGATTTCAGATTCTGCTTTAGATTTCAGTTTCAGGTCTGTTTTCGGTTTGTGATTTTACAGGTTGAAAGACTTCAGATTTTTAAAACATAAAATTGTCATGGTTACCAAACACCTCTTTTAACAAGTTTTCTTACAATTTTTAAAAATTAAAATAAAAACTTTCATTATCATGCAACCAAACACCCCCTTATTAAATGAATTGCTAAAGAGCTTAGTATAAAAATAGAAAGATTCAGAATATGAATTACCCTGTGTATCTGCATAGGCAAGTCAAAGTTTGTGGCAATTTCCAAATTACATGTAAATATATAATCAACAAGATTCTTGTTCTTGATTCGAACAGGGCTGCCCGCTGAAATAAAATTCTATAAAGGCATAATAGCATCTATGTATTAAATTATCTCTTCTTTGTATAGAGCTTTTGTTGTTTTGATGAATATGTTCATGACAAAAGTTTTTTAATATTTTAAAACTAGATGTTGAGAATTACAATATATCTACTCGTGTAGTTCATAATAATAAATTAAAGTCATGATAAATATTTTTAAATTACGCTCATATAAAATAAATATGTATATTTGAATATATTATTTAACACCCCTTTTCAACTACGAGCACACGTGCGAAGCACGTTTCACTTGACTAGTCTAACTTAATATAAGAAATGGGAGTATCTGATTTTTCGTCCTCTCATTTTTGACCGTCGGTTCACCTAATTATTTTCTTAGCCACCGTCGGATGTACCGCGCCCTCCTACTTCGAGAGTCTTCGTAATGTCTCGCGAGTCTTCCCGTCCGCCGGCCAAAGCCTCACGCTACCCATCCTCTGCTCCGCTTCCTTCGCCTCAATCGACATCGGCCGCCTCCGCCCTCTCCTCCGCATCCTTTGGGTAGATCAAGCCTCCCCGGTGAGCCTCCCGGCGGATTCTATCCTCTCCTCCATATCCTTCGCCCACATCAACATCGGCTGCCTCCACTCTGCCCTCCATATTCTCCGCTCTGGTCAATCCATCATCTTCTCCAGCGACCTCAGGTATCCCTGAAAGGTGTTTGGCAGAGTAAATGAAAGGCACTACGGCAATAATGTCAAGGCCAAGATCCAGGACAAGGAAGGTCCGTTATTGTTGCCCAGCATCTGGCGCTTAGTAATCTACTTTTTTTCTTTACTTGTTCTCTTCTTTCTTTTGTAGAATCCTCTTGTATGTTTCTTCGAAATCCGTTTTAGATGGTTTTCTTTTTTTAGTGGTTCTCTTTTTCCGTTTTTTTCCGTAGTTTTGTTGATCCATTGGATGAACTCTTTTCATGATTCGTTCCGTTACTGACTCCAGGGATTCCACCGGACCAGCAGCGTCTGATCTTCGCTGGGAAGCAGCTTGAGGATGGTTGTACCCTTGCCGATTACAACATCCAGAAAGGTTTATTGAGCTCGTATACTCTTTTTTTTATATTTCTGCTTTGATTTGAGCTCTATTTTCGCTCAAGCGGAATTTTTGTTCTTGTCTTCGAACGAGTCAACCTTGCATCTTGTTTTGAGGCTTAGAGGAGGCATCATCTAGCCTTCGCTCATGGCACTCGCGCGGAATTATAACCAGGACAAGATGATTTGCCGAAAGTGAGCAACTTTAGTGCATTTTCTTTGCCGCTTCCGCTAGGCCTTGAATGCGCCAAGTCCTGATTATTTTGTGAATGGATTTCGTATCATTTGTTCCATAGAACTAGAAGTGTGTTTGCATTTTAAATGATTTACTTTTTTCCCGGTCGTAATCCCTCATAGCACATTTAAGCGTTTATAGTCATGAGATTTTATCTAACCTACGCTACGTGATGTTTCTATCTTTGTCAATGCACTTAAGACAAGAAAATAGAAAGTAAATCATTTGTGCATCTCCGTCGTGTGATTAATATGTTTACGTTATTTCAGGGCGACATCTTATTTTAAGTACTCTACGTTTCCTGAGCCTGATTTAGGATGTCATGGTTTCGACGCAAGCAAATGCTGAGGCTTAAATTTTACATTGTTTCCCAAGTTCAATTTCTCCAGTTGGATTATAGCATGGTCTCGGATGGTATTGTGAGAGCTGAAGAATATTTATAATTTTTTAAATGCGTTGCACACATCTGGATTCTGGAATAGGTTTTTTTGGATATGTTGAGGAATTCACCTCATTTTCATTTTTATATTTTTTCTTTTAACCCACAACGAGTATTGAAGATTCATATGTCTTTTACTTTCAGTTTCATGCTTAGTTTATCTCCGAAGTTTATTTTAATTTTGTGGTTTATTTTTGCCAGCGTGGTCCTTAAGATCGCCTTCCCTTTTGATTGAATGATCAAGCTTTGTGGAAGCGTTTTGAGTCATAACCATGCAATATTAAATCTGGTTTCAGCGAGAAGTTTCTTCTTCCTGTCATAATCATGCAATATTTAATTGTTACACAGGCCCGGCCGCATGACACACAAGACACGGCTTGCACACTTCTTGCATAACTTGCTTGGGTGTGCATGAATGGTTCTACATCAGAAAAAATGCACCTAACGGTGGGTGAATTCACAATAAGAGTGCTATCCATTACAGAGATGACACAAGTAACTGACTTCACCATGAAAAGAAAATTAAAAATCATTATAAGTGAAGAGACAGTCAAATGTGCCAAAATAAGGAGTTAAGTTGAAGGTATGTCTTCAAAATATTTTTCTAGATGATAATTTGGAAAATATATTGCATGGGAAATTTAACTTAGTTTTTATTACTACAGGACATACAAATCTAACAAAGCGTCAAGCTTTAAGAAAACCAAGTGAAACATGCTAATAAAGAGTGGGAACAACTTCCTGAACATTGTGTCACCAAAAAAAGAAACTTGAGTTTACTACGTAAATGTTACCGTCATAAGTGCAAAAAATAAAATCCTAAAAACGAAACCATGTGGTTTGGATACAATTAAATAATGCATATGAAAATTGTAACAAAAATTTCAAGAACATCATCTATAAGTAGAACTCTCTAAAATGTAAGCGATCTAATAGTGGCTACAAACTTACTAGGTATGAAGTCCTTCAAGGTCACTAACATGACCAAGGTGGAGTGCTGCCTTGCCGCATGGGCAATAAGGCTGGGTGTGGCGATAGGGATTACCTAGATTGTACACGATTGATATTTCATAATTAAACAATCTTCATTATATAAGTATTAATTTTAACTTTTAAATTGATGCAAAAATACTATTATTAATGATTGAAAATTTCCTACAAAGGAAAGTTGACTTATTATTAATTAACCAATAAAATGCTAAATTTACATTCAAAATCTTTGTTTTAAGGACTAGAGAAATGTACATAGAAAAGACAGGTTTTATTATGCTTAGGTGATCAAGGCGAACATTAAAGGCTCTGTGCCCCAAGGCAAACAAAGATGTAGCTTTATCAGCTCTGATAGGAGTAAATGGTGCTCTATATGGTCTGATTGTGTTTCAATAGTTTTGGGTTGTGAATTTTTATTGTCATCGTAATTTTAATCTTTTGTGAGTACATCTTTATGTAGCTACAATATTTACATATGGGCAGACTAGATGCGGAAAGACGTTCACCACGAGAGGGATCAACGAGAATGCTGTGAACGATATCTACAAGCACATACAGGATGTAAGTTTGTGATAGTAGTAGCTTCCTTCTTTACGCAAATTTTAGGATTTTGCAATTGTACCGATAAATATTTATCACCTAGATATCTCCATCATGTTATTAAAAAATGTCAGGTGTGTATGATAAGTCATTCCTCTCTTTTTACTTGGGATAAGCTAAAATAACAGTAGAAAAGTCATGCTTTTTCGAAATATTGGGATATGCAATCTATCGGGTCTTTGGAAACTTATTTCTGAACATGACTTAACCGATTTTGAAAACCTTAAAATATTCTTAAAATATTGTCTTACTTGAAAATAAATTAATTATTCTGTCTTAAATAGGATAAAGGTGACAAACCTATTAATTCGACACCAAACTTTTAACAAACAACAAAGGTAATACGTTAGGCATAAAATAATCAAAGTGCACGACCTTGTGTTTTCAATTTTGGTTGGGTGCCCGGAATTTGGAATTATGGATTTTAATTTCATATTTTAGGCTTTCATAATTAAGACTCTTGGCATTAGGACCTTTTATTAGAATATTTGGCTGAGTTTTAGATGTAGGATTTCTTTTGGTTTAAGTTTTATTTAGTGTCATCAACAATGATAAATGCATTTAAAACATATAAAATTCAATTCATTTCATCCTTTTTGTTTTAAGAAGAAATTAAGAGGTCATCTTTAATTGCTTGTCAATTTTGCGTATACACCTTGAACATCATACGAAATTATTTCAACTCTAACATCCCCGGTAAGCTTTTATGTGGTTGCTTCATTACGAATGGTTTAAAGAAGCCCAAATTTCTTTTTGTGTTATAACCGTACGGATAAAAATGGTTCCGGCTATAAACATTTATTCTAATATCTATTTACTTTGTCTTCAAATTAAATGAACATGTGCAATTTGAACAAAACACAAAGTTAGAGGCTTACTGTGCAAGCCCCTAGAGAATAAAAAATACTTTAACCAAAAACATACTGCCTCCATCACTTTAACTTTGTGATGTTAAGTTTGTCATAATAAAATTATAGGCTAATGTGCCTTTTATATTCATGATGCTTTTCAAGACTCAAAATTTTCCTTCCAGATCATAATTTTTCTTGAGATATATCTTTATCAAAACATTGGAAATATGCCACCTATTAGACAGTCAAAAATTTCATTTTATCAGATTTGTGAAGACTGATCATCCCATATACAAGTCTAAATATCCATATAACTAGGTCTTGTTTATAGCCCCTGTACATCCCAAGTTTAGCCATCCATAAGCTTTAAAACCAACCTATAGTAGGTACCAAATTTGTTCATAAAACAAGTCTATAAACTCTCATTTTTTAAGATCTCAAATACCCCTTACTCGGGCTTAGCAAACCCCACCAGGAACCAATCTAGAAAATTTTCAGAAACCAGAAAAATGCCAACATGGCACTAATCTAGAAACCAGAAATACACCACCTGGAACCAATACAAAACATCCCTTAAACCAGAAAACTCAAGCCAGAAACCTAGCTAGACTTCATCAGAATCCATGAAAAGTAGATTCGGAACTTGTCAGTCGGTTCAAAAGTCAGAGAACCTGTCAGTCGGTGCAAAAACCAAGAAAACTTATGTCAGGAACCTGACCACATCACTTCAGCGGCAGCAACGATGACCTTATACGACCGGTGGCATGTCCTTGATAAATAAATAAATTTAATAAAATTTGGATGTAATAGTTGTCGATTATATCCGATAGAAGAAATTAAGAGCTCATCTTTAATTGCTTGTCAATTTTGCAGATACAGCTTGAACATAATACGAAATTATTTCAACTCTGGCATATCCGGTAAACTTTTATGTGGTTGTTATTCTGAATGCTTTAGAGAAGCCCAAATTTCTTTTTCTTTTCTAAATGCAAAGATAAAATGGTTCCAGCTATAGCATTTATTCTAATAGTCTATTTATCTTCAAGTTAAATGAATATCTGCAATTTCAACAAAACACAAAGTTAGAAGCTTACTGTGCAAGCCCGTAGAGAATAAAAAAATTGTGATGTTAAGTTTGTCATGATAAAATTATAGGCTAATGTGCCTCTTATATTCATGGTGCTTTTCAAGGCTCAAAATTTTCCTTCCAGTTCATCAATTTTCTTAAGATATATCTTCTAAGAAGTTAGGAAACTGCGAGGTTGTAAAGGCTAAATGTTATCTTCGGTGGGAGATGGATTTTGTCTAAATCGGTGTGGCCGAGTCTACCATTTTACTTCTTTTCTATTCTCGGCTATATTTGTTACAAATTGCGAGCATCGGGGCTACTTTCTTACGTAATGGTAATAGTGGCGGCGAGGGCCGGCAGGGGCCTTTACTTAATCAAATGGGATCATGCGTGTAGGCCCACGGAACAAGGGGCGTAGTTCTTGTCCCACTGGAGGCTATTAACGACGCCTTACTCTCAAAATGGTTATGGCGTTTAACATTAATACAAATTCTCTGTGATAAGACTTAACTTTTTAATACAAAATGTTTTTATATATGTTTCTTTGAATGTTTTATTCTTGCACATTTATTTTAATTAACGTTAAGTTGTCTTTTGAGTAAAATGAAGTATGATTTGTAGATGTTAAACAGGAAGTCCGCGAATATGTAAAATATGGTTCCATAAAAATCTCCATTTCCCTCTTGATTTCTTTCTCACTTTGCATATTGCATTATTCACACTTTTCTTGGATCAAAATGTTAACTTTTAAGGTCCACCCATTGTACTACCCATATACTAATCCACCATGTGAATTAAGATAGTCAGCTTGTGAAACACCCAACATTACATTCTGATTTGATTGTTTTTTATTGCTAATTTCTACACACATTTATTACTAATTCTTTAGAACGATAGATTGACTCTTGGCATTCACGTTCTTCTTTTTTCTGTGTTCTAGTTTAGAAATACCAAAATTTTACTTTTAGAGAATGTTGATGCGATGAGTTGATTAACAAACTTAATATGACCATTATCGAGAAATATTCATCAATAGACAATGCCAATATCTCAGTATAATTTCAAGTGGGACAAAAAAAAATTTATTCACATGTTTGAATTTTCGTTGGATGGTCATTGATCCTTTATTTTTTTTCTTAATGCCATAGTTGATATAAGATAAATAGTTTACACTATTTACACATTTTAGTCTGATTAACAATATGTATTCTTCATATTCATATCAAATTTTGTTTTAGTTATTTTAATAAGATATTTATCACTATTTATTATTTAATTTATGTTTAGTTTTTTAAACAGATCGGTACACGTGTGAAGCACGTACTATGACTAGTATATATGATACTCAAGCACAACTTCTTTATTTTACAAGAGTTTGAGTCGAACTAAAACTCATAATAGTACATTAACGGGGTGTTTGGTTACATGATAATTTTTTGTATATTTTTATGATTAAAAATTATATTAAAATAAAAAGCGAACCAACTTATGGCATAAATTTGTCATGTTTGGAGGGATGTGATAATAAAAAAGGGTAACTACCATTCATGACCAAACAAAGTGGGGGGGACCACATGAAAAAAGAAAGAGGTGAGACTCTCTCTTTTTTTTAGGACAAAAATCACTTTCAAAACATAAAATTGTCAGCCAAATACCTCTTTTAACAAGTTTTCTTATAATTTTTAAAAATTAAAATAAAAATCTTCGTTATCATGCAACCAAACACCCCATAAACTCTTGTCCAAGCTTGCATCTATATTTATTGAGTTGAGCTCAAACTCAAACTCAAATAGTAAATTAATTCAAGTTGAGTTCACGTTCAAGTGTAAATTTAGCGTAAATCCATTTGTAAATTTTAAAATCATTAAAAACTTATTTGCAAAATTTTAATTTTGTTTTATTTATAAATTTTTATTTTAGTTTAAATTCAAATTAACATTTATTTAAATTTATTTCATTCATTTTACCGACAACATGCAAGTCATAATATTCATAATTTGATTTTTTAAAATAAATATTCAATCCAATATTTAATCTAGCTTCTCGTGAGTTTATCAAGTTGAACAAGAGTATGTGAAATCAAATTTTATTTTTTTTTCAAAATTATTTATCTAAAGTAACAAATGAGTTGATTGTAACTGAATTTTTGTTTAGTCTAGTTTAAAAATGATTGACCGAGTGTATTTACTCGTCTGCACTTCTAACTTGAACATTGGTACGTTGGATGCAACTGAGTGACTATTTTCTGAGACTGGATCCCCTCGGGAGACCTCCCGAGGGGTCCGGTCACATCACACACATTTTGTTGATGTGATAGGTGATGTGATAGGTATTACATTTGACTATTTTTTGAGATTGAATTTCCTCAGGAAATCTGTTGAGAATCCGATCAAGTCGCACACATTTTGTTGATGTGATAGATGATGTGATGAATATCACATCATATTTAATACCCATCATATTACCAGTCACATCAACAAACTGTGTGTGGCCACGGAGAAGAGGGGGATCCGGTCTCCTATTTTGTTAACTTCCCCACTCCGTCAGAAGCGCGGAACACCTTGCTTGCGGGAGAAAGAAGATCACGGCGGCGATGGAGAAGAGGGGGGAGACGAAGAGCAGGGTGCTGGTGGTCGGGGGCAGTGGCTACCTGGGCAGGCGCATAGTGAAGGCCAGCCTCGAGAACGGCAACCCCACCTTCGTCCTCCTCCGCCGGGAGATCGGCCTCGACATCAACAAGCTCCAAGTGCTGCTCTCTTTCAAGGACCAGGGGGCGTGTCTCGTCGACGGCTCCTTCGACGACCAAAGCAGCCTCGTCGCCGCCGTGAGGCAAGTCGACGTGGTCATCTGCGCCGTGTCGGGCGTTCATCTCCGCAGCCACAACATGCTCCTCCAGCTCAAGCTCGTTGAGGCCATCAAAGAGGCCGGCAACGTCAAGGTAAATAAAAAGCTTCGCCTGAATCTGTATACCTTCTTCAATGGCTATTAATCGAACTAAGAAATCTCTGCAGCGGTTTCTGCCGTCGGAGTTCGGGATGGATCCGGCGAGGATGAGCGACGCCGTGCAACCCGGGAGGGTCATTTTCGACGAGAAGTTGGAGGTGAGGAAGGCGATCGAAGAGACGGGAATCCCTTACACCTACATCTCTGCCAACTGCTTCGCCGGCTACTTCACCGGCAGCCTCTGCCAAATGAAGCGGCTGATCCCACCCAGGGAGAGCGTCACCATCTACGGCAACGGCGACGTCAAAGGCGAGATCCCCTGAATAATTTGATTTTAGTTTTTTTTTTTTGAAATAGCACAGTTAAAATTTATTTATCGACCCCCCTCTCATCACCCTGATTATATGCACGCCGGCGGCACTCGGCAGCCATCTTCGTGGACGAAGACGACATAGCGCGAGGTACGCGGTGAGGGCCGCAGATGACCCGCGGACTCTGAACAAGACTGTCTACATCCGTCCGCCGGACAACATTCTCTCCCAGCGAGAGCTGGTGGCGATCTGGGAGGACCTCATCGGGAGAGAGTTGGACAAGACCAGCATCTCCGCCAATGAGTTCCTCGCCGCCATGAAAGGTACGGATCCTGCTCCACACAGAGTACCCCGTTGACTGCGCTCTGTGATCTGTATATATACGAAACGTAATCCTCGTCACGCCGTCGTCTTCGCCATCGATCTGTAGATCTGGACTACGCTCAGCAGGTGGCCGTCGGACATTTCTACGAGATCTTCTTCCGGGGATGCCTCACGAACTTCGACGTCGGAGAAGGAGAAGAAGAAGCTTCCTTGTTGTACCCGGACACCAGCTACACTCGCATGAACGACTACCTCAAGCGCTTCCTGTGAGGAACAGACGCAGTCTGGTAAAAGTCGAGTTCACCCAACTCGACTCTCAAACGGTGAAAAAAAACAAGCGCGCACAGTACAGCATTAATGCTGTACAGTAACCCTTTAACATTTTTTGATCTTCCACTTAAAAAATAAGATATTTGGATTAAAATTTGTCCGATCCACCCGGACCAATGAATTCGGAACATTTGAAACTATAGGATTGAATTTTTAAATTTTTAAAAAGAGTAAGTTTTTTCATTGGACGGTCTAGGATGCTCCGATTTAATAATTTAAAATTTATCGAAATTTAAACATTTAAAAGCTCAATCATAAGTATTTTCATATTTTAAATTTATTGAACGGAACGGATCGTTCAAATTCAAACCCGATAAATCACAATTTAAATATATAAGTAAATTTCAACTGATTTTAAGAAAAAAATGCTCTTGCGCGCACAACATTTAATGCATTGAAATTTTTTTAAAATATCAATTGCAATTTACCTAGTTATTTAAATTTTAATTTATCGGGTTTGAATTTGAACGATCCGTTCCGTCCAATAAATTTAAAATATGGAAATACTTAAGATTAAGCTTTTAAATATTTAAATTTCGATAAATTTTAAATTATTAAATCGGAGCATCCTGGACCGTCCAATGAAAAAACTTACTCTTTTCGAAAATTTAAAAGTTCAATCTTGTAATTTCGAATGTTCCGAATTCATTGGTCCGAGTGGATCGGACAAATTTTAATCCGAATATCTGAATTTACTAGGTGGAACATAAAAATTTCAAACAGTTACTGTACGCGCATTTAATGCTGCGCTTTGCGCACGTTTGTAAATCGAGTTTGTGCAACTCGACTTTTGAAAGTCGAGTTACGTAAACTCGACTTTCAAGTCGTTAAATTAAAATCCGATTTTTATTAAACACTGTTTAAGCGATCGGATCACGCGGGACCTGTATCAAGAAGGAAAGTCGAGTTTTCAAAACTTGATTTTGACCAAAGTGTGCTAGATTTACAATTAAAAGTTTTAATGTGCTACTTTTAAAAAAAAACTGTGTTACTTAAAAAAAACTCTAAGTAGTGTTGGCCTCATCTCCTCAGCTATTGGCTTCAATTCGTTGTGGATGAACTCTAGTCTGTGGCATTTGAGACTTCTCGTTTCTGCGTTCTTCTACCCTTGGACCTGTTGATGCACAATGATGGACACATAGCACTGTGGAGAGGGCGGATCACCTCGGACATTTTGAGAAGGAAACTTCCTCATTTTGAGAAGGGCACTTCCCGGTGGAGGAGGGAACAGACGCAATCGCGGTCCCCCCTCCCCCTCGGGTGATACCAAAAAAACACCCATGTGGGTGTTGTAAGGACCGGGCCTACCACAATAATCCACCATTGACGATTGCGGCTGTTCCCTCCTTTGCTCAGTGAAGACGATCCAAACTCATTTGTAATGAACAATGATGTCCACTTAGTCACTCCCACTTAAGATGCTCCATCAAATCTATTATAGTAACTCCACTTTTTTGTCTCTTACTAAGCTAGACGTATAGTTACTAACACTCCTGCCCTCAATGTATACGGTTACTAAAAGATGCATATAGTTACTATACTATGTTTGTAATTACTAAATTGTGCCCATAGTTACTATATGAGTAATTTAATAACTATATCAATGGTTTAATAAGCATATGCACGTGTTAATAAGTCGGAATGTTAGTAACTATTTAAGCGGTTTAGTAAGTATACTTGTGAGTTAGCAAGTCGAGAGATTAGTAACAATATGAACTTCCCCCATCATGTTACCATCATTGAACATATTCTCTTCTTCTCCACTAGCTATTAGCGGTTTAATAAGGATATGCACAGGTTAGTAAGTCGGGATGTTAGTAATTATTTGAGCGATTTAGTAAGTATACTTGCGAGTTAGTAAATTGAGAGGTTAGTAACTATATGAACTTTTCCCATCATGTTACCATCATTGAACATATTCTATTATTCTCCACTAGCTCTCAAGACCTTTCTTTTCTTTACAAACCTAACTCATTCTCTACCACTTTTGTTGTACTAGGTATTCCCAATCTTTTACCTGTCGTTGACTTATAGCAACTATACCCTCACATATTTTTCTAACCTTTCTCCTCTTTCACAAGACAATAATTCCAGTGCTCCAATATTGAAAGATGCCTTGGTGTACTCCAATAATGATACACCTCCTCTTTCTCCTTATCCTTTTGAACTAGTTGTAACCTTGCCTCGACCCTACCCTTAGCGGTTTCATCATCCTCCTAATAGGCTTGGCTATGATTGTACTGACTTCTACTTTGCTAATTTTCTGCCTTCCTTACAGCTATCCACAATCATTTAGAGCCCCATAGTTTTAAACAAACAAATCAACTGCCAGAATGGCATTAGGGAATGCAAGATAAGCTTTAGGTTCTTGAAAACACCCATACATGAGATCTTGCACCACTTCCTCACAATGTCTCTCCTATTAGTTGCAAATGGATATATATGATCAAGACTAAGCTTGATGCTTCTATTGAGTGTCATAAGGCAAGACTTGTGGCATGAGGTTTTACTCATGAATATGGCATTGATTATGAAGAAGTATTGCCTCCTGTGGCAAAAATAACTATTGTTCGTAGTTTAACTATGCTTGTTGCTTCTTGTAATTGGCCTTAATACCAACTCAATATGAAGAATGCCTTCCTATATGGAGAACCGCCAACAAAAAGTCTATATGCAACACCTCCTAGGCTTACCACTTCACCAAACCATGTGTGACTTCTTTACATGACTATTTATGGGCTCAAGCAAGCACCACGAGCTTGGTTTGAGTGGTTTTGTCATGCTGTTCTTACAAGTGGCTTTCAGAAAATAATGAAAACTATGCACTCTTCACTTGCAACTCATCTCATGGACGCATCATTCTTCTTCTTTATGTTGATGATATGATTATCACTGGTGATGATTCAACTACTATTACTTCTCTTGAAGCCCATATGAAACAACAATTTGACATGAAAGATATGGGATTCCTTCATTACTTTCTTGACCTTGAGATTGCATATTAACCTAGATATTATCTCCTCTCATGCAAAAGTACATCACTAACATTCTTTGGTAGGCCTCTCTCTCTTTGACACTCACCTTGTATACACTCCAATGGAATTGCATGTTAAATTAGCCCAACAAATTGTGAGCCTCTAGAAGATCCCACACATTATCATCAGTTGGTTGGTGCTCTAATTTACCTCACTATTTTTCATCCAGATATTGCACATGCAATACACATCCTTAATTAGTTTGTCAATGCACCTAGTTTACTCCATTATGCAGCTCATCTATGAGTTATTTGGTTTTTGCATGGTACTATACATTGATCACTTCTCTTCTCTTCCACGTCATCTTTGGAGCTTCATATCTACACTGATGCAGACTAGGCTAGAGATCCTATTGATTACCATTCTACCATGATGTTTTGCATCTTTCTAAACTCTTCCCTTATCTCTTAGCATAGCAAGAAACACGTGGTAGTTTCTCATTCCAATACTGAAGTTGAATATTGCGCTATGGCTGATACTTCCACAGAAATGGTCTAGTTACGATGTCTTCTACACACCCTTGGCATTGCTCTCTACACTTCAACTCCTCCCGATTGTAATAATCAAAGTGCGTAACAGATCATCAACAACCCAATTTTCTATGAGAGAACAAAACAAATTGAGATTGACTGCCACTTTGTGTGTTAGCATTATGTTTTTGGTACACTAAGTCTCATTCATGTCTCCTCTATAGAACAACTAGTTGATATCTTTATGAAATCACAACCTATCGGGCGGTCTCATGAATTGGTTGGTATACTTTTAGTCTATGATTTTACATAAGTTTGAGGGGGGGGGTGTTAATACAGAATATATTGTATATTTTTGAAATCTTTTATTTTTTCTTTGTTTCTAATTCTTATATTTACAAGATAGGTTCATTATCTTACTATTCTTGTAAGATGTGTACCTAAATATATTAATATTAATATAATAAAAAGAGCAATGTTCTCTTGGTTCGTCACAATAATAAGCTTAAATTTCGAATTTAAGGTTATTTGTTAGTTTGCACCCATACCACTTGGTCTTTAACTTCTCTAGAACAGTGCTGACATTTGTCTATGTGCACATAAGACTTGGCTAGGTTTTAAGTTTTTCTTCTTTTTCTTTCCAAAATAGGACCAAAATGAATGGAGTTCAAAATTGGACTCAACTAATTTGTTCTTATTTAATTTTATTTGTTTCATTTTCAGAGTGAAAAATAATAAAATTTTTAAATGATAGATTGTTTACATATACTTACATTAAGTAATAAATAATTAAGATGAATACTATTTTTTGATGTATTTGACTTGATTAAAAATACTTTCAAAGTAGATAAATAGAATCATTAGTTTAAATAAAATCAAATAAAACCAAACCAAATATAATCCTATTCAATTTGACGTAAGTAATTTACCGAATGTTGCATACTTATTTAATTTTCAATACCTATATATTGATAGAAATATATGTCCTACAAGCCAATCATATATGATATGATTCGATATTTCAAGAAAAATCACATTCAAATAATTAGAAAAATTTTCATTACTAGCTCTTATTAGATGCGTATATCATAGTGAAGTCCTTGATCACATGCACTGATGATTAAATCATGATGAGATCATGATAATGAGATTGATTATCTAGAGGTACGTGATCTAAATGTTCCTTGTCATATGATCTTTGAGATGGGACATCAAGGATTTGAATAAACTAGTGTATGTGATATTTTTTCATATGATGAGAATAACCGATCTTATTGGTCATTAGTATGGAGACAACAAAATACACATACAAGTGCTTATTAGTTGAATAAGTTTATTGAAATGACCAAATTAGAAACCCTGAATGATATCTTTCCAAACTGTCAATCAGAGTTTTTTATCATCATGATTGTATGGTTGGACCATTGACTTGAGTCACCAAAGATGCCTTGTTGGGTGAAACTTGTACTTTGACCATTCACTTATAGATCACCATATAGATGATCCAGTATAATGATTGATCGGGTACAAGAAAAACCTAATTGAGACAATTGAGCGAACAACAAAGTATCGTCCACTCTTGGTAAGTGAGAGTGAATGTCCCATAGGTTAGTACTCTAAATCCCTAGCTAGGGTAGATAGGATGATTGGAAAAAGAGTTTTTCAATTGATCAATTTTTGAGTACAAGATCCAATATAGTCGGTATACTAAGAAGTTGACAGTCGATGCTGTACTTCTTTCCGACTAGGACATTGAATAGATGAGGGTTTATATCCATGTGGTAACTGATAATGGAAACACTCAATAAAGATAATATTATCCTCATAGTCATTTGGGATCATGGGATGTGATTTGTACCCTTCATGATAGGTAGGCCAATTAATCTGGTATCAGATAACAAATTAAATTAAATTAAATAAAATTATTCTATTTTATTTAGGCATCAACCAAATAGGCTATTGGGTCTATTGGGTAACACACATAAGGACTGATCCATAAGTACAGGGGCAATGGCATAATTTATAAAGATTTTGAATTTTTGTGAAAAATTTTAAATTCTCTATAAATATCAATGGTTTTAGCCAAACCTTATCAAGCCAAGGGTGTGAACCATGTCCTCAGCCTCCTCCTTACCTCATTCTTTCTCTAGAAGGAGACTATAGGCGATGGAGCTCTGTTTGGGAATAGTTCTCGAGACTGGCACGAAGGGAGAACCTACTATAGATAAAGTTCATCTGGATACAACTGGAGACCGAGCATTTAAACTATTTTAAGAGCTTCAAAAGCTTATCTTTTCCTCTAAAAGGGATTAAATGAATCCCTATCTGGTATATTCGAACCTATTGTGATCGGTTTTCAGTTTTTATCGTTCGATTTCTATTAAGATAGGTTCTAAATGAACTCATAGGAATTGTCGCTTTCACTGCACCAAATTTTGTAGGTTCTAAATGAAGATGTGGACTTACATATGAATTGTGCAAAAGTTGCATCATTACTAGTGGGAGATACAATTTTTTAATAGCCTAATTAAGATGTCTTGATTATTAAGATTACTATCATATCCTTCTACAAGAACATTTCATGATTTCCTACTTGAATAAATGTCAATTTATTCTAAGCTATGGAATCGATAAATGTTCTAAAAGATTGAATGGCAAAATGTTTGCCAGTGAGAGCTTAATGAATTGTTTAATCATATTTGATATGTTAGCTCTCAAGTTATGTGTGAATACTTTTTTTAAGATGAAATGGGTTGATTGAAATCATTCTACACTTTAGCTTAATGTAGACATGGACAATGGGTTAATGTTATTCCATATCTGGTAAGGCTAAAAGAGAATATTTCTACTTCATTATTTTTGAAGATGATGTCTCTAGGTATAGATATATGTACTTTATGAAGTACAAATTTGAGAGCTTTGATAAATTATCTGAGATTAAGAATGAAGTAGAAATACTAATGAAAAGAGTATTAGAACTTGTTGATAAGATTAAGGAGGGGAATACTTTAGTACATAATTCACCCATAATTAAAGGATAATAGAATCTAATTTTAAAGGACACATCTTTACACATTATAGCATAATTGAGTAGATAAAATGAGATGCGTATTGTGTAGGACATAATACGAACAATGACAACCTTTGAAAAATTTTCTCTATCTATTTTAGCTAAGTACTCGTTATAACCACTTTAACTTAAATAGGTACCTTCTAAGTCTACTCCAATTATTCCATATAGGATATGGAAAGGGGGTTAAAACTTGACCTAAAACAAGTTAAGATTTTAGAATGTTCGGCCTGGTTAAGAAGTATAACCCTAACTAGTTGGAGTATAAGACTATGAAGTGTTGGCTTGTAAGAGATCCTAAAAAAACTTATAAATATTAAATATGCCACTTTTATGGATAAGGATATGTGTTGCTCAGCTCACTATATTTCTAAACAAAAAGTTCCTCCTTAAGAGGGATAGAGAGAGTAAGATATATATGAAAGATGTTCTAGTCCCACAACCCAATGACACTTCTATTAAGGTACTACTTAATAATTACACAAGGATAGTTCATTGGTCTTTACTTATGTCCATTCAACCTAAGAGATATAAGGGACATATCTCTAATGGATGAAATGAGGCATAAGATAAAAGAGATATTGATCTTAAGATCTATATAGAACCAATATGATATATTGATTCATAAATAGAAAGGGACAATAAAATCCGATGTAAACTCTATCTATTCTAATCAAGTTTCGAACTTGATAGATCCACCTTAGGGTATAATATCCATAAGAAATAAATAGATCATTAAAGAATAGATTGGAGTGGATTAGAAGGTAGAGACCTTTAAAGGTGAGAATAGTTGAAAATGATATCATTTAAGTCAAATGGTTGACTATGATGAGATCTTTTACCTATTCCATGGATTAATCCATTCGAATTGATTGTTACACACTATGACTATAAAATATGTTAATTGGATGTTAAGATAATGTTCCTCTAATGTTTTTGGAGAAACAAGTGTAGATGCTCTAAATGTGTGTGATGCTATGTACATGATGTGATTAATGCTCTAAATGTTGTAAGTATTCATCAGAAAGATCCAGGTGAGAGTTACTAGATAGTTTAGAGATATATCATTTAGTACTTGAGAAGCACTAAAAATGCATATCTATACACTAGAGGATAAGACTTAAAGCTTTGTAGTTTTACAATCTCAAGCTTCTAGTCAAATAAGTTTGATAATAAGTCAAAATAATAGTGGTGCAGTAAGCTATATAGAAGGGTTCTATGCAATAGAACACTACTAATTCTACAACTAATCTAAAGTAGATTACATAATAGTTACACACTACTTGAGAGATAGCTTAGATGAAGATGTATATTTGAGATATGAGATTGTCCTAATTTTTTCTGAAAGCGTACCATTGTTTAGAGAATACAATGGGGTAGAGCCGATGTCTCATCAAAAATTTAAAAATTCTGTGGTGATAACATAAGATTAGAGAGATTGTAGTTTATAAAAATATAATTAAAGATAGAGTATCTACTACTAATAACAATGTACATCCACTAACTAAAGTAGTTACTCAAAGTGTGTTTGAGCTTCACCTTGAGCTGATAGAGATCAACAAGATAGGTGATTGACTTTAGTGCAAGTGGGAGATTGATAGAAATGTATACCCTACAAGCCAATCATATATAATATGATTCAACATTTTTAAAAATATCTCATTTAAATAATTAGGAAAATCTTTATTACTATATCTTATTAGATACGTATATCGTAATGAAGTTCTTGATCATATGCAATTAAGATGAATCATGATGAGATCATGATAATGAGATTGATCATCTAGAAATATATGATCTAAATGTTCATTGCTATAGGATCCTTGAGATGGGACATCAAGGATCTGGATAAACTAATGTGTGTGATGTCTTCTCATAAGATGAGAATGACTGATCTCATTGGTCATTAGTGTGAAGACAGTGAGATACACATATATGTGATCATTAGTTGAATGAGTTTAATGAGCTGACCGAATTAGAAAGCCTGAATGGTATCTTATCGAACTGTCAATCAGGGATTTCTATCATTATGGTTGCATGGCTGGACCTTTTACCTGAGTCACCAAAGATGCCTTGTTGGGTGGAACTTGTGCTTTGACCATTAACTTATGGATCACCGTATAGATGATACAGTATAGTGATGGATCGGGTATAAGAAAAACCTGATGGAGGCAATTGAGCGGACAACAAGGCATTGTCCACTCTCGATAATTAAGAGTGAATGCCCTATAGGTTAGTACTCTAAATCCCTGGGTAGGGTATATAAGATGATTAGAAAATGAGTTTTTCAATTGATCCAATTCTGAGTACAAGATCTTATAGAGTCGATATATTTATGAGTTGACAGTCGATACCGTACTGCTTTCTGACTAGGACATTAAATGGACGAGGGTTTATATCCATGTGGTAACTGATGATGGAAAGATTCAATGAAGATAAGATTATCCTCATAGTCATTTGGGATCATGGGATGTGGCTTGTACTCTTCATGATAAGTAGGTCAATTAATCTGTTATCGGATAATGAATTAAATTAAATTAAATTGTTCTATTTTATTTATGTTTTAACTAAATAGGCTATTGGGCCTAGTGAGTCACACACATAAGAACTTATCCATAAGTATAGGGGCATGGGCATAATTTATGGAGATTTTAGGTTTTACAAAAAATTTTAAATTCTCTATAAATATAAATGGTTTCAGTCAAATCCTATCAAGATAAGGGTGTAAACCACATCCTCAGTCTTCTCCATATCTTCTCCTCGCTCTAGAAGATGTCCTTAGGCGATGGAGCTCTATTTGAAAATAGTTCTCGAGGTCGGTGCGAAGGGAGAACCTACTATGGATAAAGTTCGTCTGGATATGGCTAGAGACCGAACATTTGAATGGGTATAAGAGCTTTAGAAGCTCATCTCCTTCTCCTTCCTCTCCAAGAGATTAGATGAATCCCTATCAGGTATATTCGAACCCGTTTTGGTTGGTTTTCATTTTTTGTCGTTTGGTTCCGATTGAGACAGGTTCTAAATGAATCCATAGAAATCGTTACTTCCGTTACACCAAATTTTGTAGGACGATTCCTAACATATATGTTAAGAAATTTTATTTATATCTCCTTGGGCTTATATACACTTTTTGAAAAAAAATTATAGATCTTGTTTTTAACTACTTGCATGATTCCTGTTTTTGTTTCTTATGCTTTTCGAGAACTAAAAAAAATCTAGAAAACTAATTCTTAGAATAATTAATGAACCTTGTAAATATTGATGCGGATGATGCTACCACAACTACCTAACAGCCATTTTTCAGGGTGAAAAGAATTTTAACCTTATAAAGGGGGGTTGGTTGCTTGACAAATGACTTTTTGTTGTGAAATATATTTAAAAATATTAAATAGATTATTTAAAAATCATTAAAATAAAATTTTAACAAGTTTTTTTGTAAAAAAAAGATGTATAAAGCATTGTGCAACTAAACATACTTTACAAGCCTTTACATATCATTTGATGGAGGATGACATATAGTGTATATTGGGATCCACACTTTGAAAGTGGTGAAAAGATATTAAAAAAATTGACTTTCAATCCATTTAAGAAAGTCAACTAAATTGTAGTATGTTGACCAAATTAGTATAACCAGATATATTTTCACCTAATACTTATAACAAAAGGTCCATTTCAATGTTTACTGTCAAAATGTCTCCTAATATTCATGAAATACCCTCACTTTAAAGGGGTACACTACTGCTCAAAAAATCTTCTAGATCCACTCGAAATGTGCCGGCAAAGAGGCAAAATCACAATAGGGGGAGGTAGGGCTTCCACAGGCAAAATCTATTGGAGTTTAGGAATACTTGACGATGATCCAAACTCCATTGTGCTATGGAAGACAAAGAACAAGGAAGTGATATAAATGTATGCCCTACAAGCCAATCATATGTGATATGATTTTACATTTCTTATAATATTTTGTTCAGTATAAATGGCATAATCTTCATTACTTGCACTATCTAGATGCGTCTATCGTAATGAAGTCCTAGATTGCATGCAATGATGATTGAATCATGACGAGATCATGATAATGAGATCAATCATTTACAAGCAAGTACTCTAAATGTTCCTAGTCGTTGGATCCTCGAGATGGGACATCAAGGATCCGATAAGACTAGTGTATATGATATCTTCTCATATGATGAGAATGACCGATCTCATTGGTCATCAGTGTGGGGACACTGAGATACATGTACAGGTGCTCATTAGAGGAATGAGTTCACTGAATTGACCAGTATAGAATCCCTAAATGGTATCTTACCGAACTATCAATCATGGTATTCTATCATCACGATTGCACGGTTGGATCTTTGACCTGAGTCGCCAGAGATGTCTTTCTCGGCATACCATGTACTTTGACTATTGACTTATGGATCAATTAATATTGTGGTCCTGTATAGTGAATGGATTGGGTATATGGGAAACCCAGTGAAGGAAATTGAGTGGACAATAGGGAATCATCCACTCTTGGTAGGAGAGAGAGAATGTCCTATGGATAGTACTCTAAATCCTTGGCCAAGGTAGATAGGATAATTAGTTTCCAATTGATCCAATTATGAGTACAAGATTCTATAGTGTCGGTATATTTAGGAGTAGACAGTCAATGCCATACTCTTATCCAACCGAGACATTTGATGGACGAAGATTTATATCCGTGTAGTAATCGATGATGGAAATGCTCTTTGGAGAGGAGTTTATCCCTGAAGCCGTTTGGGATCATAGGATGTGGCTTGTACCCTTCATGATTGGTAGGCCGTTAAATCTATTATGAGATAATAGATTTAATTTAAAAGAAGTTGTTCTTTTAATTAGGCCTCAACCAAATGAGCTATTGGGCCTAGTAGGTCACACACATAAGGGCTAATCCATAAGTTTGGGGGCAAGGGTGTAAATATAGAGAAAGAAGGTGTTTCTGTGAAAAACTCCAAATTCTTTATATAATAGCGAATTGAGCATGAGCCCCACAAGCCAAGGGCTGAAAAATTCGTCCCTATCTCTCTCCTTCATGTTTTCCATGCTGGAGGCTGTCGAGAGTCGATGGGACTTCATCCGGGGCGAGTCGGAAGGTCCGACGCGAAGGAGAACCCAACTATAGAGGCAGCTTGTGGGGATACGACTAGAGGCCGCACGCTTGAGCGCCTTGGAGAGCGTGTGAACGCTCGATCTTCTCCGGTCTTTAGGGATTGTTTGAATCCCACGAAGGTAAGTGTTCAAAATCGTTTCGAATACCGATTTTGGCGATGTCGTTCGGTTTCGATCGAGACCAAGACTATGATATACGAGGAGTCAAAATTTTTCTGCTGCGCCAATCTTATTGGACCGATTTCCAACCATGGTATCAGAGTCAGGTTGAAGTCTCGTTCGAATCCGATGTCGTTTCAACGTCGTTTCATATATTCCATGTTTTCCTGAATCTGTACAAACGGCCATCTTGACGCAGCATCCATAAATTGTATGGGATATGGTTTTGAGATTGGTTGCTTCGGGATGAATCTTGTGACAATGGGATTTCCAAAGCCGCAAACCGTTCGAATTTTGGACCACCGGAGAGTCCGGTAGAGGGTCTGAAAGATGGTGATTTCGTTTTACGGAATTCACCGGTTCGATTTAGGGATTTCTTGAGATCTTCATCCATAGAGACATTTGATATCTAATAGATGGTTTAGAATATAGGTAATATGATTACCAAGAGTTTTCCATTGTTCTTTGGCTTCGAACGACGCTGTCGAAGGTCGTTTCAGAGTTTTCCGATGGGGAGAAACTTTAGGGCCGGTGGCGTTTATTTCCTATTTTCCTGTTGATTGGGATGTTTTCATGGAAATAAATGTAATTTTGGATTCCTTGTTCGATTTGGAATCGGAACACTATTTTTGACTATTTTTTCTGAGACCGGAATGTCCAGATTTTAGAAGGTCTTAGAGCACCCTTCCGTAGTTACTATTCACGCCATATCGGTGTAGACACGCAATTTTGGCCTAGTTGGAGAGCTTAAATTCTTGTTTTTATGAAGTATATTTGAGTAACCTTTCGAGGGAAGCAAGTTTTCTGGAAAAATCAGGTTTTTCGGCACATTTCGAAGTAGATTAATGGGGCGTTGACCAGGTCAACGCGCCCTGCTTATAGGGCACCTGGCGCCCTATAAACAGGGCACCAGGCGCCCTATAAACAGGGCGCCAGGCGCCCTACTAATGGGGCGCCTGCATCTGGTCTGACTGACTGGACAGGTTGATGGGACAGTTCTGCAGATAAAGTTGCCCTCTTCTTGCCTATAAAAGGACCCCCATTTGGAGGCTTTAGGACACACCAAGGGCGTCCCTCACCTCCTCTCATCCACCACTACACATCCCAAGCCTTAAAACCCCCCTCCAAGCTCTCAAACCGTCCCAAAACTATCTTTCAAAACCCAAAAAAATCATAGTTGCTTCTTGAAGGGATATTTCAGCAGAATGAAGTTACCCTCTTTTATGCTGTAGAAAGACCCTCATATGAAGGTTTTTGGACACACCAAGGGCGTCCCTCACCTCCTCTCATCCACCACTACACATCCCAAGCCTTGCAACCCCCCTCCAAGCTCTGAAACCATCCCAAAATCATCTCCCAAAACCCAAAAAAATCATAGTTGCTTCTTGAAGGGATATTTCAGCAGAATGAAGTTACCCTCTTTTATGCTGTAGAAAGACCCTCATATGAAGGTTTTTGGACACACCAAGGGCGTCCCTCACCTCCTCTCATCCACCACTACACATCCCAAGCCTTGCAACCCCCTCCAAGCTCTGAAACCATCCCAAAATCATCTCCCAAAACCCAAAAAAATCATAGTTGCTTCTTGAAGGGATATTTCAGCAGAATGAAGTTACCCTCTTTTATGCTGTAGAAAGACCCTCATATGAAGGTTTTTGGACACACCAAGGGCGTCCCTCACCTCCTCTCATCCACCACTACACATCCCAAGCCTTGCAACCCCCCTACAAGCCCTCAAACCATCCCAAAATCATCTCCCAAAACCCAAAAAAATCATAGTTGCTTCTTGAAAGGATATTCCAGCAGAATGAAGTTACCCTCTTTTGTGCTGTAGAAAGACCCTCATATGAAGGTTTTTGGACACCCCAAGTCCGTCTCCCACCTCATCTCATCCACCACTACGAATCTAAGCCTTCATAGCACCCTCTCAAGCCCTTAGAGTATCCCAAAATCCTTCCCCAAAAACCCAAAAACCTGCAGTTTCCTTCTTCAGAAATATGATTTTTCTCCAACTTTGAGGGCCTCTACACTCTATTTCTCTTACATCTAGTACCAAAACACTCTTCCATTAGCTTCACTTGAGTATTGGCTGCTTGAAGAAGTCCCTTTTCCATCTTTAAGGTCTTCCTACACTCCGAGGCGACGCCGCGAAGAAGGGAAGAAAATCTGCTGAAGCCAGTCCCTGGTGCCCTATAAATAGGGCGCTTTGACTTTGGTCAACGCGCCCCATCAAGGGGACACCTGCAGCAGGCGCACCATATATGGGGCACTAGCAGGGGCAGACCCCGTTTTGCATTTTTTTGAGTTTATTTACCTTTCCGGTCGATCTTTTACTCCCCCCTTTCATTTTAACCTTCATTAACATGTTATTTAGCATGCATTAAGCCACTCATTTGTATTTTCATGCATATTTAAACCTTCCAAATAGGGGTTGGGATTTAGTCCCAATCCGGTCGATTCCTTCCCTCTTTCATGTTTACATTTGAATTTGAGCATGATTCTACACTGTCACGAGAACTAATGATCTTTTCACTTGTTTCTATGTTTTCTTATGGACATTCTTAGGTAAATCCGGCCGAGGTAGAGCTTCAACCGGATCGAAGACAAAGGACTCACTAAGCTCTCTTCTTTCGGCCGGCCGAAAGAGGAGAAGTCGGAACCCAACAATCTCCCCACTTTCAAAGGTACGACGGTCATTTTCATTTCTCCATTTCATTTCTTTTCATTCTACTATATTTTGGAGCCTTTGGCTCCTGGCGACCACACCTACATAACACACCACCCACCGACACACACCAAGGCGGGCGTAAGGGTTCCGGGAGGGGGAGATCCGCGGATGTCCCGTTCCGGGTGCTTACACCTTTTGGCGACCACGGTGGGACCGACTTTGCTTTAGTGAGTTCTTCTCTTTTTTTTCCTAAGAATGTCCACTTGAAAACATGCTTCTTTTCAATCTAGTTCTCATTTAAGCCATTTCTATTTCTTTGCATTTCTATTTGCTTGCTTACATGCTTGTTTGTTTCCTTGAAGCATCATCTTGTTTCTTCCAAGTTTACTTGCTCTCTATTTATCTTTTTAAAAGCATACCGATCTAATTTCCAACTTTGTTAATCAACTTATTTCACCTTAGTATTTTAGATATCATCTTCTTTCATCCCTTGTTAAGTATACTTGCCTATTTCTTTCTAAGTCTAGTTCTTCTTTAGCAAACCTTTCAAAGCATGCTTAGTTAAATTAGTGCTTTCTTCCATCCTAGTTTAATTTCATATCATTGTCTTGTTCACTTGCTTCCTACAACATCTCATTAATCATTGTATGTTTTTATTTTCTTCTTGCTTGCTTCTTATTCCTTGACATTTCACTTGCATTTAGTTTGCATTGGAGTTTCGGGTTCGCCCGTCTCTTTAGGTCATCCGAGAAGGGAGGCTCTCTCCTCCCAAAGCCCCACACATCCAAACATCCCTCTTGGTGGTTTCCAACTCCTCCTCCGGGGATTCCCTCTCGGAAGGACTGGGTAGCTTCCATCAAGGCCTTCGTAAGTCCCCAGACGTGAAGGATTCCCTCTTCACTGATCGGGCTGGTTGTACCATTTTATCCCAAAACCCGGAGTACCTATTACCTATCATTGTGAAAAGAGTGACAACCTTAGATTGCTCGGCGTTGTGAGAGCATAGGGTCCCACCCATTTATTTGAGTGGACAATATTTCTCTTAACAAGCCATTAATTTGAGGTTGAAACAAAAAAATTGCGTTAATCATTCCAAGTCTTTGCTATTACTTGTTTGCAAACAAAAACTGAAAATTAAACAAAAATCCCAAAATCACCTAAAAAGAACCAAAACAAAAAATTTGCTTGAGGTTAATTTGCTTGACAACTTGCTTGTCCGACAAAAGAAAATAAAAACAAAAAAGGGGTAAAAAAATTAAAACTAAAAAAAATCCTTAAGCTTTTATTTGTCAACCTTATTTTTCTATTGTGTTTATGAATTTAAGGTCAGGTCGAGTTATCGGAATGGCGGATCAAGGATACGAGCAACTACAGTTGGAGTATGACCAATCTTATTTCTATCCTGATGCCGTGTGTGCCGTCAATGACCCCGAAGTTCTCCCCGAACCTAGTCAAAATTCTCATCAACCCAATCCAAATTCACTTTGGGAGGCATTCTCTCATGCTGACCCTACCCAAATTCAGGCTATCAAAGCCATCCTTAAGGGCAAGTCGCCCGCCGACCACATTCCTCCCGAAGGTGGTTTTCACATCTCTACCCCTCGGTCAGGAGCACATCAACCCAATGTGCCCACTCATGGCCATTCTCATACCGGGCTCATGGCCCCAATTTCTCCTCATCCGGTGGCTAATCTAGATCATCCCAATCCAAATGTTTTTGTTCCTTCTAGACCACCAGTTTATTCCTCTAATCATCTCAACCCTACTCACCCTTTGGTGTATCTTCCAATGTACCCTTCTTATCCGGCCACTTCGGCCCATCAAATCCCAATTCCGGTGCACCAAGCACCCACTTCTCCTCCTCGTCTTAGGGAACCTTCTGTCGATCAGGCCATGATTAACAAGATCAATCGCATGGATGAGCAGTATAGAGAGCTTAGACGTTTGATCGACACAAAGGCGGCTCCTGAAATTTCCCTTCCTTCCCTTCCTACTTTTCATCTACCTCCCTCTGAGATGCCGGTATACCATCGCTACAATGGAACCGGTAATCCATTCATTCACATCGAGGACTTTCTTTATGAGTCGGTAATGTGGCAAAATGATCCAAGGGCCCTTGCTTTTCTTTTTAGAAGATCATTAGAGGGATCAGCTTTAGAGTGGTTCTACTCGCTTGACTCTTTAGAGGCAAGTAACTTCGAAACTGTCAAAGCTAAATTTTTGCAGAGATATCAAGACAGGGTTGGACCAACATATTCCATCACTGACCTCATGGCCGAAAGAATGAGAAATGATGAAGATTTTACCAGATATGCTGATAGGTGGAGGTCAATGGCAGAAAAGCTTACTGATTCCATTTCAGAGCCGGAGCAAGTGAAGATGATCATCACTAATGCCACTCCGGCCTTAAAGAATATGCTGGCTTTGCATCACCCCACCTCCATGAGTGAACTCTATGAGAGGGCACGGTACATTCGGTACACGCCTTAGGGACACACCTACCATGACCATGTTTGATCCTAGACCCCGAGCTGTCAAGAAAACCACTTTTACCACAACCGGTCCAGTGACTGAGGGCGTAGTGACAAATGAGAACCTCAATGTTGTAGGGAACCCACCTAGCAATTATCAACACCAGTTTAGGAACACTCAACAAAACCAACCATTTAGAAACCCTCGTCAACCTCAACATCAACCTCAGTTCCAGCCTCGTCAACAACAAGTTCCGATCCCTCAGCGACTGCAAGCCCCGGTTCCCCAACCAGCGCGACAACAACTGGCCAACTACAACCAAGCACCCCCTCCCATGGCCTATGAACCCCGAAAGGTTGGACCCAAGAGGAACCATTACCCGCCTTTGCCGTACTCTCTCGTGGACATCTTTAATGCACTCATGGCGGCAGGGCAAATTGCATTGCCAAGGGAGAAGTCGGAGTGGCCTCAAAATGCCAACACAGAGCGATACTGCTTGTTCCATAGATATCCTGGGCACACCGTGGAAAATTGTTTTCAGTTCAAAGACTATATCCACGATCTTAATGAGCAAGGCAGTATCGATTGGGACCAGATGGGGGAATACATCAGAACAGTGAAAAATCAACCTCAACGGCAGCACGTACCAGCTCAGCAGCAACAACAACAGAACCCCGGCCTGGGGATTATCCAAAACCCTTTACCTCCACATGCACCCCCGCCTGGGAATCAACACGTTAATCCCATCATGATTTCTTCCGAGGAGTATCATGATCGGGGCCAGAATTGGCAAATTGAGGGAGCCACCTCCGCCATGCATGTCAACCGAACCGTCCATTCTATACCCCAAGCTACATCACCCAACCCCATTACTCTCAACCGGCCACCCATCATCCGAGCACCATCACGACCCATCATAACACCACCAACCACACAACTCCAATCGGGACGGACCCTAATCCGCCCGATTAATCCACCACAAACATCACCACCACTAGGACCTATCATCATCCCGCCCCGTGCAAACACACCTACCTACTCTACCATGCCTCAAACCACCATTATTAAGCCCATCCCAAGAGCTCCCATCATTCGACCTAACCCGCCACCCACCACTACTACCCCAGCCATAGCTCCTCAACTTGCCACATTACTCAGGAGTGGGCGCATGTTCCAAAGGGTCTTTCCCCAGGCCGATCAGTCAGGGTTGGTACCAGAAACAGAAGAAGAACACATTGAAGAGCCGTTGCCTGGGACATCCTATGACTTGTTGAAACATCTTGATAAAACCCCAGCACGGATCTCTATCTTAGAGTTGATCAAAAGATCCAGAGTCCATCAAGAGGTTCTCCAACAGTACTTACAGCGAGTAATGGTAAACGAGAGCCTCCCCCCGGAAAAAATCTCATCAGTTTTGGTCCCGAGAAGTGAGTACCCGGCCCTTACATTCACAAAGGAAGAGTTGGCCGACCCGGAAATAAGGAAATGTGCCTTGTGCATCACAGTCCACATCAATGGTGTAGGCATTAAGTCATGTTTGGTCGATACCGGAGCATCCATTAACGTTCTGCCACCAGAAACATTACATCTTTGTGGAATCTCCGAAGAGGACATCCGGCCATCTCAAATAACAGTGACCGCATATGATAATTCAAAGAAGCCCGCAGACGGCATGATTACATTGGGTGTCAAACTCGGACCTCGAACGATCCTTGTCAACTTTCACATACTAGAGATGGATCCGACATACAAAGCTATTTTAGGACGACCCTACTTGGAAGCACTAGAGGCGGTCGCCTCCACCAATCACCGGTGTCTTAAATTCCCTTATAAGGGACGGTGATTAAGGTGACTAGCATGCCCCTAGATCATCCATCTTCTCCACCACCACCCCTTGGGTTGCCAAACGAGCCAATTTTTACAATCTTGGATCTTCCAGAAATGAGTAGGCAACCCAGGCAAGTGTGGAGAAGGAAAAGAGAAGAAAAAGAAACTATTGGGTGGCATATAATGAAAAGTTTGGGATACCAGAAGGGTCGAGGACTAGGCAAAGAACTGCAAGGCATAGCTGAGCCAATCAATCTAGTGAGGTTACAACCAAAAAGCGGGGTTGGATATGATGGAACGATAGCGAATGGTCGAATCTCGTGAAGTATACTTTTCTCGGTTGCTTACAAAAGTTTTTTCAACTGGCTGAGAACAAGGAAGGACAAGAGATGGAGCAAGAGAAGAGAAGAAGAACCAACGACCCTGAAGATGACTTGTATCCAGAAATATCTCTTTTGTTTTCCACTTATGAAGAAGGGTCAAGCAATGAACCACTCCAGGCTGAACCACCTGTCGACCCACCTGAGGGTCATATTGCCAAACCAACTCGAGAAAAAGTCCAACCAACTCCACGAGGGCCTTCTCTCATTACGTCATCTTTTGGGGCCGACGCCCCAACGCACTGTGATGCTCTCCCCGAGCTTCTTGGCCCGATCCCTATTTCTAGGCCCTCAGGCCCAACTTATGGGTCCACGAACCCACTTATTGCTTTTGGGCCATCGAGACCCTCTACTAAATCTGGGCCTTTGTGCCCATTTCCTCCAACTCTTGGGCCATCGAGCCCCTCTACTAAATCCGGGCCTTTGTGCCCATTTTCTCAAACTCTTGGGCCACCAAGCCCCTCTACTAAATCTGGGCCTTTGTGCCCATTTCTTCCAACTCTTGGGCCATCGAGCCCCTCTATTGAATCCGGGTCTTTGTGCCCATTTTCTCCAACTCTTGGGCCCTCAAGCCTATCTCTTAAACCCAGGCCCTCGAGCCCACATCCTCCTCTTATTGGGTCCATGAACCCACCTTCTTCCATGATCATCCGGCCTACTGACCCATCATCTCTTTCTGTGAACATTGGGCCCGAAAGCCCCCTCTATCAAACATTACTCGAAGTCTTCCCCTCTTTATCAATATCTTCGCCTACTCTGACCCCCGTAGTTGATCTCAACCCAAATCGGGCACCTGAAGCCCATTCGTCTTTATGTTTAGCACTCCCCAAAAAACAATTCCCTCCTCGAAACTGAAATTTCGATCGAGGAAACATCTCAACTTGCCTCGGAAGGGCATTCGACCCAAGGAGCCACCAGATCCTTGATTGACCTCCTTTGCCCTCCATCCTCTCCAATAAATTCTTCTCCATCCACCTCCTCTTCTTCCTCTTATTCTTCCTTAGGTTTAGTTTCCAATAAAAATAGAACAAAAATCTGAGGTAGAAGAGTTCTAGGAAGATACCTGCATCGGTTAGCTCAGAAAAGCATAAGATGTGCCAAGCTACCGGAGTATCTAGAAAGTGCAATCCAGTTGGATAAAATCCGATATGAGGAGAAAGACAACATTGATCAAACTTTGGGGTTTCTTCCTCTCTCAGTTCAGCATCACCTATACCCAACAGAAGGCAATCAAGGGCTATGCAATCGCCGAACACCTTGCCCATCATCCTATCCCAATTTTTGACCCTATCCAATCAGAGTTCCTCTATGAGGAATTGATGTCCATTCGATCTTCCAATCTATGGACTTTATATTTTGACGGGGCATTAAATTCCCAGGGTAGAGGGATAGGGATTGTTCTTCTGTCACCCGAAGGTGTCACCATTCCACAGGCTTTTCAACTCCATTTTCCAGCAACAAACAAAATAGCTGAGTATGAAGCCTTGTTGGCCGGACTGGAGGCCGCTCACTTCTATGGTGTCACTAAACTAAGGGTAATTGGTGATAGTCAGTTAATACTCCGCCAAGTACTGGCCAAATACCGCACATCTCATTCCGGGCTCAGACCATACCAAGAACTCACCACTTGTTACATCAAGCTATTCTCCAAACTCGAATTCATTCACGTTCCTCGTGCTCAAAATATTCTTGATGCTCTCGCTTCCCTGGCATCTTCACTATCTGTCCCATTAGGCAGACAGGTTAGGACGATCTATGTCCGCCGACGTACCATTCCGGCAGTAGAAGATGCACAATTCTTGAAAGTTAAAGCAGAATTTGAAAGGAAAGAGTACATTGAGCAAAAGGAGGAAGTATCTCTGATTGAGTTGGAGGAATTAGAAGAGGGTGAGAAACCATGGTATCATGAGATTGCGAATTACTGTCAGGATCAGACATATCCACCAGGATCAACTGCTGAAGAGAAGAAAGCCATAAGAAGGGTCTCCCAGAGATACACCATCTTAGGTGGAGTACTTTACAAAAGGAGCTTGGCCGGTGTTCTGTTAAGATGCGTAGATGAAGAAGAGGCTGAATTGGTGCTTAAAGAAGCACACTCCGGAGTATGTGGAGGCCATGTAAATGCTCAAGCCCTCGCCAAGAAGATCATCAGGCAAGGGTATTATTGGCCTACTCTGGAAGAAGATTGCTCGATCTTTGTCCGGCACTGTCATCAATGTCAACTCCACGCCGACAAGATCCACTCTCCCGCATCTTCCCTTCATCCGATCCACGCCCCATGGCCTTTCACTATGTGGGCTTTTGACGTTATCGGACCCCTCGGTGACCCAAACTCCACAAACAAAACCAAATCCTTCATCCTAACTGCAACGGAGTACTTCACCAAATGGGCAGAAGCGGAAGCATATGCGGAGATCAAGGCATCAACGATCCGCACCTTCATCAAGCGCAACATCATTGCCGAGTTCGGGATCCCGAGCGACATCATCACCGACAATGGACCGCAATTCATCTCTCGGAGAGCTGCGCGACCTTTGTAACAGGTATTGCATCAGATTGCATCATTCATCTCCATATTATCCTCAAGGCAACGGTCAGGCAGAAACAACAAATAAAACCCTGATAAAAATTATTAAGAAGACTTGTAAGTCTAGCAGGTTCGCAGACTGGCCAGATAAGTTAATTGATGCTCTATGGGCCTACCGCACTTCTATTCGAACCCCAACAGGTCAGACCCCCTATGCCTTGGCATTTGGGATGGAGGCGGTAGTTCCATACGAAGTAATCATTCCTTCTCTCCGAGTCCAGATCGATCGAGAAATCCCAATGGATGAACGTCGAGATTCTCTTCTCGCGCAACTCAAACTCTTAGATGAAAGGAGGCTGGCCGCTGCCGAACATGCTAGATCTTACCAAAATAGACTTAAAAGATTTTATCAGAAGAGGGTGGTGGAGAGAAAATTTGAAGTCGGTGAGGTTGTGCTTAAAAGAATATTTGTTAAGCCGGGCGGTCCCCGCTCCAAACTTCAACCAAATTGGGAGGGTCCTTATGTTATTTCGGTCATTTATCCCGGTAATTCATATAAGCTAACTAATGCAGAAGGAGAAGAGCTAGCTCATCCCTGGAATGGTGTATACCTCAAAAAATATTTCCCTTAAAACAAAAAATCACAAAAAAATCTATAAAATCAAAGGTGTGAAGTATGATGATAACATCCAACGCTTGCTGGTTCGGTACGCCAACTTGTCACTTAGGGGAATAAAGATAAGGCATCATACTGCACGCACTACACGCCAAGTCTTGAGATCCGATGAATGGAAGTCAAAGAGAAAGCTAGGTGACGCTTGGCAAAAGAAGGTCAACCCAATTCCATTTTCTTCTCGTTTCGGTCCAGAATAGATAGAAGGGGTTAGAATGAGGAGTATCGAAAATGTCCATTACCTTAGTTGGAAAATGCCTCTGAAGGTCTGACTTCTTATTAAAAGAAAAGGTGCCAAAAGATGGGCAATGACCCCTCAGGTCAGCAAAAGAATAGACTCCGTTCGAATGTGTACCAACAAAAGTCCAAAAGAAAAAGGCTCCAAAAGATGGGCAATGACCCCTCGGGTCAAAATCAAGCAAAAGAAAAAAGAGACCTGTCCGAATGTGGGCCATCAAAGAAAAGGGGCTAGAAGGAAGGACCCGAGGATGTCAAATCCCAAACGGGCAATGTGGGCACTAGTAGAGAAACAAAGTTCGACATCCCTGAATTCTACTAAGGACTTACCACCAATCATCTTCCTTCTTTAACCTCAAAGGATAGGGTTGACCGACTAGGTCCAAGAAGAGCCATAGCCTATCGAAGGCGGAAGGTCAGAAGATTCCGAACAAGGCACTTTCTTACACGTGATGCCTACTCTTAACCCTTAGGTAACAATGAGAGGCACCTATGGCAAGCAAGGCAACGGATGAGATGGTCGTTTCCCTCACACCGAACACAGAAAATCGAATACTTCAAAAACACCAAACAAAATCTATAAAGTCAAAAATCTTAAAAATTAAATATCCAAAACAACAAAAAATCATAAAAATACCAAAATACCAAAAACATTATAAAACCATCAAAACCCAAACAAATCAAAAATTTCAAAACACCTAAAGTTTGCTATCTAGATTGACTAGCTGCCTTTGCATTCATGTTTAATTTCAGTCTTGCATATTTCCTTTTGTGCATACTTATGTTTTTCTGTTGTCTTTACCTTGATAAGGCCGATGTCCCTTGACAAAAGATCAAGGCAACTTTGCCCTCTCCTCGCAAGGGACTAAGCCAAAATATAGTTCTAATATCTTCTCTCAAGTGGATGCAGGAATAGGAGAAGGCATGCCAGCTTCATATCCCCAGAAACTTAGAGGAAGAAAAAACAACAAAAAAAATCAAAAAATTGAAAACCAAAACTGGACTACCCCGACCCTTATTAGGACTTGCATTTAGTATTGCATCTATCAAAATAAATAATATTTAAGACGTTGAAGACCTCAAGTCTAGAGGGGACTGAGCCTGAGAACCCCTTCAACAAAATCAGTGAGGGCTCAGTCATTCCCTAGGCTTGCGGATAGGCCAAAGTTGAATATGCGGGGACGACGGTTTCTTCATAGATGTCCTAACCCGTTATAGTCAACCTATATCTTCAACTATTTTCTTATACTTATTTGTCTTTCTTTAAACCCAGCATGCATCATTTCATACACTATCATGCATCATCCCACCACAACCATTTCCTGTTTCCTAATCCTACCATAACCTCCTTCTAGTCACATCGTGAACCCTTTTAAAGATGGTCTTGATTTTTCGCAGAATCGGTTTCCACCATGTTTTAACAATGATTTCATCGAAACAAGAAGTTTTTCCATGTCGAACTGAACCGGTATTGTTGAGTGAAACCTTATGAATTTGAAGAACCCAACCTTGGTTGATTGGCTGTCTCCTCTTTACTTTTCGCAATTTACTGCATTTCTACCGAGTCCAGCACACCATGCAGTTCGGGTCCTGGCCGGTAATAATTCTCCCCCACGTAGGATTTTAGTTATTTACTTTCAGTACTGTTCTTCTCTTTAACCAATCAACCAGAGGGAAGGTTTTGATAAGACAAAGGGTAATCTCGGAGTCCGGTAAAGTTTTATTCCACTCAACTAGGCCAATGAGGGCGTGTCTAAATCTACACCTTGGCGTCACCTTTTCAGTCCATTACCACTTCATTCCGCTACGCCTCATTACGCTTCGCTACATTCGCCTACGTTTCATTCATGTCACTCCCCTACAAAGCCGACGTCAAGGCGAGGCAAGCTGTAGACACGCAATTTTGGCCTAGTTGGAGAGCTTAAATTCTTGTTTTTATGAAGTATATTTGAGTAACCTTTCGAGGGAAGCAAGTTTTCCGGAAAAATCAGGTTTTTCGGCACATTTCGAAGTAGATTAATGGGGCGTTGACCAGGTCAACGCGCCCTGCTTATAGGGCACCTGGCGCCCTATAAACAGGGCACCAGGCGCCCTATAAACAGGGCGCCAGGCGCCCTACTAATGGGGCGCCCGCATCCGTCCGACCGACCGGACGAGGTTGATGGGACAGTTCTGCAGATAAAGTTGCCCTCTTCTTGCCTATAAAAGGACCCCCATTTGGAGGCTTTAGGACACACCAAGGGCGTCCCTCACCTCCTCTCATCCACCACTACACATCCCAAGCCTTGCAACCCCCCTCCAAGCTCTCAAACCATCCCAAAATCATCTCCCAAAACCCAAAAAAATCATAGTTGCTTCTTGAAGGGATATTTCAGCAGAATGAAGTTACCCTCTTTTATGCTGTAGAAAGACCCTCATATGAAGGTTTTTGGACACACCAAGGGCGTCCCTCACCTGCTCTCATCCACCACTACACATCCCAAGCCTTGCAACCCCCCTCCAAGCTCTGAAACCATCCCAAAATCATCTCCCAAAACCCAAAAAAATCATAGTTGCTTCTTGAAGGGATATTTCAGCAGAATGAAGTTACCCTCTTTTATGCTGTAGAAAGACCCTCATATGAAGGTTTTTGGACACACCAAGGGCGTCCCTCACCTCCTCTCATCCACCACTACACATACCAAGCCTTGCAACCCCCCTACAAGCCCTCAAACCATCCCAAAATCATCTCCCAAAACCCAAAAAAATCATAGTTGCTTCTTGAAAGGATATTCCAGCAGAATGAAGTTACCCTCTTTTGTGCTGTAGAAAGACCCTCATATGAAGGTTTTTGGACACCCCAAGTCCGTCTCCCACCTCATCTCATCCACCACTACGAATCTAAGCCTTCATAGCACCCTCTCAAGCCCTCAGAGTATCCCAAAATCCTTCCCCAAAAACCCAAAAACCTGCAGTTTCCTTCTTCAGAAATATGATTTTTCTCCAACTTTGAGGGCCTCTACACTCTATTTCTCTTACATCTAGTACCAAAACACTCTTCCATTAGCTTCACTTGAGTATTGGCTGCTTGAAGAAGTCCCTTTTCCGTCTTTAAGGTCTTCCTACACTCCGAGGCGACGCCGCGAAGAAGGGAAGAAAATCTGCTGAAGCCAGTCCCTGGTGCCCTATAAATAGGGCGCTTTGACTTTGGTCAACGCGCCCCATCAAGGGGACACCTGCAGCAGGCGCCCCATATATGGGGCACTAGCAGGGGCAGACCCCGTTTTGCATTTTTTGAGTTTATTTACCTTTCCGGTCGATCTTTTACTCCCCCTTTCATTTTAACCTTCATTAACATGTTATTTAGCATGCATTAAGCCACTCATTTGTATTTTCATGCATATTTAAACCTTCCAAATAGGGGTTGGGATTTAGTCCCAATCCGGTCAGTTCCTTCCCTCTTTCATGTTTACATTTGAATTTGAGCATGATTCTACACTGTCACGAGAACTAATGATCTTTTCACTTGTTTCTATGTTTTCTTATGGACATTCTTAGGTAAATCCGGCCGAGGTAGAGCTTCAACCGGATCGAAGACAAAGGACTCACTAAGCTCTCTTCTTTCGGCCGGCCGAAAGAGGAGAAGTCGGAACCCAACAATCTCCCCACTTTCAAAGGTACGACGGTCATTTTCATTTCTCCATTTCATTTCTTTTCATTCTACTATATTTTGGAGCCTTTGGCTCCTGGCGACCACACCTACATAACACACCACCCACCGACACACACCAAGGCGGGCGTAAGGGTTCCGGGAGGGGGAGATCCGCGGATGTCCCGTTCCGGGTGCTTACAATCGGGTGGAGAAGATGGGATAGTCCACTCCCGATAGTCGGATCTGGTGCTCGTCAATGCGGTTTGACTGCGCTTACACGGTTTGACCATGGTTGCTGCGAGCCGTTAGCACGCGCGGCACGCACGTTAATTGAAAAAAAAATTTGATTGCGCGCAATGCCCGCGGGCGCACCCGCACGCGGCGTGCGGGAAGGCTCCATGCGCCACCTCCTGCGGTGCACGGGCGGTGCACCTGGCACGGAGGAAGGGCGGCGCAATGCGCCGAGGCCAATTTAAATTGTTTTAAAATTGTTTCAAATCAATAGAAAATCCAAAAAAATGCCAGAAAAAATTCAGAATGTTTGTGAAAAATTATTTAATATCATATAATAGATTATCAAAGTGTTTGATGATCTTTTATGTGATTTTGAGCTCCATTGTCATAGATTCATTCATTGTTAAGTTTTTAAAATTGTTTTAATGACTTAACTTGAGAAATTAATGTCTAAATTAATTCTGTAAAATATGATTTTTCAGAATTATGATTAGGACATTTATTTGGTTCTTTGTATAATTTGGGAATACATATATTGTCCAAATTATTTGGAGTTGCTTGTTTATGTCATATAAATTGTTTATATGTTATTTCATGTTATTTACTTCATAAATAATTCGACAAGTATGAAATTGAGAATTTCAAAACATATGTTGTATATTTTTATGATATAATAGTTATATCATATTATTACCACGCATTCGTACTATGTTCATGTGATGATATGTATGTGTGAATGTTTGGATGATCATGGACTTAATGTATGTCATGTGATGATGCTTGTTTGATGTTGGCATGTAATTAAGGGCCTGTGCCTAATCTTCTCTCTTATCAATTCTGATTGTATAATCTACCTCCCTCTAAAAAGGTACTCCCCTTGATTAAGATCAAGGTTTCTTATTTGATTAATGTACATTTATGGGTCTGCGTACCCGTAATGCTCTTGTAATGACAAGAAGACCGATCGAGGTGGAGGAGAGAGTTGGATGCAAGGAGAAGAGTTCTTCAAGGCATTATGACTTGTCAACACCGGCATAGGATGCTGAATCCTTTAATGCATACCGATCTAGCTCCGGTCATGCATTAATGTGATGAAAGTCCATGATCATCTATTTAAATTTTGCATATTGGATATGTTTGTGTGTGTGCTAGATACCTTAGATATATGGTATTCAAAGGTATTCATATATATATGTAGCACATACTCTGATGAGACTAAAATAAAAATCCCTCCTCGTTTAAATTAGGTTGATAAGCGTGGGACATAAAGAATGACCCATGTAGCCTTCCGTTGTTATGGTCTCGATGAGCCAATCTTAGATTGGGTGAGTTTGTTGTGTTTCCCACAAGGATCACTCAGCAAGGGATTGGTGATCATGGCTAAGACTTAAAGCCGAACCTTGGGTGGACCATTGACATGGCCTTGTTGTGTTTCCTATAAGGGCTATGTTGAGAATCCATACCCATAACGTAACAAGCGGATTTGACCTAACTAGAGTATATGACTTGTTGTGTTTCCCACAAGGTCATGACTCTAGAGGCTAAATGACTAAGAGTTGCAACTGGCAAAAGTTACCTACCTATTAAGTATGGGATGACTTGTGTTTTCCACAAGGTCGTCACCATAAGGTTAATAGGGTCTTAGTCCTCACTAGGATATCATCGTGTTATCCCGTCTTTTGCATAATGAGGGTTATGCAAATTCGTCAAAATTAGTGGGAGCATAAATTAGGATAAAAGACCATATCTTAATTTACATTGAATGTCTGCAATATTTTCTAAATAGAATTATATCGTTGTTATATAATTAGATTCTTAACCACTAGTTATCTTGCATACTTGAAGTCATTAGGCTCATTTATATTAACTTTCTTGACTGGTTTAGAATCATGAGAAGTGTTCTCATGGTTGACCATGTAACTAACCTACTTGGGAAGTGGGTGCCTACTAATCATCTAATATAGTAAGAGAAGATGAGATCTTCATCTCATTAGAAAGATGTATGGTTTGCCTTACACTAAATGTTAGTCTCTATATGAAGTCTAGAGGCAACATGGACAGATGGATATGAAATCTATCATGGCTTATGGTGATGAGCAAATTTAAGACAATATTAAAATAACAATACATCTTCAATACTTCTTGTTGGTAAGACCAATGAAAAGAAGTGAGATCATTAGATAAAAAATGAAGGCATAGTTAAAAGTTAAGAAGTTGGTCGAGGATATTATGCCCAAATAAGACATATGATTGCTCTTCTACTATCATGTTGATGATTGGTGAAAAAGTATATTGATCATATAAATATTGCAAAGGAGGAGCTAGAGGAGCTTGAGAAGCTTTTGGCATCTCAGTCATTGATTTACTTGTCATACACATATACACATCAAATATAAGATACTATTTGTGTATATTATAGTATAAGATACTAAACATATGTCTTATGGTATTAGATACCGGATGTGTGTATCTTGTATGAGATATTAGATATACATAATCTTCTATAAGATGTTATATATGCATTTATTGGTATGAGATACTATATTTGCATCTTATATCTACAAAGGTTGTAGATAATGACAAGTAAATGAAGGCTTGACGTATAAATATTAACCTACATATACAAATGGTGCAAGAGTTGTATCATTGATAATGGGAGGTACAAATCTTTAATAGCCTTTTGGGGTGTCCTTATGATGAAGATTGTTGGTTTTATCCTTCTATATGAACATTATCGATATTTCCTACTTGAACAGATATTGATTTATTTTGAGTTATGGAAATGATAATTGTTCTAAGATTATGAATGGCAAAATGTTTGCTAGTGAGAGCTTAGTAAATAATTTACTCATATATGATATGGAAGCTCTCATGGTATGTGTGAATGCTCCTCTTAAGAGAAAATAGGTTGATATAAATCAATCTATTTTTTTAGCTTAATATAGGCATGGTCACATCAATGAGAAAAGACTTAAGGAGTTCCATAAAGATGAAAACATGAAGACAAATGATTTTGAATCATTAACCAAATATGAGTCTTATCTCATTGAAAATGACTATCTCTCCATTTACTAGAAATGGAGGGTGGACCAAGGAGTTATTAGAACTTGTACATTTGGATGTGTGTTGGTCTATGTCTATTAAGGCTAAAGATGAACATTATTACTTCATCTTTAATAGATAATTTCTCTAGGCATAGATATGTGTGCTTGTGAAGTTCAAATATGAGGCTTTGAGAAATTGTCTAAGTTATAAATGAAGTAAAGAATAAATGGAAAGAGTATTAAAGCTTTTTGATTAAATCAAGAAGTGAAATACTCAAGTACTAGATTCATACATCATTTGAAAGATATTACAACTTTGTCTTGATGGACATCTCCCTATAACCTTTAGCCTACTTGAGTAGTAGAAACAAGGGTGATTGTGTCATGTGTGACATGACACAAGTAATGACAACTTTTGCAAAATATTCCTTGTCTATTTAGGGTAAACACTCAATATAACCACTTTATATTGATCCCTTCTAAATTTATTCTGATTATTCCGTATATGATATGGGAAAAGGGGTTAACGCTTGATCTTAAGCTAGTTAAGATTTCGAAATGTCCGACCATTATGAAGATGTGTAACCCATAATAATTAGAATATAAGATAAAAGTGTAGACTTGTGGGATATCCTAAGGAGACTTTAGGATATTTAAATATACCACTTTATGAGATAAAGGGTATGTGTTGCTCAGCTTACTATATTCTTAGAGAAAGAGTTCCTCCTTGAAGAAAATAGTGGGAGCAAGAAATTTCTGGAAGGTGTTCCAGACCCACAACTCAAAGACACATCTATTAAGGTACTAATTAATAATAGTACGCATCATAGGTCATTAATTGTGCTAATTCAACTTTGTAGATATGTGAAACATATCTTTGATGGAAGAAGATAAGCACAATAAAGCAAGGATGTTGATCCAAACACCTATGAAAGATAATATGAGATATTGATTCCAAAATATGAGGAGACAATAAAATCTATAATAATATCCATCTATTTTAGCCAAGTTTGGAACTTGGTAGATCCACCTGAGGGTAAAGTACCCATTAGGTGTAAATGAAAAGAAAAGATGGATAGGAGTGAATTTGAAGGTGAGACCTTCAAGGCATGGATGATTGAAAAGGCATCATCTAAGTTAAGGAGTTGACTATGATGTTATCTTTTAACCATTGCCATAATTCAATCCATTTAGATTTTATTGGTACACATTATGACTATGAGATATGTCAATTAGGATGTTAAGGTAATATTTCTCCAATGGTGAAATTTAAGGGGATGTGTACATGATACAACCTCTGTTGTATATGATACAACTTGAGGGATGTGAGTCCTAAAACATCCAAAGAATGTGTACACGTTGGTAATGTTCATTTATGGACTACAACAACATTCTCAACATTAGAATATAAGATTTAATAAGATTGAATTTTATGACTTCATTTAGAATGAAGAAGAACCTTTTGTGCATAAAAATGCTAGTGGGAGTGCTATTGTATTCTAGACATTTTATATTGATGACATACTACTCATTATGAATGATGTAGGTATGTTATCATCAGTGAAGCCTAACTATAAAATGAATCCTCCATAATTATTTTGGGAAAAGCTTCTTAAGGATTTAGGTCTATGGAGATAGATCTAAAAGGGATGCTTGGCTTGACCCATTTGTTGTACATAGATATCATAGTCAAAGAATTTGACATGAAAACTCCTATATAGGTGTCTTGCCTATAAGATATGGAGTTTATCTCTTTTAAAGAGAGATAAAATACATGAATATAGTCTCTTATGCCCTAGTCATAGGGTCTATCATGTATACTATATACGTAGCGTAATGTGATGAGTGCTCTAAGTGTTATGAGTAATCATCAGAAAAATCCAAGTGAGAGTCACTGGATAGTTGAGAAGTATATCCTTAAGTACTTGAGAAGTACTAAGGATGCATTTCGAGTATGAAGGATAGGACTGGAAGTTTGAGTTAGACTTAAACTTCAAGTTACATATGACTAGTAGCTATGGTACATGTTTACCTAGATGGTGGTGCAGTGAGCTGGAAAAGTTCCATGTTATAGACACTATAGATTTTACAAATTATAATTGTTGCCGACTACTTATGAAGTAGTCTAGATGAAGGAGTTCATCTTATATTAGGGAGTTGTCTCTAATATTTCTGATAATGTACCATTATTTTGTGAAAATGATGGATTATTACTTTTGTACTGGAGCCTTTGTCTCATTAGAAGTTTAAACACTTATGTGGCAATACTACTTGAACAGAGTGGCTGCAACTCAAAGAGATATAATTAAAGATAGAGTATCTTAAACTATAAACATTGCATATCCACTAACTAAGGCTCTAACTCAAAGTGTGTTTGAGGGTCACCTTGGGATGATGGAGATCAGACATGTGGGTGATTGGCTTTAGTGGAAGTGGGAGATTGATAGAAATGTATGCCCTACAAGCCAATCATATGTGATATGATTTTACATTTCTTGTAATATCTTGTTCAGTATAAATGGCATAATCTTCATTACTTGCACTATCTAGATGCATCTATCGTAATGAAGTCCTAGGTTGTATGCAATGATGATTGAATCATGATGAGATCATGATAATGATATCAATCATCTAGAAGCATGTACTCTAAATGTTCCTAGTCGTAGGATCCTTGAGATGGGACATCAAGGATCTGATAAGACTAGTGTATATGATATCTTCTCATATGATGAGAATGACCGATTTCATTGGTCATCAGTGTGGGGACACTGAGATACATGTACAGGTGCTCATTAGAGGAATGAGTTCACTGAACTGACCAGTATAGAATACCTAAATGGTATCTTACCGAACTGTCGATCGGGGTATTCTATCATCACGATTGCACGGTTAGATCTTTGACCTGAGCCACCAAAGATGTCTTGTCGGGCGTACCATGTACTTTGACTATTGACTTATGGATCACTTAATATTGTGGTCTTGTATAGTTAATGAATTGGGTATATGGGAAACCCAGTGGAGGCAATTGAGCGGACAATAAGGAATCGTCCACTCTTGGTAGGAGAGAGAGAATGTCCTATGGATAGTACTCTAAATCCTTGGCTAAGGTAGATAGGATAATTGGAAAAAGGTTTTCCAATTGATCCAATTACGAGTACAATATTCCATAGTGTCGGTATATTTAGGAGTTGACAGTCAATGCCGTACTCCTATCCGACCAGGACATTGGATGGATGGAGATTTATATCTGTGTGGTAACTGATGATGGAAATGCTCTTTGGAGAGGAGTTTATCCTCGAAGCCGTTTGGGATCATAGGATGTGGCTTGTACCATTCATGATCGGTAGGCCGTTAAATCTATTATGAGATAATAAATTTAATTTAAAAGAAGTTGTTCTTTTAATTAGGCCTCAACCAAATGAGCTATTGGGCCTAGTAGGTCACACACATAAGGGTTAATCCATAAGTTTGGGGGCAAGGGTGTAAATATAGAGAAAGAAGGGGTTTTTGTTAAAAACTCCAAATTCTTTATATAATAGCGAATTGAGCATGAGCCCCACATGCCAAGGGCTGCAAAATTCGTCCCTACCTCTCTCCTTCATGTTTTCCATGCTAGAGGCCATCGAGAGTCAATGAGACTTCATCCGGGGCGAGTCGAAAGGTCCGACGAGAAGAAGAACCCAACTATAGAGGCGGCTCGTGTGCATATGACTAGAGGCCGCATGCTTGAGCGGCTTGGAGAGCGTGAGAACGCTTGATTTTATTCGGTCTTTAGGGATTGTTTGAATCCCACGAAGGTAAGTGTTCGAAATCGTTTCGAATACTGATTTTGGCGACGTCGTTCGGTTCCGATCGAGACCAAGACTATGATATACGAGGAGTTAAAATTTTTCTGCTGCGCCAATCTGATTGAACCGATTCCCAACAGGAGGATCTATTGGATAGGAATCACCTATCTCCTTTAGATGATCCTCTGATTCTCTCTCTCTATTGAGCCTGTATAGTGCAACCATATAGGGAGCCATAGCTTTGCCTGTGCTTATTTGGAGAGGAGGGACAAGTATGAATTCGACTAGCATTAGGATCCTACCCATAGTTCGATCTTGGGCCAAACAAGAGATAAGGCCCAATAAGTCATGTTCCATCTTATAGACCTAAAAATATGCTTGTTGAGCCCAATAACAAGTGGATCACTTAATAAATATCAGGGAAACCCAGCATTCTCCCACTTGATCTACCTTGTTCCTTATATATCAAATCGTCCATTTGAACTATACATATAACACTAATATATATACTTTTGAGAATGACTCTAGAAGATTTGATGTAGTTGGGTTTTGAACTAAATGAAAAACCAGTATGCACATGCATGACAAAATAAAAAACCAACACACTGTCTCTAATAGATGGAACGCAAATTGCTAAAGTTAAATTAGGTCAAATGACAATGGTCATGGTGGTAAATGTATTCAGTCACACACCACTTTCCACGTATCAAGTGCCACCAATTTTCCCATAATTGACACTGTATATGGTTGTCTGAATAAACATATAGTGTTTATTAAGTGGTCGCCACTTTAATTTACATTCTGCATATATGAAGTCCATCACTGAAGTGTACACAAATGGAACATGCAAAATATAACAACAATGAAGAATCAATTTCACAATTATATAAGTGTCAAATGGAATTGCAACATATTAAGAGAACTAACAAGACCTATCCAAATCACATGACTACAAAGATGTTTGCTGGTAGTCTTTTAATGAGTGAGTCTGCCACCATAAGACCTATCTTAATATGTTTAATATATGCTTAATTTATTCCTCACTAAATCTTTAAGAGTAAAAATACTTTATGCTTAAAGTTCTACCACTATTAGATGTCTTATTGTTCTCAAAGAAGAAAACTGTGGTGGAATAGTCATTGTATCTTTATAGGCCTCAAAACAAAAGGTAGAGAAATGACCAAATTCCACAACTAAATAGCTTATGCACTAGCCTTATAACATGCATTGAACTTTGCCACCATAGTGGAACTAACCATAAAAGATAATCAGAAGTGAACTTTTGGGTATCAAGCAACCACCATGGTTTGTATGGGCATATGCAACTATCTCTAACTGATATGACCTCCCATATGTGAGCATAAGACCTACTGGTCCTTTAAGATATCACATGATCTTAAAGGTCATAAATAGAACACTACGGTTTATTGAATTTATTATCTTTTGATAGAAATGTATGCCTTACAAGCCAATCATATATGATATGATACGACATTTCTAGAAATATCTCATTCAATTAATTAAGCAAATCTTCATTATAAGCTCTTATTAGAAGCGAATATCATAATGAAGTCCTTGATCAAATACAATGATGATTAAATCATGATGAGATCATGATAATGAGATTGATCATCTAGAGGTATTTGATCTAAATGTTCCTAGTCATAGGATACTTGAGACGGGACATCAAGGATCCGGATAGACTAGTGTATGTGATGTCTTCTCATGTGATGAGGACGACCGATCTCATTGGTCATTAGTGTGGAGACACCGAGATACACATACGGTGCTCATTAGTTGAATGAGTTCACCGAATCGACCAAATTAGAAACCCCGAATGGTATCTTACCGAACTGTCTATCAGGGTTTTCTATCATCACGGTTGCATGGTTGGACCTTTGACCTGAGTCGCCAAAGATGCCTTGTTGGGTGGAACTTGTGCTTTGACCATTGACTTATGGATCACAAATTAGATGGTCCTATATAGCGATGGATCGGGTACAAGGAAAATCCGATGGAGGCAATTGAGCGGACAACAAGGGATCGTCCACTCTCGGTAAGTGAGAGTGAATGTCCTATGGGATAGTACTCTAAATCCCTGGCCAGGGTAGATAGTATAATTGGAAAATGAGTTTTCCAATTGATCCAATTCCGAGTACATGATCCTATAGAGTCGGTACACTAAGGAGTTGACAGTCGATGCCGTACTCCTTTCCGACCGGGACATTGGATGGATGAGGGTTTATATCCATGTGGTAACTGATGATGGAAAGGCTCAATGGAGATGAGATTATCCCCATAGCCATTTGGGATCATGGGATGTGGCTTGTACCCTTCATGATCGGTAGGCCGATTAATCTGTTATCGGATAACGGATTTAATTAAAATTAAATAGAATTGTTTTATTTTATTTAGGCCTCAACCAAATAGGTTATTGGGCCTAGTGGGTCACACACAAAAGGACTTATCCACAAGTACAGGGGCAAGGACATAATTTATAGAGATTTTGGGTTTTTATGAAAAATTCCATAATTCTCTATAAATACTAATGGTTTCAGCCAAACCCCATCAAGCCAAGGGTGAAAACCACGTCCCAAGTCTCCTCCCTACCTCCTCCTCTCTCTAGAAGGTGTCCATGGTCGATGGAGCTCCGTTCGAGAAGAGTTCTCGAGGCCGGCGCGAAGGGAGAACCTGCTGTGGATGAAGTTCGTGTGGATACTGCTGGAGACCGGACACTTGAACGGTTTTTAGAGCTTGAGAAGCTCATCTCCTTCCTCTCCATGGGATTATATGAATCCCTATCAGGTATATTCGAACCCGATTTGATCGGTTTTCGGTTTTCGTCGTTCGGTTCTGATTGAGACGGATTCTAAAGGAACCCATAGGAATCGTCGCTTCCGCTGTACCAAATTTTAATGGACGATTCCTTACATCTTTTACAATGGGTACCTCATTGGGTGTAGGACTACAAATGGAACCTTATAGAATCTTTAAGATGTAAGATTTCTGAGAAAGACCTAAGAAGCTTAATGGTCTAACCTTGGTGATCTTTAAGTCCAAGATATACCAGGCTACACCTAAATTTTCCATCTCAAAATTATCAAACAGAAAAGTCCTAGTTTCATGCAACAAACTGAGATCATTACTAGCAAGCAATCTATCATCCACATAAAAAAGCAAGATGAGAATTTACTCTCACTGACCTTCAGGTATAAACACTCAACAATAGTGTTTTCCTTAAACCAAAAAAAAATCTCATTAAACTTGAGATACCATTGTCGGGAGGCTTGCTTATGTCTGTAAATAGATTTTCTTAACTTGCATACTAGATGTTCTTGCTCTTCAACATAAAACCCTTAAGGTAGCTCCATGTAGACCTCTTAATCTAAATCTTTAAACTCTTTGTGGCATCCTTATTAGACTTGTGTGTTTGCTTTGCCTTAATGTAGCTAACACGTGTCACAAAGTCTTTAAAGTCAATAGGAGAAAATACTCCTTTCACTAATCTTTGAAGCCTCTTAATGGAGATAATTTTCTAATCTCTCATACCACAACATTGATGACTCATCTTATGCTACCATGCTTATTACCAGTTAAACTGAAGTAGATAGTCTATCATGGATGTGTTAAACCATAGAAGATATACATAAATTTCATAAACCATCAAAAAGATTGCCAGTACCAAAAACAACCGAGTCCTTAATTAAATTAAAAAAATGTTCCAAAACTGAAATGGAACCATTTACAATCAAGTTTTGATATCGACAACAATTTTTTACTATAGGATGTGCCATCTAAATCTAAAACATATTCACTACTAGATGTAGCCTAAAAGTTCTCATAGCCTTCACTTGCAAGCACGCCCTATTCCTCAAGAGAATTGACTGCTTACTCTCATAGATCGGCCTTCTGAACAGGTACCCCTACACAAATATGGCAACAAGCATAGTAAACCTTGAGTCAAACCATCGAGAATCTAAAACAATAATAACCAAATAAGGCTCACAATATATATGATAAGAGACTGTACCTTTTTTCTCAAGCTATTGCTTATATTTCTGATGATCTTTCTTTGTGTGTCCAACCTTATGGTAGAAGAAACATTTATCATTCTTTCCTTTTCCATTTCTATTTTTCTTTTTCTTGCCCTTCATTTGAACACTCATTCCTTTCACTAAATATCCACTTCCATTATAAGAGGTAAAATTAACAACTTGATTTCTCTCTCCTCTCAATCTTTCTTTCTCTTGTACACACATGGTCATCAACTCATTGATAGACCATTTAGCCTAATGTGTTATAGGATAATTTAAATACTTCATATTCAATAGGTAGAGAGTTAAGAATAAAGTGAATCAGAAAAGCATCAGGAATTGTAACCTTCATGGCATTGAGTTGAGTTGAAATGTCTCTCATCATCATGATATGCTCTGTAACACTTTCATTGCCAGTATATTTCATCGAGGAGAGTTTGGCCATTAAGGTACTTGCCTTTGCCTTGTCAAAATTGACAAACTGCTCCTCAATAGCTTGAAGAAATCCACTAGCATTGGTTTGTGTAGGGATTGATCCCTTTATGTGTTGACCGACATGTCCCTGAAGAAATAGGAGACACAAATGATTGGATCTCTCCCACTTCTCAAATTGAGTTTTCTGGTCAGGTGTACTCTCAACAGTAATAGAAGCAAGCTAATCCTCACGTAAGGTCAAGTCTAAGTCCATGCACCCTGATACAAAAAGTACCCTTTGTTTCCATTTAGTAAAATTTGTCCCATTAAGATAAGGTACAGACCTGGTAAAAGGTGCAAAGAGTGGAGAAGCAACTGTAATTAATATATATGCTTATATAAGATAATGCAACTTAATCATATATAAGACAATAGATTAAAAGCTCAAAGTAATTCTAATAACCGAAAAGAATTACAATCAATCCGATGTATCATTGTAATTTCTTCTTTGAGAGGTAATCACAACATGTTAATGAACCAACTTCCTAGATAAATTAAAATGATAGAACTAACATTCATATATACTTTGATGTTTAAAGAGTTTATACCATTAGATACCAAACCCTCAAGAGTTGCCATATACATAAATATTATTTTATCTTAATCTTAACATGACAATAAAGCACTCCTTTGGGAGATAGACTTTATCTCTAAATTAAAAGAACAAATTTAATACTATTCTTATTTTATTTATAATAATTATTCAATATTTTTTATGTATAAGGTCATTTTGGTGATGTACTCACATATTTCAAATATTAAAGCTCCCTCCCTCCAAATAAAAATATTATTAAAACTATATGCTCACTGGATGCTATTTAAACTAAAGAGTGGTAAAATTTATTATTCCTTGTGATTGGTGTTACTTTGGTGATCTATCCAACCATTTAGAATGTAAAAATTCACCACTAAATCACATAACAACACCAAGTAATGATTTTATGTGAGCTAAAGACATATCCACAACATTATTATAATAATAAGAAATGTTGATGTACAAATAAAACTTTAAGAGGTCATGATTGCATTCTCAATATTTCTAACTAGAAATTGAAATAATTAATTTCTAATTTTTATGCTAAAATTTACTGAAAATAGCCTAATATAGAAATTCTAGCAATTACTTTGCTTATATATATGGTTCTACTGTAGAAATATTCACCAGAATTAATTCTAAATTCACTATTTTGTATATATATCCCTATGTCATTTAAAATGACTCTCTTAATAGATCTCAGCGATAAAAGTTGCTTAATGAGCTCAATATCCAATAACTAAAAGAATACTAGAATAATCTTTCAACCAATCTAAAGGACAAGGTCATTAATTTTAATACAAAAAATTTAAATTAAATAATTTAGAATTAACAATAATATTTTAACAGGATAACTTAATAGATATCAAATCAGATCTAAACTCATCGAATTCGGACTTAGTTATTTAAAGGAATCAATATTCGCTTAACTTAAATCCAAATTTGATTTTAACCTAACAATTTAGATCCAAGAACATATCTAAATTGGATACTTCAATAGATCAGATATAGATTCAAAACAATTTTAGATCTAGTTCTGAATAAGATATTAATATCGGTTAACCAAAATTGAAATCTATTTTAACTTTAAAATCTTAATCTAAATTAGATTCATATCAAAACCAAACACGGTAAGATCCAAAACCAAAATAGACCCGGACCCAGTAGAAATCCAATTTAGACGTAAAAACTTTAATAGATCTAAACTCAAAATATCTTATCAGTTTTAAATGCTTACATTAATCCAGATCCAAAACCCACATAACCAATTTCGGAACCAAATTTAAACAAAAAACTAGATCCACCGGGCATTTATTAGATCTCAGGGGCAAACTGGTAAAAAGATCTCCTACCACCTTTTCTCCTCTCGGAGAAACCCCCTAGCTTCCACCCAAATAGGGGCAGCGGTGGGAGCCGAGGGTCGGCGGCCCCTACCAGACCCTAGCCGGCCAGAAATGGCATAGGAGGCGCCATTCGGCAAGGAGATGACCGCCAGTCCTCCCTTTTTTTATATATATCATGTTAGTTTCTCCAGCCTGCGGCTAAGAAGCCACCTGTGCCCTCCTCTGCGCGTCAACTCGGAAAGCCATCGAGGCCTTCCATCCCGTTGCCGGCGGTTAGGATGCCATCGCGAAGTCCTATTGCCGAAGAGACCACCGCCCGGTGCCATCCAAACCACCACGGGCCAGCGCGGGTCGGTGCGCCTTGGATGGACGCTGCCGCGGGCCACCATGCATTGCCGCCTTGGCCTCGATGGAGCCGCTCCATTGCCCAGCCAAAAACAACGCCGGCGGCGCGCTCCGACGAGAACGGTTGCAACAGAGACAGCACCGGCACTGTCAATCGCTGCAACCAGCCGGCATCAAGGGGTGCTCTAGCGCCGCCATGAGCCAATGGCTGAACACCCCAGGTGCTATCGCAGGGCCCTGCACCAATCGTCGCAAGCCAAACAGGGGCGGTAGCGGTGGAGCAAGTGTCTAGCCTTACAGGTCCGTTCGCCGGCCGGAAAGGGCTCTGATGGCGCCACCCAGCGAGGGGGGCCTTCCTGCGCGCGAAGCGTGAAAGACCGATGCCGTCAAGGTGCTCTCCCTCTGGCGGTAGCAGAAGATAGTGCCGATGAGGCACTCACTCGGCACTGTCCTCTGCCCAGGAGGTCGCATGGCAACCTTTGCCATCGGGGACCAGGCACACGTAGAGGCACGACGGACGCGTTGAAGGGTATTATCTTGTATTGGCCACGGCTGTAAACGGAGTGATACGGAGCAGACATTGACGTTTTCGTACCCGCTCCGTTTAGTTATTCGGATAATCCGTATCCGATACGAATTGGATACGAATACGGATCGGATATTATAAGTCGGATAATCTTCGAATTCGGAGTGGATACGGATATTATCCGCTTCGGAATGTTAATTAAATATTATTTAATTCATATATTTAATAATATACAAATACATAGAAATAAAAATATTAAATATTAAAAATATTATATATTTGTCAACATTAACTTAGCATATTAATATATAATAAAGAATACTTAATCATATTTATAAATATAATAATTTTAAATATATAATTATATATATTATGCATATATTATCAAAGATGGATTCGGAGCGGATCTTAAATGGAGCGGAGCAGGCATTTTCGTGTCCGCTCCGATTAACATTCGGATAATATCCGTATCTGGATATCCGGTCCGACGGATATCTAACATCGGATATTATCTGCCTAAACGGATACGAATTCGGAGCGAATACGAATTTTATTTGCATCCGTTTACAACCCTACCACTAGAGGATAGTTCATGCTTTTCTCATGGTTTGGACTTGGGTCTCTTTAGCGCATGTGCGTTTTTAAAATTTCACATGGTATTAGAGCTGGTCAGACTGTAGGCTCTGTCCTCCGGTGAATTTCCTCCTATTTTTGCTCGGTCCTATCCCGTGTATTCCTATCGTGACTCTAACGGTAGTGACTGGCCAAGAGAGGGAGTGTTGAAGGGTATTATCCCATATTAGCCACCGGAGGATAGGTCATGCCTTTATCATAGCTGGTCTCCTCAACGCACGTGCATTTTTGGAATTTCACATGGCGAAGTTCCACTAAGCGCTAGGAAGGCATGGCCTACGCCCTGTTTGATAACACTATTAAGTACCTCTATCATTATTAATTTTAAAATTGATATTGATAGAAATCATTATGAAGCATTTAGTTAATTGTATCAATTTTAAAATGTATAGTACAAACAAAACATATTAAGTGATATAAGTGTCAACTTATATTATTTTTGATATTGATACTCTAACATTTGAAAATATTAATATCAATATTGATATAGTACCAAAAATAAAACTCTAACCAAATAGGGCATTAGCTAACCAAAAATAGGGAGAAGCCAAGATCAAGAAAACAAAAGAACAAATTTTTATACCTCTCTATTATCGATGACAACGAGAGAAAACGATATTTTTAATTTCTCAATGGTACCAAAAATGAAATAGGTTGCATCAACCAATTTCTCTGTATCATAATCCTGTAGATTAAACATGGTCTCTGAAACCACATGTTAGAGTTTAGGAATATTTGACGACGATTCAAATTCCATTGTGCTATAGAAGATGAAGAATGAGGAAGATTTGTCGGATATGAATCACCTGTCAACTTTTGACGATTCTCTAGTTTTCTCTCCCTATTGATCCTGAGTCAAATAGGAGATAAAAGCCCAATAAGCCATGTTTCATCTTATAAACATAATTGTATGCTTGTCAAACCTAATAACAAGTGGATCACTTAATAAATATCGAGGTAAACCCAACAAAATCTTCTACTTCTTTATTCTCTAACAAATACCGAAGTCTCAGACCCATCGTCTAATTTACTTTCACCCCTTTCTCTCGCATCGTGGAAGGAGAAGACGATGGCAGTCGACATCTATAAAGAAGGTGGAAGGAGCATACACATAGCATCGTCCTCCCCTTAGTAAGCCCTTATTTGTCTCTTCTCTTTTAGTTTCCTAAATGTAAGCACAATCACCCTTTTTGTTGTAGAGTCCTAATGGATATGTCATTGGCAATAAAATATTATCTATATTTCCTTACCAGCATCATGATTAAAATCATGGAAAATCAAGTGGGGACATGGGTCATGACCCGGGCTTGGCTTGGTCAATTTGGGCGCTGATCGGCCCGACCACAACTCACCAGGCTGACCCTCCTGTCGAGTCATGGTTGGGTTGCAGGGTCATGCGACCCGGCAATTGGAATGCAAGACCTAGCCGGGTTGCATGACCCCAGCCTACAATGGTCATGTGACCGTTGCCAGAACAAAGGGGGGGGGGAGTTTAAGCCCACTTCTAGCCCCTTTAAGGCCCCCAAGGGGTTCTCTTATTCCTCACCTCACTCCTTGCTCACATCTTGCTCTCTTGCTCTCATTTTTTATGCTCTCTTACTTGTTTAATTAAATACTTCATTAGTTATTTCATTATTTCACTATTTAAACTTGAAAGTTTAATTAATTAGTTCGTAAGTTATTTGATTAATTCATTGGTTCATTGTAGTTTAATATTTTTTTTGATAACATTTATTTACATCTTAAGTCTAATTTGGTTAGACCTTGCATCATTAAAATCCTTTAATAACATTTTCTTTTCATATCTTAATGCACCCAAAAAAAATATGTTGAGCATTTGAATTGTTAAGTGGAGTATATCCACTTAATGTTGAATTGTCAGGTGATTGTCCATATGGGTTCTCGACGTGCGTAAAATCTCTAAGATTGTCCAAAGGTTGCGCTCGCTCATTGCTACATTATGCCCATTGTCATCACCTAGAGGTTGGGTTGCCCATCGCCACATTGGCAGTCTTCTTTAGGGAGTTCACACTCGCCATCCCACCTTGTGCCAAGTCTCTGTGGACGTCATTGTCACCATTACCACATTTTGCACTCATCTTGGCCAGAGTCCTCATTTGCAGGTATATGAAAAGAAACCTATGTTTTCCCTGTCACTTCTACTTTGGACAAAGGGTCAGCAGCTAGACGTTGCTTTGTCTGCCGTGGGGATTTCTCCCCTACCCTTGCTATTAAAGAGTTTCTTCCTTGCTGACAAAGTGGGTGGCGGTGGAGGAATTAGAGGAGGATGTGGCATCCCTCTAGTTGGTGGTGCTTGGACATTCCTCTCTCCGATTGTCCGTCGACATCTTTGTTTTGATCGAGAGACGAGGATGACTGTATCTCCCACTACTAGCTCTTCTTGCAGGGCTTAATTAAAGCCAATGCCTTTGTGAATTGAGAGCTGGGAAAGATAACCACTTTTTGGCAGAGCCAATAGAGAGGTTCCTCTTTGATCTTGGTGTGCTGTGGGATCTTATCTTGGCCTTCACGGACTCAATTGCTGCCATGTAGTTGGGCACAACCACCATCTCTACCACATCGTCAATTCTAGTGATGTTGTTGTAAGGAATCGTACATGAAATTTTGGTTCAGCGGAAGCGACGATTCCTATGGGTTCCTTTAGAATCCGTCTCAATCAGAACCGAACGATGAAAATGGAAAACCGATCAAATCGGGTTCGAATATACCTGATAGGGATTCATATAATCCCATGGAGAGGAAGGAGATGAGTTTCTTAAGCTCTACAAACTGTTCAAGCGTCCGGTCTCCAGCAGTATCCACACGAACTTCATCCACAGCAGGTTCTCCCTTCGCGCCGGCCTCGAGAACTCTTCCCGAACGGAGCTCCATCGACCATGGACACCTTCTAGAGAGAGGAGGAGGTAGGGAGGAGGCTAGGGACGTGGTTTTCACCCTTGGCTTGATTGGGTTTGGCTGAAACCATTAGTATTTATAGAGAATTATGGAATTTCTCATAAAAACCCAAAATCTCTATAAATTACGCCCTGGCCCCTATACTTGTGGATAAGTTCTTTTGTGTGTGACACACTAGGCCCAATAACCTATTTAGTTGAGGCCTAAAAAAATAGAACAATTCTATTTAATTTTAATTAAATCCATTATCCGATAACAGATTACTCGGCCTACCGATCATGAAGGGTACAAGCCACATCCCATGATCCCAAATGGCTATGGGGATAATCTCATCTCCATTGAGCCTTTCCATCATCAGTTACCACATAGATATAAACCCTCATCCATCCAATGTCTCGGTCGGAAAGGAGTACGGCATCGACTGTCAACTCCTTAGTGTACCGACTCTATAGGATCATGTACTCGGAATTGTATCAATTGGAAAACTCCTTTTCCAATGATCCTATCTACCCTGGCCAAGGATTTAGAGTACTATCCCATAGGACATTCACTCTCACTTACCGAGAGTGGACGATTCCTTGTTGTCCGCTCAATTGCCTCCATCGGATTTTCCTTGTACCCGATCCATCGCTATATAGGACCATCTAAATTGTGATCCATAAGTCAATGATCAAAGCACAAGTTCCACCCAACAAGGCCTCTTTGGCGACTCAGGTCAAAGGTCCAACCATGCAACCGTGATGATAGAAAACCCTGATAGACAGTTCGGTAAGATACCATTCAGGGTTTCTAATTCGGTCATTTCAGTGAACTCCTTCAACTAATAAGCACCTGTATGTGTATCTCAGTGTCTCCACACTAATGACCAATGAGATCGGTCGTCCTCATCACATGAGAAGACATCACATACACTAGTCTATCTGGATCCTTGATGTCCTGTCTCAAGTATTCTATGACTAGGAACATTTAGATCAAATACCTCTAGATGATCAATCTCATTATCATGATCTCATCATGATTTAATCATCATTGTATTTGATCAAGGACTTCATTATGATATTCGCATCTAATAAGAGCTTATAATGAAGATTTGCCTGATTAATTGAATGAGATATTTCTAGAAATGTCGAATCATATCATATATGATTGGCTTGTAGGGCATACATTTCTATCAGTTGTCACCGTACGATGACCAAGGGGTGTGGATGGAATAGAAGACCAAGGGAGTGGCCCCTAAGGCCCCGGTCCATGAGGATGTCGATGAAACAAGGGGCCTAGTGGAGGACGCATTGGTTGATATGATGGAAGAACCTGCTAACTGACTCCATGGAATCGTTTAGAGTGTTTAGTTTACAAAAGTTGATCTTCATGTATTTATGCTACCAAAGGGTGCACCTAATGGATCAAGGGAAAACTCTCTGGATCGATGGAAGGGCCTAGCTCCCATGTGGGCATCCAACAGTAGGAATCTCTTGATGCAATTCTGTTTAATCTTGTTGTAGTTGATATCCAGTTAATGACTTACTGATGTTAATTTTATTTAATATGCAATTCATCTTTTCTTTATAATCTTGTGTTTTCAAACATTTAAGCTTGTTAACTTACACCATCTCCAATAGACTTGAACAAAATTTTGTCTGTACATCTTACTTGTTCATTTACTTTGATTTTAATCACTCAATATGCTAATGAAAAATATTTAATTATGATAGAAATGTCCAACATTGATGGTTTAAGTTTTACGAAGAACATTACTAGATTTAGTTGGAGAGACCCAGATCAAGTCAAATATTTCTTGAATATTTGTATTGAGAAAGTAAGAACTTATGGAAGGATGGGGACTTTTTTGAAAAAAAGACTCGTGGGAAAGAGGTGGCAAAAAAATGGAAGACAATTTTGGAGCGCTTTTACCACAAAAGTAGATGAAAAACTAGCACGATTACCTTCGAAGTCAATATGTTGACTGGACTACATTAATTACCAAGAATACTGGTCATGACTATAATCTATCTAAGAAAACAATGGATTGGTCAAATGAAAAGTGGAATGAATACTTAAAGGTACACTTTATTTGTTAAAAATTATTTTACTTTGTTTAGAATGTATTATGTATTTCTTGTGTTATATAGGCACATCTAAAAGCATCTGCATTCAAGACAACAAGTTTCAAATGGGAGGATGAATGAAGAGTTTTATTTGAAGGAGCCTGGGAACTTACCCAAGTGTAGTAATGATCACAAATCAAAGTAGAAGATGGCTAAGGATCTTTGTTATTATTTACTATTGGTGAAAATAATGAAAAACTCAGTGCAGGAAGAATAAAGAACTAAGCCCATCTTGCTCAAGAGCAACACATACATTTGAGCTATTAACTAGAAATGACATAATGTCAAGAGTTTTTAAGAATGCCTAGAGTTTTTTTATCAATCTCTACAAACTCTTTAAAGATAAATGTTGGCTTAAGAATAGCTGATATATATCAGTCAAAAAGAAAATAGCCATATTTTTAATGGTAGTCAGTCATGAGTTATGTTTAAGATTTATAAAAAGAAGATTTCAACACTCAACACAAACAATACATTACTATTTTTATAAAGTTCTACATGCAATGATGAAATTTGCTAAAGAGCTTATTGTACTTAAAATAGTTAATGGATATCCAAATGCTCTACATCATCATAAATGTCTCCATCAAAATTTTAAGGTAATAAAGGTTAAGTTTTATTTGAATTATGTGAGAGTCATGATATTTATATATTTGAATTTTACACGGTGCTATCAGTGCTTTAGATGGAGCTCTTATTTATGCAAATGTTTTAATAGAAAAACAAGCAACATATAGAGGAAAAGATTGGAACACATGTTACCAAAATATATTAGAAGTATGTGACTTTAATATGATTTTTACATTTGTGTTTGCACAATGGGAAGTAATTGTACATGATTCAAGAGTACTATAAGAGGTGGCATTTGATCTAAACCATAGATTTCCTTTTCCCACTCCAGCTCACAAGATAGTTGTTTTGTTTTTAATGTTATAATATATTTTATATTACATATTGATTATGGTATTGTTAAGTTTATGATACAGATAAATATTATCTTTGTAATGTAGCCTATGATAACACTAGATGCTTTATGTCACCATATCGAAACACTAGATATTGAATCAATGATTTTCGTCATCAATGAAATAGATGCTTTATGTCACCATATCGAAACACAAGATATTGAATCAATGATTTTCGTCATCAATGAAGTACTCAAAGTAAAGAAAAAGCTTTTAATCAAGCTCACGCAAAGTTGAGAAATGTTATTGAGAGGGCATTTTCTATTTTAAAAGATCAATATAAAATTTTGAAGAATATGCTACCATACACATTGGTAGCGCAATGAGACATTGTTATTGCTTGCAAATACATATTTTCTTAAAAAGAGAAAAAAATCAAAGAAGATTTGTTTGAGAGATATGAAAATCCATACACAAATATCCATCAAGGGAAAGATGAAGTGGAAGAGCTATTAATTAGAAGTGGAAGTTGACAAGAAGATTAACAATTCATGATCAACTTGCATGATAATATTGTAAATACTTTATTTACAAATCGAAGGACACATGCAGAACAACGTGGATTGTAATGAGTTTTCAATTGTTATCAATTTATATTGGTGATTGTTGTTATATTGAGACACAAACTTTTCACTCAAATGACTTTATTCAACTTTCATTTAGATGTTTTATTAAATTATTTTTTAATATATTAAGTTATAAGATTTAGATTTTTTATCAAACAACTTTATGCATTCAGTTTTCATATTTAGATGTTTTATCAAATAATCTTACCTATTCATTCTTCAGATTCAAATGTTTTATCAAATAATTTTAGTCATTAAGTTCTCAAATATCTATGCAACATATTTAGATGTAAGAGATGATTCTCAGATTTCAGATCTTAGCATTATCGAATGCCACCTTAATTAGTTAATTAATTCATTAGTTTTTAATCAATTTATTAGTCATTTAATTAATTTATTAGTTATTTAATTACTATGTTCATTAGTTAAAGTGTTAAATTTCATTAAGTTTTAGGTCTTCTCCAAGTCACACAACCTGAATTTCTAGTGCGACCTGGAATGATCTAGGTTGGGCACATTGCAACTTGCTTTCCATGGCGGAGAGAAAAGTGCAATAATAAATATTATGACATTGTTATATTCGGTGATATTTATCTATTGAAATTTCATCTTGCAAGGATGAAGGGAAATGTTGTACCTTGCACATGGACTCCATCGGAGGTAAGATCCCAATGTCATACGCACCTACAAGCAATAGAACAAGTGAAGGGAACTTCCAAATGGCATAAGGAAATCATCTGGGAACAACTATCACAACCGAGAAGACACTTCGTAATATTTATAAGACCTGACAAGATCACTCAGATATTCATCGAGACCAAGACTCCGGTGATGGTATGATTGTATTACTCATAAAAGTAGTTCATTACCTTTTACTTATCATTAATTACTTAAATATTTTTTAAATAGATGACCTCTTTCGAGTAATGGAGGCAAGTCGAAGATCCTTTGCCGACGAAGATCTTTATCAACGCACCAGCCGAATATGGGTCAAGGGTCGGGAAGTGAGAGTGGACGAGGAAGTGGAAGAGGATCTAACAACCAACTAGAGAATAATATTCATGATCTCACTCAAGACAATGACATGACAGTAGGTCCTGTGGATCCAGTCATCACTAGACCACGACAACGTTAAAGCACTATCACAATGGCAATGAAGAACCTAAAGTTGTGCAATGAGAAAATTGGACGAGCAATGTCAAGATTGTTCTTCTAGCGTAGCATATCGGTAAACATTGCGAGAGGACCATACTATGAGAACATGATTAACACAATCATAGACGTTGGGAGAGGAGTGCCCGGGCCAAATCTGAAAGAGATACAATGCATATTTTCCTATGAAGGTGCAAGATATAAAAAAATATGTGAGTTCATTTGAAAGAATTTAGGAAGAAAGAGGTTGCACATTAATGACCGATGGATGAACTAGTAAGTAAAATTATTTATAGTACATTTATAAATGTTTTTGTTAGTATAAATTTCTTAATATCTTATTCTTAACATGTATAACTAGGAAGACGATGATCGACTTACGAGTGTACTATCAAGTTGGCATGGTCTTTTGAAAGTCGGTCGATGCATCGGGACAGGTAAAAAATGCCAAGTACCTTTTCCATTTGATAGATGGAGTTATCGAAGAGATAGAAGAGGACTGGATAGTCTAAGTAGTCATCGATAATGTGACCACATATAAATTGGTTGGACAAATGCCGATGGTCAAAAGACCGAAGTTGTATTGGACATCTTATTCCACCCACTCCTTAGACTTGATGTTGGAGGATATATGCAAGGATATTCAAATAGATAGGGTAGTTAAACTAACCCATTTTATTTCTTCCTTCATTTACAAGCTTAACTATGTCACTAACCTAATGAGCGAACATAATAAGGGTCGAGAGTTGCTACAGCCCAGTGCAACCCAGTTCTCCTCCCACTACATTTTGTTAAAGAGCTTGTTGAGTCAGAGGACACCTTTAACCTAGATGGTAATATCACTAGGATGGGGTAGTTGGATGGCTAAATGTAACCCTTCAAATAAAAGAAAAAGGAGAAAAGTAGAAGTGACAATAAAGAGTGGGGATTTTTGGAAGATTTTAAAGAAGACTTTAAACATAGTCCAACCTATAGTCAAGGTACTTATGATAGTTTATGGAGATACAAAAGCAGACATGAGGCACTTATATGATGCAATTGAGAGAGCGAAGGAAGAAATCTCAAAGACTGTGTCTCTTTGCCAAGTGGTGGGACATCATTGATCATCGGTGGGAACGTACCTTACATCAATCCATACATGTAGCAGGTATATTTTCATAGTCATTTACTTAGTTTGAGTATATTTCACATACATATAAGTTGTTTACTAACATCATTTCCATGATAGGTTACTTTTTCAACCCATGGTATTGTTATAGCTAACATTCCAAGAGATTGAACGAGCTACTTAATGATGGCAAATGCATCATCCGATGGATTCTCTATGATGACGATTGGTCTATTATCGCCTACAACAAGATGTACAATTACAGAATTTGGGCATTTCATTTTACAATGAGCAGAGTGGAATGAGCTATGATGTTACTAAGTCTGGGTATGTAGTATTTTTTTCTATCACTTAGTTAGTTAATCAAAATGTAAGAGATAATTATTTTTTAACACATTGAATTTATGCAGCTGATTGGTGGATAGACTATGGTAAAGCACCATGCTATGAAGACTTGGTGGATGTGGCCATCAGGGTCTTAAGCTAAACCACTTTGGCTTCGGACTATGAGAGAAACTAATCAACATTCAGTTTGATCCACATGAAGCAAAGAAATAAGTTGACATCACTAAGACTTTAGGACCTCATGTATTGTCACTACAAGATGAGGTTAAAACTAAAGAATTTGGAGAAAATGAAACAACTAGATGGAGCAAAAAAGTTAGATATCACAAGCTTTCGGATGACAGATTGAGAAGCCAACAATTAATTAAGAGGACATTGCCTTTGACCAAATATTCTATGAGAAGAATTCATTGGAAGCATGGGTTAATGTCTAAGAAGGGATGGGACAATTGGAGTTTAACTCAGAAGATTTATAATGGGCTAAATGAGTGCTCGACTATGTCCCTCTCAGTGAAGAATTTCATATTCCTCCCTCCCTAGCAAAGTGACAAAGAATCAAAGTTGGATCTAGTCAAGTTACGCAAAGTAGAAGAAAAGATAAACAAGTTTTGACTTACCCTATTGACATTGCAGTTGACAATACAATTGAAGAGGATCAAGAAGACATGCCATAGCCGAACTTCCGAGTCTAGTACCAAACTTCGGAGGATTCTTCTTCGAAGAGAAGTAGTGATGGTGTAGCTGGACACGAGGGCGGCACCACTTCATGAAAACAAAGGTCCTCAGATGTAGAGAGAGCTCCTACAATGGCTGAATGCTTCACCGGTGAAGACCAATACACCCATGTGACCCAAAACATGGATCATGGTGCAAGGTCGTAAGGTGGATGAGCTAAACACACTCGACGAGCTAGAGGTCAATACCACGATGCCTTCAATTATGCATTTGATTTATCTTAAGGCACTTGGTTCCATACATATGGTCAAGAGCATTATGGAATAAATTATATGGATTCATCTGACACTTCGATCCAATCCACCTATGGCTATGATAGTTATGGTGATTCTTTGTGATCTAGTATTTGGATGATTGTTCGAGGAAGTGATGAGTATAATCGTCATGTATATTTTTACCATACTATGTACTCAACTCGAATGACACAGGGGAGTACATGAATTAGATAGAAAATGTAGATCATGTAAGATTGGAATAAAATCAATGAATTAATTTTTCAAATCATGTTACTTGTTTTTCTTAACTTTTTGTATGTTTTTTGTCATTTTTAACATTTTTTTGATTTTTTGAAAAAAAAATAAAATATTAGGTTATGACCCGGTTGAAACCCGATTGGACTGGGTCGGTCCAAGGTCTAACCTACCTAGTCGCAACCCCAAACCCTGCCAACTTTGATTGAAAGTCTAAAATGGCAAATCAAATAGAATTTTTTTCAAACACATGGGAGAATGGTAATATTGCCTATTTATTAGTAGAAATAGGGCAAAAGTCCTATAGAAATCGAAAATTGGGCCTTGGGTTAAACATCAAATGTGACTGGATTTGGTCAAAGATATTTTAAGTTTCAACTTTGTATGTAATTAAACAAACACTTGATAGTGGCTCATCAAACATAATCAACTATAATAACTTTTGATTGAGCGCTTATTCTTGCGATGTTGTAAAGCTCATATGTTTAACTAGTGAGAAGTGGGGGTGACGTTTCATTCTAAGGACTGCTAACCAATATATTTAACTTTGATTCTTGTGCCATGGAATGATTACTGAAGAAGAGTTAGGATCCCCTCGGGAGGGGGTGGAGAGATTACCCTCCACCATCTCACAAGAAAGATGACCCCACATGATATTAATAATGATTTAATCTGACATGATCAGTAGGACTCACAGTATTCACTCCTCTCGAGGAGATCCGAACTCGCTGAAGAATGCTTCCTTCTTTAGTTTAATGCAGTATGGGTGGCTAGCATTTAATTGTGCAGTTCAGTTCTATCCCCCTACCTCCTGGGAGAGTGGACCTATCGCATTTATGTCCAATTAAGCGTAGGGCTGTTCATAGCTAGTTTGACATTTTTTTTTCAAACCAAATCCGTTCAAACCAACCTTTCCAACCAAATGAGACCAAAGTAATTTGATTTGATTTGATTAAAGTCATCTATATTAAGATATAATATATATGTTTGTATACGGTTTTAGTTAAATCATGATTTATCAAAATAAAACATATATATTTATGCATTTAATTAATTTTATATTAATAAAATCATTTACTTTTATATGAAAGAAATACACAAATATTATTTATGAACCTTAATTTGACACTAGTTTAGTTAGAATACTTTGGGTTGATCCGATGCGTGAAAACCCATGTGTATTTTTTCCACCGAACTACCAAGCTAATTATACTCCACTACGATTACTTTTATGTAGGGAGATTTTCTTATGTTACATGTGAGGATGATGGGGGTGTGGAGGGGGCAAATAGTTGTGATGTCTGCTATCTTTGCATAAGGGAATCCCACTCAATTGTGAAGAGGCACCAAAAGTCCACATATGCTTTTTCATGCAGTCATCTCACATGATAAAATCACCTTTTATGAAGTGTTTAGTTGCACAATAATGTTTTTACACTTAGATGAAAAGATGTATTAAAATAAAATATGAAGTAACCAATGTCAAAAAATTATTATGTTTGAAAGTATGTGATGACAAAAAAGAGTAATTATCATGTATAACCAAACAAAATAGGAAGACCACAAGATAAAAAAAAGTGTGGCCTTCTTTTTTGTCTGAAAAGAAAATCACTTTAAAAATATAAAATTATCATAATTGTCAAACACTTTTTTTAACAAAATTTATTTCAAAAATATAAAATTATAAAAAAAACCCAAATTATTATATAACCAAACATCCCATTAGAATACCCTTTTATTTTCATGCTCTTGCGGTGTTGTAATGCTCTGCTAAGTGCTAAGCAGCCTATTTAACTGAGAGTACAGTAGACTTTGATGTCGGCGGTGGAATTGACTACTGAAGAATGCCTTGTTGTCCAGTTAATGCGTATTAGGTGGCTGGCATTTAATTTTCAATACCTACCATAAAGGGTTTGATTCACCACCTGGCGGAGAAAGCATCTTTCATGTAACGTTTGGAATTGATTTTTATTTGACGAATTCTATAATAATATATTGTGTGGAGATCTCTTAGGCCACGTTTGGTATCAGGATAAGGTGGGATAAACCTGATTTATCCCCTATCCTTCGTTTGGTAGACAAATAACATTCATATTTAATTTAATCCGGTTTATCCTTGAAAATGGGGTTAAACTCATGGATAACCTATCCCCTCTTTTTAGTGGGATAGGTCCATGTTTCGGGGATACGATTCTCGCGCGGCTGGGGTTGGACGCTCGCCGGCAGACTTCGCGCGGTGGACGCTCACTCTGGTGCGCCGGCGGGAGGCGCGGGGGAGGGGGGCGAACGCCGCGGGGGCGGGGCACGAGCTCGCCGGCGGGAGGCGCGGGCGAGGGGGGTGAACGCCGCGGGGGCGGGGCACGAGCGCCGGCGGGGGGCCGGGGGGGGACACCTCCGCGGGGGAGGGGCGGGGGAGGGGGGGCGCGAACGCCGGCGGGGGGCCGGGGGGGGGGACACCTCCGCGGGGGAGGGGGCGGGGGTGGGGTCGTGATCAGACCGAGAATCATGGATCCGGGAGGAGCATTTGCTCCGCGCTGTCCATCATATCATCATCCACGCGAGCTCGTCCAAGTAGGAGACGACGCCCTGTTGGAACTCGGCACCGGCGTAGTCGACGAAGCCGCCGCCGTCCCCGAGTGCGGCCGTCGACCACGGATCCAGGAGGCCGCCGCCCTCCGCCCCGCTGGGATCGACATCGAGCACGGAGGAGAAGTCGAAGAGGTCGTCCGTGTCGAATAATGGTGCCTCGGCGCCGACCGGCTGCCGGGAGTCATCGTCGTCGTACCAGTGCTCCTTGGGGGGAGGAGGATCGCCGTCGCCCGCTGGAGGGTCGTCGGGGAGAGGCGGCGTGTGGACGTTGTTGTCGGCATCGGCATCCTCGGAGCAGAAGCTGCCGTTGAGCTTGTCGTTGAGGGGGGCGGACCGCCGGGAAGGAAGGGGGAGCGTCCGCCGAGGAAGGGGGGTGTCTGCGGGAGGGAGAGCGGACCGCCGGGAAGGAAGGTGGGGGGGGGGGGGACTCTGCGGGGGAGGGGGTGGGAGTGAAGGGGGCGCCGCGGGGGAGCTCCTGGGAGGGGGGGGTGAAGGGGGGCGCCGCGGGGGAAATCCGCGCGGGGGGGGGGGGGGGGGGGGAGCTCCGGGGGCGGGGGCGGTGCCGCGGAGGTAGGGGGAGTGCCGCTGTGGGGAGGGGCGGGTGCCGCGGAGGCAGAGCGAGACGGGGGGACTCCGGCACCACTCCGCAGCAAGGGGCGCGGAGTTTTTTTAATAATATTATAATATTTTTTATATTTTTTTGATTAAGTCGATTTAAACGGTTTAGTTTGATTTAAATCGGTTTAGAGGTTTCTCGAATCGAACCAAACCGAAAGGGGTCCCAAATCGAACCGAATGAGCTGGTTCGGTTTGATTTCTCGGTTTGAACCGTTTTCTGTTCACCCCTAGTCAAGAAGGGGGGCGGGGAGCACTGTCCGCCGGGTTCTGTCCGGAGGGGTGCCGGGTTGAGTTCCGTCAACATTTAAGTTTATTTTTATTTATATATTTAAATACTAGTTTAAATTTATTATATAAATATGTAAGTTAGTTAAGATATTTACAAATATGTTAAGATCGGAAGAGCTGATTGTCGAGAAAAAGGAGGACCGCGTGGATCGCCCTCTCCGCGGCACCTCCGAGGTCGCCCAAGAATCTTCGGGAACGCAAGGGACGGGGAGGCAGAGTACCAAGACAACCGGAGCGGACCGAAAATCAATATTTTTATTTCATCCTAACATTATGTACAGTGGTGACTCGTCTATATTTTTAAATTTAAATTTATTTTTATTTTAGATTTATTGTATAACTATGTAAGTTAGTTAAGAAGACCTTTATAAATATGTTATCAAAAATAAAATAAAAGAATATAAAAAACAAAGTTAAAAATATTGAAGTATAAGGTTATCCTCAAATTTATTTTTAACGTACCAAACATAGGATACGGTTATCCTCTAAACCTATCATAACTCTTACCAAACATAGCGGGGATAGGGTTAATCACGAGGATTGGTTTATCCCTATCCTCGTTAATTTTATCCCGATACCAAACGACGCCTTAGGCATTACAGCTATCTACTAATAAGATGCTTGACTTTAATAATTGGTTAGGTGCGTTGGCATTCGAGAGTTTCTAAACACAAACCACCTTTTGTATTTTATTTTTTATTTCTCTGTGATTTTTTACCTTCTTGTAGGAAAAAAGCTATTGGTTGAAACATGGGAAAGAGGAAAACGAAGTGTGCAAGTGAACAAGGGAAGAAGGAAAGACAGAAAAAGTCAATTGACTGGAACAATCCCAAAGTCACACACAGAAAGTAGTTATTCTCTGCTTCTTTAGATTTTGGCGCTGTCTTTATCTCTTCTTTATCTTAAAATCTTTATAACACAACTCAAAAAGAAACATGTGTATTTGGTTTATGTTTTTGATGCATTAGAGACTTTCAATACTAAATCTTTCTACAAAGTCATGCCAAATGCACTCTTAGACACGAATATAATAAGATTTAAGTGCATTGAATAACGTATTACAGATTGAGAATATACATGTGGGTATACCATATTCAAGTCTAATGGGGTGTTTGGTTGCATGATAATTTTTTTTACATTTTCATGATAAAAAATTATATTAAAATAAAAAGTGAACCAACTCATGACATAAAATTATCATGTTTGGAGGGATGTGATAACAATAAAAAGTAACAATCATCCATGACCAAACAAAGTGGGGGACCACAAGAAAAAAGAAAGAGGTGAGACTCACTTTTTTGTTTAAGAAGAAAATCACTTTCAAAACATAAATTTGTCATGGTTGTCAAACACCTCTCTTAACAAGTTTTCTTACAATTTTTAAAAGTTAAAATAAAAATCTCCATTATCATGCAACCAAACACCCCCATGAGATCCCGTTTGATAACACTTAACATCCTCTCTTAACGTTGAATCGGTCAAACTTCGTTGGATTTAGACTATTTGAATTATTTTTCTTACTTCAGAACTCAACTCCAAAAAAAGAGACGTTTAGGCGTCGTTTGGTATCGGGATAAAATTTATGGGGATAGGGATAAACCAATCCTTGTGGTTGACCCTATCCCCATTATGTTTGGCTTGACTTAGGATAGGTTTAGGGATAATCCTATCCTATGTTTGGTATGTTAACAATAAATTCGAGGATAACTTTAAATTTTTATATTTTTATCTTTATTTTTTATATTATCTTATTCTATTATGCATAACATATTTATAAATATTTTAACTCATTTACACATTTATATAATAAATTTAAAATATTATTAAAATATATAAATAAAAATAAGTTTAAACGCGGACGGAGCTCAGTCCGCCCTCTCTCCGGACAGAACCCGGCGGACGGAGACGAACGGTGCTCCCCGCGGAGCCGCTCCCCGCCCCTCCTTCCCAGCTAGAGGTGGGCATAAAACGGTTCAAACCGAGAAATCAAACCAAAACAGCTCATTCGGTTCGGTTCGGTATGAGACCTCTTTTGATTTGAAAAATCTCTAAACCGATTTAAGTCAAATCAAATCATTTAAACTGACTTAATCAAAAAAATATAAAAAAATTATTATAATATTAATAAAAAATTTATTCCCCACGGACACGACCGACGGACGGTGCTCGCCGCTCCCCTCCCGGCGGACGGAGCCCCCCTCCGGCAGACGGTGCCCACCCCGGCGGACGCCGCTAGCTCCCCCGCCGCCCCCCTCCGCCGCGACGACCTCCCCCAAGCCCCGCCCGCCGCGACGGAGACCCCCGCGCGGATTCCCCCCCCCCCCCCCTTCCCCCCGCGGCGCCCCCTTCACCCCCCCCCCCCCCCTCCCCGGAGCGCTCCCCCCCGCGCGGATGTCCCCCCTCCCCGGAGCTCCCCCGCGGCACCCCCCTTCACCCCCCCTCCCCGGCGCCCCTCCCCCCCCCCCCCCCCGCGCGGATGTCCCCGCCTCCCCGGAGCGCTCCCCCCGCGGCGGCTCCCCCCGCGGCGCCCCCCCCGAGCGGATGTCCCCCCCTCCCCGGAGCTCCCCCCGCGGCACCCCCCTTCACCCCCCCCCCCCCCGGACCCCCTCCCCGCCGGACGGAGTTCACCCTCCCCCGCGGACATTCCCCGCGGACGGAGCGCCCTCCTCCCCGCCGGACGGACCCCTCCCCCCCGGCTGGAGCTCCCCCCGCGGACCCCCTCCCCGCCGGACGGAAACCCCCCCCCCCCCCGGCTGGAGCTCCCCCCGCCCCCTCCCCGCCGGACGGACACCCCCCCCGGCTGGAGCTCCCCCCGCCCCCTCCCCGCCGGACGGAGCGCCCTCCTCCCCGCCGCCGGACGGAGTTCACCCTCCCCCGCGGACATTCCCCGCTGACGGAGCGCCCTCCTCCCCGCCGGATGGAGGCTGGAGCTCCCCCCGCCCCCTCCCCGCCGGACGGACCCCCTCCCCGCCGGACGGAAACCCAGCCGCGCGAGGATCGTATCCCCGAAACATGGACCTTATCCCACTAAAAAGAGGGGATAGGTTATCCATGAATTTAACCCCATTTTCAAGGATAAACCGGATTAAATTAAACCAGGTTAAGATGAATGTTATTTGTCTACCAAACGAAGGATAGGGGATAAACCTGGTTTATCCCACCTTATCCTTATACCAAACGTGGCCTTAAGGTCCAAGTCGTTAAGTGGATATACTCCACTTAACGCTGAAATCAGGTATTGCGATGGCGTCGCCCCAATATGTTACGGTGGTGTTTTTGAAGACTCCACACTTGCTTTGCCATCGTCGTGCTGTGCCCGTGCAGCGGAGGTCATCATCCTAAAAGAACGCCGTCGCCGTCGCCGTCGCCGCACTGTGCAAAAGTAGTTGGTGTTCTCATCTTGGAGGTTGCCGGAGATTGCTGGAGGTTGTCATTGTGGAGCTCTGCCGAAGGTCATGTTCGCCGCTCTGTGATCGGGTTGCCAAGGTGTGGTTATCCTGGAAGTTGCTGTCCCCACTCATCTCGGAGTAGCCAGAGGTTTTTATCTAGGAGGACGCTGTTGCCATGGTGTAATAGAGTACCCAAAGCCCCCACTCTCTCTCTCTCTCTCTCTATATATATATATATATATTTGTAACGTATGATATATTTTTTTAAGATTAAATATTATTTAATATAATATTTAGTGTAAATTTTATGTACATTAATTATTATATTTATCCTTTCCCTTCTTTCTCTCACGGTTTCCATATTTTACTTCCTCCTTGCCCCCCCTCTCTCTCTCTTCTTCCTCCCGCGTACGCACCCCCCTCCACCTGTTGCAGTTTTTTTTTCTCTCCGTGGCACATCCCTACCCGCCTTCCTTGGCTAGCCGCGACCTCGCGCCCCCCCTCCGGTCGGTCAGCCGCTGCTCCTACGGCCATCGTCGATCGCCACCGCGCACAACCGCCAGCACCCACCCGCGCGGTCCCGCCTACCGTCCCGTGTCGCCGTGGCAGAAGCTGCCTCTGCCCACCACGCACCTCCCCGTGCAATGCCGTCGCATCCCCGCACGTCCGCGGCCTTGCCGCGTCGCCCCGCCCTGTCACCGTCATCCGCGCTCAGCCACTCATGCCATACACGCCGTCGCCTCTCTCTCTCTATCTCTATCTCTCTCTCTTCATCGCCGCCCAACCACTTTCCCACCCCGCCGAGCCTTCGCGTGCCCAGTCGCGCCACCCGGCCAAAGCCGCCGCCGTCCTGCCTCGTGGAGTCGCCTACACGCGCGTGCATGTCCACGCCGATGCTGCCCCGGTCAGCGCCATCCGCCGCGCGCGCCACGCTGCCATTCGCGCGAACGCCACCGTGTGCCGCCCGTGCACCAGGCCGTCATCCGGCCGACCGCCGCCTTCGATTGCGCCAGGGTGCGCCGCCCCCTATCCAGCGCAGGGTGAATATGTCTCTCCTATCTATGCTCTCCTCTCTCTTATCTCCTATGTATGTTTCTCTTAGTTTTTATCTCTCTCTCCCACCCCATCCGATGGCTTCCACCCCATGCTCAGGACTTCTCTTCCAGCAACCCTGGTAGAAGAAGATATTTTGTTTGAGAGGTTCGGTTTGTTCATCGCGTCGTTGACTTTCGGTATCATTTTCGACAGCCAATTCCCGACTCTTCCAGCGTCATTCTGGTAGGCACCCTTGACGTGTCTATTATCATTAAAAATCTTATTTAATCCTTCATGACTTGTAGCGATTATTATTGATTTAATTAGTCGGATTAGCATTGTATTGTGTGGTGAGTGTGGTTAGCGGCATTGTTTCGTTCGTATGTATTGGAGGTCGTATTATGATCATTTTAGGTTGTTTACAATATGTTAATCATCATGTTCCTGACTGATTTTAGTCTCTCTTTGATAACCTATATCTAGTTAGTCTATGGTTATTCTTTCGAGTTGATATCGTTGTATATATATGATGATAGATAACTAATTAGATATTGTTTAAGTAGCTCATTTATCTTAATTTGCAGCCATGTTTATGTCATTAATTTAGGTGATAGGGTTCGATTGGGTCGGTTCCTATCATGTTAGTCTTTACTTATTCTTGTCATTTTATGATTCTAGATCATGCATAGGTGGTTTAGGTGTGGTTGATCATGCTATTTGCATTGGTGGTATATTTGTTCATTGCATGGTATAGTTTATATCATTTAATCTTGCATAAGTATGATCATGGCATGGCATGATTGAGGTGAATGCATGATGCATCGAAACTATAATGAAAACAGTTACACCAGACTAGTTAGTCGTGACCCGAGGGCAGCGGAGGTTGAAACAGTCCGGTGCATCCTTCGATCCCGGATACCGCAGTTTATCCCTGTGCCACCACTACCTAGGTGTACTATGGGATTTCGTTTAGCTATATGGTACTGCTATATATGATAGATCTGGTGGTAGCTGGTTGAGGTGGCAAGACGACGCATTCCTTGCTAATAAGAAAAATGTGTGGTTCTTATTAGAGGATATGTGCATCTGTGTGAATGTGGTTCTTCATTAGAGGATATGTGCACTTATTGCATGGTATGGTATAGGTGGTCTAGAGATGTATTTCATTTTGTCAATTGTCATGTTGGGTTACTTGGTGTATGCATGGTTTGTCCCATTTATAGCATATCATCTTATGGATCATATAGTTGGTGATTATGCATGTGTTTACCTCATCATTTCAGGTTGTTTTAAGGTGTTTATAGGTGCTGGTTGGTGTGTCTATAGGTGTTGGTTGGTAGTTTAAAACACATGGATTAAGTCAAATGTTTAATATATTGACTATTCTATATTTGTATATAATTGGTTGTAGGTCGAGGTACCTATTTAAATAATATCTAGGGCCTTTTGGCTATCCAATTTGGCGGATGATGGGGTGTCTACTGAGTCGTCGTACTCATTCCAAACCTCCTATCAATTTTCAGGTAATCAGGTTTAGCGCAACAGAAGTGTGATGGATCTATTCTCGAGAAGACAATCAGATGATATGTATGACTAGATGGTTTTTAGTTTTGTTTAGATTGTACTGATTAGTGATGTATATCAAATTTGAATTTGTGAAATTATGAACTTGGATCTAGTTGTTTTCATTCGTTCCAAAACCGATATATTTTAGGGGTTATTTTCCCCGGTTACGTCGTCGGATTATGTTCCGCTGTGCATGATTAAATCCGGAGTGTGACATATTTGAGCAAAACTTGCTAGTGTCGCCGCTGAAACAGTAGCCTGCCTCCGAAATAGTAACTGCAGAGTGAATAGGGTTCCACGAGATGTGGATGCTGGTGTCAGAGCTCTGCCTTCAGTTTGATATATGGTCTATGTTTGCATCTTGTTTGTTTTGGTGTCACGCTGCAAAAATTGAATAGTTCACCTGTTTGTACAAGTGTGGACACGCTGGTGGCACCACGTAAAAAAAAACTATCAAAATCCTCAGTTGGCACGGGGACCTGCGCCTGGGGGCGCATGTCGCATCTTCGAGCCTCCCGGCGGCACTAGCCGGGCGTCCCCGGGGGGGGACGACCTGTGGGGTTCGACGGGGTCGAACCCTCGCCACCCGCGGCAGCTGCGGGACCTCTGGCCACTGGGCCACGTGAACAAAAAAAAAAGAAGAAAGCTCACGAGATTACAGTCTGCAGAAGCTTCTAGGAAAGATCTTATAGCTCCTTCACATTGGGTGGTGGGATGCTCATATATGAAGGTTGGGTATCCAAGATGTCATGTGCATTGTTAGCGCTGTAGCTACCTAAACGTTGGTGACTTGTTATTGCTAGCCCCTGATGGTGACGGACGAGTGATAGGATCAAATTTAAAATATCAACAAATAAATAACTAATTAAATGGGAAGAGATAAATCGTCAAACTTTTGAATGTGTGCATCTTATTAATACATTAGTTAGATATTTTTTTATCGTTAACACTCATCATGATTAGACATATAACTTTGTTATTTAATTTTATATATTCAATGTGCTTATTATAACCATTTTCACATGATAGGTTCAAGTTGTGTGAAGAATATCTCTAGATTTAGTTGGAGAGACCCATATCTAATCAAATAAGTTTTTGGATATTTGTACCGAAGAAGTGAAGACTCTCGGAAGGATGAGAATTTCTTTGAAGAAAGATTCGTGGGATAGAGTTAGCAAAAAAATGAAAGAAAATTTTGGAGCACTTGTAACCTAGAAATAGATAAAAAATCAATATAACTATCTTCAAAGTTAATATGTTGAATGAACAAATTTAATTAGCAAGAGCATAGGCCATGGTTATAATCCATCAATAAAAACAATGGATTGGCCAAGTGAAAAGTGGGATGAATACTTAAAAGTAAACTTGATACGTTAAATATTATTTTATTTTCTTTCAACTGTATTTTGAATATCTTATATTATATAGGCTCATCCAAGAGCATCTGTATTCAACACAACAGGTTTCCAATGGGAGGAGGAAGGAAGAGCTTTATTTGAAGGAGTGTCAGTAATAGGAAGCTTAACTTAGGGTCCAACTAGCATGTGTCCACAATCTACTATAGAATTATTTGACACTTCTTTGTTTATAGCAGATAAAGATTTGGCCAATGAAAAAGTTAATATCGAAAAGCATGTAGACATTAACATTGATAATGATGATGAAGTCAAGTTGCTTGAAAAGCCTACAAAAAAGAGAAAGTTAATTGACATTGATAGAAAAGTTGAATTACTTGTAGACCAGTTGTTAGAAGAGAGAAAAGAAATGCAAGTGTTTACAACTCAACACTCATCATCTTCCTCTATTGACACTCCTACTTTAAGTGATTGCTGTAAAATGTTAGATGAGTTTTTGTTGTCATCATCTGATAAGATATTCATACATGCTGCAATTCTATTCTCAGATGAAAGAATGAGAGAGCAATGGGTGTAGTGGTGTGCAATCACAATAGATGCTCTAGCAAGAATTGAGTCGTTGAAAACTATGTTACAATTTAGAAATTTTAGTCAGTCATGTTGTTGTCCTTTGTCCAATCATGTTATGTTAGTTTAGTTGGTTGACAAATGTTATTCACTTTGTTCTCACCATTGATGATAATGAAGTTATTGTATTACTATTATTTTGATTAGTTGTCAATTGTAGTTGTTATTTTGTTATCTATTGTGATTTGGATTACAATAATTATTATCCAGGTGTAACAATGATCACAAATCAAAGTTGAAGATGGTTAAAAATCTTTTGTAGTATTTAAAATGGGTACAAGTTACGAAAAACTTGAGCTATTAACTAACAATGACACACAATGTTAAGAGTTTTTGGGAATGTTTCAAGATGTCTTTATCAATCTCTACTAAATATAAAGTTTGGCTCAAGGATAGTCAATTTATATTAGTTGAAGAGATGTTAGCCATGTTTTTAATGATAGTTAGTCATAAGCTATGTTTAAAATTTATAAAAATAAATTTTAGCACTTGACCCAAATAGTGCATTACTATTTTCACGAGGTTCTTCGTGCAATGATGAAATTTGCAAAAGAGATGATTGTACCTAACATAAGTAATGAAGATCCAAATGCTCTATATCATCATAAAAGCCTCCATCAAATTTTTATAGTAATAAAGTTTATGTTTTTTCTTGTCTTATGCTAATTTTTTGATATTTATACATTTGAAATATATAGGGTGCTATTTTTGCTTTAGATAGAACTCTTATTTCTGCAAATGTTCTAACAAAAAACCAAGTAACTTTTAGGGGAAGAGGGAGGAATACATGTTACCAAAATGTGGTAAGAGTATGTGACTTTAATATGATTTTTTACATTTGTCTTTGCTGAATGGGAAGGAATTGTACATGATTCAAGAGTATTACAAGAGATAGCATTCAATCCAAATCATGGATTTCCCTTTCCTACTCTAGGCAAGTATAAAGTTGTTTATGTTTAAGCATTAAATTGTCTTTTACAATACATACTAATTATAAAAATGTTAATTTTTTGATGCAGAGAAATGTTATCTCTGTGATGTAGCATATGTAAAGACTAGATATTTTAAGCTACCATATTGAAACACAAGATATTGGATCAACAATTTTTGTCAACATACGAGCGTTCAAAATACAGAAGAAGTTAAGAAATTTTATTGAGAGGGCATTTGGAGTTTTAAAAGCTCAATACAAGATATTGAAGAATATGCCACCATATATATTGGAAGCACAATGTGACATTGTCATTGTTTATTGTGCACTACATAATTTTTTGAGAATAGAGAAAGTCAAAGTTGATCTGTTTGAGATACATGAAAATCTATACGCAACTATCAAACAATCACAAGATGAAGTAGAAGAGCTACCAATTAGAAGTGAAAGTCTACATTGAAGAACAATAATTTATGATCAACTTACATGAAAATATTGTAAATACTTTATTTGCAAATCGAAGGGCATGTGCAGAATGACATAGTTCATGATTAGTTAAATTGTTAGATAAGTGCTTTGTGATTATTGAATGTTTAGATTGTACTATTAACATTTAATTCTATATTCAATTTTTATACTCAAATGTTTTATCCAACAATAAGATATTCAATGTTCAAATTTAGATATTTTATCAAACAGTCTTAATTTGTTCAGTGATTAGATTTGGATGTTTTACCAAACAATCTTAGTCATTAAATTTTTAGATATCTACATGTCATATTTAGATGTAAGTGGTGATTCTCAAATTTTAGTTTTCAACATTATCAAATGCCCCCCTAAGAGAGAATGTTATTTTTACCACTTATCTATTAAGCCAATTTGGCCTCGACATAAAATTAGTTTTATGCAGGGAGATTTCATTCAATATAATGTTAAAGAGAGTTCCTTACAACCATATTAATTCTTGTGGGGTACAAAGAAGACACATAATTACAATGGTTGTATTGGTATTGTAGAGAACTCTTCCATAGCAAAAGGGAAACCACTCGAATTGATGTGGGGATAAAACCTAGGGTGTAAATAAAAAAGATATCATAAAATGTTGATTTAATGTCTAAGCGAACGTAAGTCAGTAAGGAATCAATACATTATAGTAGAAAAAATTTTAATTTCTTAAAACTATAGTCTTTGTCTTGGTCGATGATGAATGAGTAAAACTGGGAACCAAATATGAAGTAGAGCGAGAGTACCTCGTAGGATTCTCAAAATCTCTCACCATGGATGAAAAGAAGACATTCTTCTTTACTAAAAATCCGTTCAAGTTGATGTTCTCTAATGGTATCCATATGATTTGTCTCAATAGACAAGTTCTTCCTTCCTTTAGACCTCGAGAAATTTTCTAGATCCAAACTTGACTATGGGATATCACCTTATTGAAAAGAGAGGAGGAAGAGAGCCTGCTTAGGACTTGCTTTAACCCTATGACTTGTGAGGGTTTGGCTTCATGAGCCATTTATTTATACAAGTTGAAATTTTTCATAAAAATCTTGAACACCTATAAAATTATGTCCATACTTTTGTCTTATTGATTAGATCTAATGTGTGTGACTCAATAGGCCCAATAGTCAATTTGGTTGGATATTTAATTAATTTAAAAGAATAATTCTTTTAAATTAATTCAAAATCGTTATCCGATAATAGTTTTAACGACTTTCCGTTCATGAAGGATACAAGTCATGATAGAAATGTATGCCCTACAAGCCAATCATATATGATATAATTAAACATTTCTAGTAACATCTTATTCAATTAAATAGGCAAAACTTCGTTACTAGCTTTTATTATAAGCGTATATCGTAATGAAATCCTTGATCACATGCAATGATGATTGAATCAGGATGAGATCATGATAATGAGATCGATCATCTAGAGGTATATGATCTAAATGTTCATAGTCATAGGATCCTTGAGACGGGACATCAAGAATCCAGATAGATTAGTGTGTGTGGTGTCTTCTCATGTGATGAGAATGACCGATCTTAGGTCATCAGTGTGGGGACACTGAGATACACACATAAGTGCTCATTAGTGAAATGAGTTCACTGAAATGACCAATTTAGGAAAACCTGTTCGGTATCTTACCGAACTGTCTATCAGGTTATTCTTATATCTCAATAGCACGGTTGGATCTTTAACCTGGGTCACCAAAGATGTCTTACCGGATATATCTTGTACTTTATTATTGACTTATGGATCACCATCTTGATGGTCCAAGAGAAACCCGATGGAGGTAATTGAGCGGACAACAAGGGATCGTTCACTCTCGGTAAGAGAGAGAGAATGTCCTATGGGATAGTACTCTAAATCCTTGTCTAAGGTACTTAGGATAATTGGAAAAGGAGTTTTCTAATTGATCCGAACCTGAGTACATGATCCCATAGAGTTGGAATATTTAGGGGTTGACAGTCAGTGCCGAACCCCTGACCGACCGGGACATTGTATGAACGAGGATTTAAATCCGTGTAGTAATTGATGATGGAAAGGCTCAATGTATGTTATTTAACTCCCCAAAGTCATTTGAGATCATAGGATGTGGCTTGTACCCTTTATGATTAGAAAGTCATAAAAACTGTTATCGGATAACGATTTTGATTTAATTTAAAGGAATTGTTCGTTTAAATTAATTAAGGCTTCAACCAAATTGACTATTGGGCCTAGTGGGTCACACACATTAGATCTGGTTAATAAGATGAGGGCATGGACGTAATTTTATAGAAGTTTTGGATTTTTGTGAAAAAATTTATCTTCTATATATAAATGGCTTATGAAGCCAAACCCTAACAAGCCATAAGGCTGGAGCACATCCCAAGCATCCTCTCTTTCTCCTCTCTCCTCTAGAAGGTGATCTCCCAAGGTCAAGCTTGGATCTAGAAGGTTTCTGGAGGCCCGAAGGAAGGGAGAACTCGTCTATTGAAGCAGATCGTGTGGATAATGCTAGAGACCGGACACTTGAATGGTTTTCAGCAAGGAGGAATGTCCTCTCTTCATCCATGATGAGGGATTTTGGAAATCCCATGAGGTACTCTTGTTCTAGTTCATATTTGGTTTCCGGTTTTACTCGTTTGGCATCGACCAAGGCAAAGATCATGGTTTTATGGAATCAAAATTTTTTCGCTATCATGTATTGATTCCTTACAAGTCACATCCTATGATCCCAAATGACTTTGAGAAGTTAAATAACATTCATTGAGCATTTTCATCATCAATTACCATATGGATTTAAATCCTCATTCATATAATGTCCCAGTTAGATAGGGATTTGGCACTGACTATCAAACCCTAAATAATCCAACTCTATGGGTTCCTGTACTCGAGTTCGGATCAATTGAAAAGTCCTTTTCCAAATATCCTAAGTACCTTGACCAAGGATTTAGAATACTATCTCATATGACATTTTTTCTCTCTCTCTCTCCTACTAAGAGTGAAAGATCCCTTATTGTTCGCTCAATTGTCTCCACTAGGTTTCTCTTATGCTTGATACATTAACTATATTAGACTATCAAGTTGGTGATCCATAAGTCAATAATGAAAGTACAAGATATATCTAATAAGACATCTTTGGCAACTCAGGGTAAAGATCCAACCATGCTATTGAGATGTAAGAATAACCTGATAGACAGTTTGGTAAGATATTGATTAGGTTTTATAAATTGGTCAATTCAGCAAACTCATTCTACTAATGAGCATCTATGTGTGTATCTTAGTGTCCCCACACTAATGACCAATGAGATATGTCATTCTTATCATATGAGAAGATACCACACACACCAGTCTATTCAAATCATTGATGTCCCATCTCAAAGATTTTATTACTAGGAATATTTATATCACTTACCTCTAGATGATTGATCTCATCATGATTTAATCATCATTCACTACAAGAAATAAAGTTATTAGGGACGGTTTAATGGCGACGGCTTTACTAAGCCGTCTCTATAAGAGTTAATTGTGACGGCTTAAGCCGTTCCTATTAAAGCCGTCGACAAATACAAAGATATAAGCGACGGCTCTATAAAGCCGTCGCAATATCGCTTATTAGCGACGCCCTAAGCCGTCGCCAAACCAGAAAATGCACCCGGAACACCCATCGGTCCGGGTAAACGGCGACGGCTACGGATAGCCGTCGCCAACTTAGTTAATAGCGACGGCTCTAAGCCGTCGCATTAAAATTTTTCGACCGTTCAACGGTCGACTCATTTTTGCGACGGCCTCAGCCGTCGCTGTTGTACTTAAACGTACGAAATGCGACGGCTTCAGCCGTCGCCAATACATTAGGGGTTTACAAAACCCCGTCAGCCCCTTCCCTCTCCCCCCCGGCTTGCTCCTCGACGTGCTGCCTCCTTACGCCGGCGCCGGCGCCTTGTTGCGCCGCCGTCAGTCTGCCGGCGCCCTCCCCTCGCTACATCCGTACGGGCATTATCCTCCAAGGTATATTTTAACTGAAATTATTTTATTCATTAGTTTCTATTTGAATTTTATTTAAAGTCTTATGAAAACTGGATGTTTATTGATAAATCTTTCATTTCATATCGGCTAGGGTTAGTTGTGTGGTCAATCATCTAGCACTCATGTGTTTTGAGACCATGTAATTTTTTTAGGAAATCATGATATATGCCAAATTAAGTAGAAAGCATTTTAGTGTAATAAATTGTTTAGAGAGATAGTCGTATTGTAGTGTATTAAGTCTTTTATAATTAGATTATGCTGATTTCTTTAAATTATACGTCAGCTTGAATCAAAAAGATCACTCATATAGCTAAACGATCCGGCTTCTTCGGCTTGGTGTGAACCCCTGTTTCGATTTCATCGATTCGGAAGGCTCACAAATCGAATGAAACTGGACCGAACTGCTTAGATCGAATTGTTTAAAACATTACATTATTATTAAGAAAAATAATATGTATATAGTTTGATTCGGTTTGATGGGTTATCTATTTGGTTTTTTGAACCAAACCGAACCGATAACTTCTTATCGATTTAGTTCGGTTCGGCACCTCCCCAAACCGAACCGAACCGGTAAACTAGTTGACCCAATTTGACAATGTTTGACCCACTTTATTTACATATTATGTTACATTTAAATATATATATTACATCAATTGTAAATATATATTATTATAAATTTAAGTTAATTAGTATAAATATATAATTATATATTATAAATAAAGTATTACTTTTCATATTAATCTTAACTAATTATTATAATGTATATTTTATTTTATTTTATTTTATTTATTTAAATATACATTAAAACGATGAACTGAACCAAACCGAACCGAACCACAATCGGTTCAAAGTTCATTGAACCGGTACGATCCGGTTCGGTTCCCCTTATCAGTTCGGTTTTGGTTTGGAAAAAAAAGACTAAACCGAACCGAACTGAACCGTTTACAGCCCTAGTCGCGGGGCTCTGAAACTGGAAGTCCGCGCGCCATTCATTGCTGCGGCTCACCATCTGATGGGGTGCATGTAGTTGGATTTTTCTTTAACAAGAGTAGAAGATAAAAAATTTATAAGAATTTTTTAATAAAACTCAATGTCATTAATATGTTTATCTTATGACGGCTTTAATTCTTATTTTCAGGTAGTTTCAAATGACATTCTCGTTCGAGACTTTTTTCTCTTGGAGGTGGTTCGGTTTGTGTTTATTTTGTTTCGAGACTTTCTTATCTCATTGTTTATTTTTGTGCATATATATCTTTATTTATATTAACACATGACGAGAAGCTTAGATAAGTCTTGGATAGATATTCCTAACAGATTAAGTCCTAGGTATCTTCAAGGAGTAGGAGAATTTTTAAATTATGCATACGATGATTGTAGGACTTGATTTAGACATGGATTAGACAAAACTTTGATTCAATGTCCATGTAGACGGTGTTGTAACACATTTACTTTAAAAAGAGATGTAGTTAAAGAACATCTAATATGTGATGGCATATGGTCCAATTATCGAACGTGGATAAGTCACGGAGAAATTGAACCTAGTTTAAGTATTGTTAATGAAGTTCGATTAGATGAAGCACAACATGAGAATTTAAATGACGATGTAATAGAAATGCTTAAAGACATTCAAAATATTCAACAAGCATCTATACATCATGAAGGTGAACCAAGTATAGAAACACACAAGCATTTCTTGCTATCAAGAGATGCAGAAACACCATTATATGAAGGATGCACAGAAATATGTAAGTTAAAATTTATTTTAAAGTTGATTAAGTTGAAGTCAGTAAATGGTTTGACTGGAAAATGCATAAGTAGTATATTGTCTTTATTTAAGGATGTATTACCGAATGATGCAAGTGTTCCTAACACTCGGTATTAACTTAAGAAAATTGTTAAGGACTTAGGACTTAGTTATGAAAAGATAGATGCATGTAAGAACGATTGTGTTCTCTTTTGGAAATAGAATGCACATATAATTAGTTGTCCACATTGTGAGTCTCTCAGATACAAAGATGATCAACAACATAAGAGTAAGAAGGTGGCATGGAAGATATTACACTACTTCCCTTTAAAAGATAGGTTGCAGCGTTTGTTTATATCAACAAACACTGCTAGGTGGATGTCATGGCATAGTGAGCAACGTTCGTATATATCGAGAGGTGAAATACGTCATCCAGCAGATTCCCCCGCTTGGAAAAGAGTGGATGAACTTTATCCAGATTTTGCATCAGAAAAACGCAACATTCGGCTTGAATTGGCCGCCGATGGTTTTAACCCATTTGGCAACATGTCTTCAAAGTATAGTGTCTGGCCTATAGTTACATTGGTTTATAACTTACCACCATGGATGTGTATGAAAGCGGCTAACACGATGATTTCATGTCTAATACCGGGTCCAAGAGCCCCCGGAAATGATATCGATGTATACTTACAGCCGTTGGTGGAAGAGTTAAGATATTTGTGGGAGATCGGATTGGAGACATATGATGTTTTAGCGAAAGAGAATTTTCTATTGAGAGCTATATTGTTGGGTACCATAAACGATTTTACGGGTTATGCCAACCTTTCCGGCTAGAGTACTAAGGGAAAATTAGCATGTCCGATATGTAATGAAGAAACAAATTCGGTTCGACTAGTTCATAGTCGAAAACAATGTTATTTAGGACATCAGCGATTCTTACCCATATCACATCGGTGGAGAAAGAATCATTACAGACATATATTTGATGGTCGCCGGTGTGAGAGGGGTACACCAAAGATACTAACCGGACATGAGATTTGGAGACAACAACAGGAGACTGACCCTGTAAGATTCGGAAAAACATTTAAGAAAGATTTGGAGAGCTTGAGAAAGAATTTGACAAAAAATAAGAACTGGAAGAAAAGAAGTATCTTCTTTGAAAGACTGCCATATTGGGCATTGCTGATTGTCCGACATCATTTAGACGTGATGCACATCGAGAAGAATGTGTGTGACAATATTTTAAATATGTTCAACCTATCCGGATCGGATAAAGACAATTTGTAAAGAGCATTCGAGTGCCGGATGGGTATTCATCAAATTTGAGTAGGTGCGTAGATCTAAGTAGTATGATCATTAGTGGATTAAAAAGTCATGATTGTCATGTAATGATGCAAGTGATTATTCCTCTTTCTTTTCAAGGGATCGTACCAAAGGATGTACTCAAGCCCATTGTAGAGTTATGTCAGTATTTTAAAGTCATTTGTGCTAAGGTTTTAGATACTAGTATTTTAAGGGATTGGGAATCAAAGATTGCAATCACAATGTGTAAGTTAGAACAAATCTTTCCACCGTCATTTTTTGATATTATGGTTCACCTTGTTGTGCATTTGGCTTACGAAGCTAGAATGTTAGGACCAGTTCAATACCGGTGGATGTATCCGATTGAAAGATATTAAAAGAGATTGAAAGATTACGTTGGCAACAAGGCGAGAGTTGAAGGTTCCATTGCCCAGGGCTATTTGGTTGAGGAGTGCATGTAGTTTATTTCTTTGTACATGCGACATGAAAATGAAGATGAGCGAGATCGGAACTACGATGGTGGTCCATATGATGATGATCGTGAGCAGGGTTCAATGTTTAAGGCAGTTGGACGTCCGTTGAGATGCACCCGTGTACCTAGAATGTTGACGGAAAAAGAACAAGCTTTAATCCACTCATATGTGTTAAATCAAATTGAAGATATCGAGGATTTTTGTCAAAAATATAATGGTGCTCTTATTAACGGAGGTAGGAATGAGTGCAGTTTTTCGGTTTGGTTTAGAGCACACGTTACAAAATTAAGGAACACAGGGTCTTCTAGATACAGTAAGGATCTAGAGATTTTATCACTTGGTCCATCCCGTTTTGCATTTTCATTATCCGGGTATATTTGCAATGGGTTTAGATTTCGGACAATGAATTCGGATTCAACCAAGGCCACTCAACTATGTGGGGTCATTGTAATCGCAGTAACTTCCATCTGGTTGTGATGGATATTATGGACGAATTTTAGATATAATAGAGGTATCGTTTGATAGGAATAGTCATTTAGTATTGTTTGAATGTCAATGGTGGGATGTGTACAATAAGGACAGAAGATTTAAGATTAATGAGTATGGATTTATTTCATTGAATACACAAAGGCAATTAGGGACAGATGAACCGTTTGCACTTGCAAATCAAGTCGAACAAGTTTTTTATGTGGAAGACAATATGAGTAAGGGATGGATGATACCAGTGAAGTCACTTCCACGTAACTACTATAACTTATCGGAAGGAAGCGATGATGAAGTAGAACCATATAAAGATGAACTTGTGTGCGTACCCGTCGCATTTGGTGTAGCCGATGAAGATGTACAACTACAAACAACCTATCAGATAGAAATGGAAATGTGATTGTCTGAAAACCGGCCGCTTAGCTTGGAAAAATGCATAACACCCCACCTCGAGGCCGGTTTGCCCGATCGAAGCCGGAATTCGGCTTGGATCGGGCAAACCGGCCGGATAGTTTGGACAAATGAATAACACCCCACCCCGAGGCCGGTTTGCCCGATCGAAGCTGGAATCCGGCTTGGATCGGGCAAACCGGCCGGCTAGCTAGGAAAAATGCATAACACCCCACCCCGAGGCCGGTTTGCCCGTTCGAAGCCGAAATCCGGCTTGGATCGGGCAAACCGGCCAGATAGCATGGAAAAATGCATAACACCCCACCCCGCGGCCGGTTTGCCCGATCGAAGCTAGAATCCGGCTTGGATCGGGCAAACCGGCCGGATAGCTTGGAAAAATGCATAACACCCCACCCCGAGGCCGGATTACCCGATCGAAGCCGGATTCCGGCTTGGATCGGGCAAACCGGCCGGATAGCTTGGAAAAATGCATAACACCCCACCCCGAGGCCGGTTTGCCCGATCGAAGCCGGAATCCGGCTTTGATCGGGCAAACCGGCCGGTTAGCTTGCAAAAATGCATAACACCCCACCCGATTAAATTTTAAAGATTATATTGCAGATGAATAAATTTAGCAAGAGTCGACGTACATCGAGGAGTGGGACAGTCGGTGGATCCACCGATCAGGCCGGTGGTTCTCAGGGCTCATCTCAGCCTACCAGGATGCGATGGCATCAGGTGGACCATCCCGGGCGGTTGACACTCGCTCTACTACGACGACGCCCCCTACAGACTGTCCATCTTCTTTCGCCTCCGGTAAATATCATTTTTTTATATTTTGTATATTTATAAATATCAATTTTTAAATGTGTTTAAAATTTTGGCATGCAGCTGCAGTTGCTAGACGTGGGAGAGGTCCTGCAAAGGCGTATAATGTGCGGACATTAGCGCCTGGGGAGACCTTGAACGTCCGGGTCATTGGAGGATCGGGTGTAGGCCCGAATGGCCAGGAGTTCACCTCATATCTTGGAGTTTGCAACAGGGTACATTGTAATTTATGACAACATGATTACATGACCCTTCCAGATGACAAGAAGGAGGCGATATTTAGAGACCTCGAGGTAAATAAAAGTACTTCAACTTATTTATTTTTTTTCACTTGAAAATTACTAATCTATATAATCTTCCTGTAGCAACATTTTACATTTGAGCGGTCTCCATCCATAGATGCGGAAATTTTAAGGCATATGGGAGAGATGCAAAGAAAACAAAGGGGTCATCTGAAGAAGAAGATAAAAATTTCATATTTATTTTTTTAGTAAACGATTATGTACTATAACTAATACAATTTTGGCGTACAGTATTTTACAGGATGCTCACTGGAGGAGGCACTTGTCGTTGTGCCTCCACAATGCGATCCGGACCAGTGGCGTCATATGTGTGAGATATGGCAGAGGGATGACAATAAGGTAAATAATTTATTTAATTTAAAAGTAATCCACATTTGATAACTCATTTTATTAGCTTGTCTTAACAAAACTAATGTGTTATGAACTTGTTTGTAGGCACTTAGCCAAAGGAATAAAAAAATCGGGCTAATTTGAGCATGCCTTATAGGCGAGGTAGAACCAACATTCATCAGCTGCAGATAGATTTTGTAAGTTTATAATTTTTTTCTTATTCACTGTTGTGTTTATCGATAATAGTACTAATGTGTTCATAATGTTTTCTTTTAACAGACAAACAAAGAAGGGCGTCGTCCTACCCGTCCAGAGGTCTTCGAGATGACCCAGACGAAAGAGGTGGAGGATGGATCCCTCGTATGGCGCAACGAGGAAAGTCGTCAAGTTATGGTACGCAATATATTTATTTGTATCAACATTAGACAATTTTTATTTCATATAACAACTGACTTTATATTTACATTATGTAGGATGAGATGCGCCAGTTGATGAATGCCCCCCAGTCAGAGGAATCAGATGCTCAGAATTCCGAGCATACATTCTCTCATGAGGATGCATTCATCACCGTGTTCGGCAGAGACAGGCCGGGACGGATCCGATGTGGGGGAGAGGACAGACCCGCAACACCTGGTATGGTGTATGCAGTGGAGGTGCGAGTACCTCTGCGGGTCCAGGCTACCAAGAGTCGGTGGAAAAAGTCGATGCTCAAGCTACACAAATCGAGAAAAAAAAACTCGATGATCGACTCGCTCCAACAACAACTGGACGCCCAACGTCAACAGTTCCAAGAGTCGATGACCCGGCTAACACAAAAAATGTTAGCTCAATTAAACAGTAGGCTCCCACCTACAGATCCATCTAGTTCGAGGCCATCCCAAGGCCGTACAGGCGCACGGGGAGACGAGGAGGAGGACGACGATGACGACGAGGAAGCGGACGATGAAGAGCGTTCATTTGGGGAGGATGAGTGAGAGAGTTGTTTACTCTCTATTTTATATTTTCTGGTTTTGTATTTGAGGCACTTGTTGTATACATAATACATTTTATAAATATGAAATTCTCTTATTGAAGAATGTGTTTCTTGTGTATGAATGAATGTAATGGCTATAAGATTGTATATTCACGTATGTATGTGTTACTACGTGAATACAATATTGTGCAAAAAATAAAATTTTTTTAAAAAACTACAATTTAATAGCGGCGGCTCCCTTAAGCCGTCGCTAAAGTACGTTTAAGCGACGGCTGTTCATGTAATGACGACGGCTCTTAGCCGTCCCAAAACCAGAAAATGCACCCCTGCGGCTGTCGCCGGGGCCAAAAAATGGTTTTTAGCGACGGCCTCATAAGCCGTCGCTAAAAGCAACTTTAAGCGACGACTGTGCATGTAATAGCGACGGCTCCAAGCCGTCGCAAAACCAGAAAATGCATCCCTGCAGGCGTTGCTGGGGCTGAAAAATGGGTTTTAGCGACGGCTAGGAGCGGTCGCTTATAATTACTGTCCTTTACTAGCGACGGCTTCAGGTAGCCGTCGCAAAAAAGATTTAGAGCAACGGCTTGTGCGCCGTCGCAAAACCAGAAAATTGCTCCCCGGAGGTGCAAAAATTGGAGTTTTGGCGACGGTGAGAAGCCGTCGCTAATGGCTTTTACGAGTTTAAGTTTATTTGCGACGGCTTAGAGCCGTCGCTAAAAACTTTATGAGGGACGGTTGCAGCCATCTCTACTAACTTAATTGCGACGGTGTTAATCGTCGCCAATAATACTAAAAGTGACGGCTTGTCGGTAGCCGTCACCATTAAAATTGGTGACGGGCTTATTTGCGACAGCATTGCGACGGCTGAACAGCCGTCGCTATTAGCTTCTGGCGACGGCTTTTGTATTTTTGGTGACGGCGGTCAACCGTCGCTAATGAGCTTATTTCCTGTAGTGATTGTATGTGATTAATGACTTCATTACGATGTACGCATCTAATAAGAGTTAGTAACGAAGATTTGTCTAATTAATTGAATGAGATATTTTTAAAAATGTCGAATCATATCATATATAATTGACTTGTAGGGAATACATTTCAATCAAAATCCAACTAAATGACTAACCTACACAACTTGTTGCAAGTTGAGTTGAAACAAATCTTATTTTTTTAAAGGTAGTTCATTCTTTTGTGTGACCAAAATTTTAATAATGATAGCCATATGTTGACTGAAGATGATAGATGAGAAGTTAGTGGACCTATATGGCATCTTGAATAGTACCTTCTAATCTGTGTATTTTTAGCAAAGCCCTTGTGATTTTACAAATTATTTTTCTAGCTTAGGACTTGTTTAGCAACACTTGATTTTGAAATTGATATTGTTAACATTGTTGTTTGACTAGTAATATCAAATTTAAAATTTTTAGTACAAACACAACATGTTATGTGATACAAATATTGACTTATAGTAATATTGATATTGATATTATATTATCTAAAAATATTAATATGAATCTAACCAAACATGACATAGTATTTGGAGCCCATGTGCAATGAAGCAGAGACTCAAAAGCCTACAAAGTCTGCCTTGGAAGCCAGCAAGGTCCACCTTGAATGTCCCCTTCTCTCTTTCACCTCCACTCCTGTTTTGTTCTCCCCTTCCCTAGCTCCAACATTGCTCCCATTACCTTTTTCTCAACTTTTCCATCACCATTCAACTCTTCACACTTTTTTTTTCTTCTTGTCTTTCTTGGGAGCTCATCCATGGAATGTGATACTCATCAATGGCATCTTCTCTTCTTGTCCAACCACTCCCCCCCACCTTCAACGCTCACCAAATCTCTAAAGATTCATCCTTTTCAGCTTTTCTATTCACATTAATACCTAAGCTATGAATCTATGGTTGTAGCCCTTACCCCCCCTAAGGTAGTCTCCTCTAGTTGCCAGTTGCTCATAGGTAGAGTAGGGGTGCAAACGAGTTGAGTCAAGCCAAGTAGTATGTTGTTCAAGCTTAGCTTGTTTAAGGTACACGAGTTAGATTTCGAGCTCAAGCTTTTATGAGTATGTTGAACCCTTTTTCAAGCTTAGTTCGTTAATTAATCAAATGAGCTCGAGCTCGAGCTCGAGCTCGAATAGTAGCTTAACCCAAGTTCAATTCACATTCAAGTTTAAACTCAATATAAACTCATTTATAAACTAAAAATCAATCAAAAGTCCTATGAGAAACTCTAAATTTAGCTCATTTATGAAAGTTGATATAAGTTTAAACTCAAATTTTGACTTATTTTATCTATACAAGTGACAATATGTAACTATTAATACTTATAATTTATTACTTTCTAAATGAATATTACTTCAAGTATTCAAGTGAGCTACTCACGAGCTTATCAAGTTGAGTAGGAGTCTGTTAAAGCTCAGCTCATTTAATAAGTCAAGGTTTATTTTTTGTTTGAAATTGCTCATTTAACATGATAAATGAGTCAATTGAATTTTATTGAACCAAGTTTCGAGCTACTTGTCAAGTGTATTTGGCTCATTTACACCCGTAAGGTAGAGCTTTGGCATGCACCTAGTAGGCGCTATTTGGAGGCTTCCTTGGAGTTTATCACTTTGCTTCTTTTTTTAGGTATTGTAAGGGTCATGCTTTCCCTAGAGCAAATTGGCTAGTAGGAGCTTCATCAGAATCACATCCTTGCATGGTCTTTTATTAAAGCTTTCCCTAAGTAATCGATGCTTCCTAGCCTCCTAGAAGGTCCATGCTATTTTCTATAGCCCCACTAAGGCCACAAAAAAGATTGAGTTTCTAGTGCCCACTGGTGGATACCCATCAAGGTCTTCCTCGATCCACATTTTCTTGGCCCCCTCATAAGCTTATGTACAAAGCCCAAGCAAGTATCTGAAGGATCTATACCATGTCATCACCAAGTCTGCTTTTCACTGAGCAAGGACCTTTGGCTACTTACTGTAGACATGCAATTTTGGCCTAGTTGGAGAGCTTAAATTCTTGTTTTCATGAAGAATATTTGAGTAACCTTTCAAGAGAACCATGGTTTCCGGAAGAATCAGGTTTTTCGGCACATTCCGAAGAAGATCGATAGGACGTTGACCGGGGTCAAAGCGCCCTATATATAGGGCGCCTGGCACCTGGTCAAATCGACTCGATCGGCCGATTTGACCACTCATAGGGACTCGTCTTATCGATTTGACATAGTTCATGATGCTGGCGCCCTATATATAGGGCACTTTGCCACGTGGAACTGCTTTTCGGAATTGACCAAAGTACCCTTTTTTGGGCTATAAATAGACCCCCATTTGAAGCTGGAAGGAGGTTCCAACTTCGTACCACCCTAGATCTCATCCAATACCACGTTTCTAAGTCATTTTCACCCACATAAGCCTTCAAACCATTCCAAATCCACTCTCCAAAAATCCAAAAAACTTGATGTTTCTGCCATTCAGAAACATGATTTTTCCTTCACTTTGAGAGCCTCTATCCGTCTCTCCTCTTTCATCTAGCATACAAACCACCCACCAATAGCTTCATTTACATATTGGCTACAAGGAGGAGCCTCTACTTCGTCCCGGAAGCCGCCCAACACTCCGGAGCAACATCGCGAAGAGGGAAAGAAAATCTGTCCGAGCTAGACTTAGTGCCCCATACACAGGGCGCTTTGACTTAGGTCAACGTGCCCTATAAAGGGGGCACCTACAGCTAGCGCCCTATATATAGGGCACCAGCAGGGGTAGAAGCCGGTTTTGCACTTTTCGGAGTCCGATCGCTTGTCCGATCGAATCTTTGTTCTCCATTTCCATCTTAGAACCTACTATCACTTCATTTAGCATGCATTAAGTCATTTTACATCTTCCATATATTTAAAAACATACCAAAAATAGGGGTTGGTATTTCTTCCCAATCCGGTCAGTTCATCTCCTTTTGCATGTTCAAGATTCACACCAAGCATGATACTATACTCACGCCAGAGCTAATGATCTTCACTTATTTTCGTGTTTCTCCGCAGGACATTCTTGGGTAAACCCGATCGAGGTGAAGCTTCAACCCGATCAGAAGTAAAAGAGCTTACTAAAGCTCTCCTCCTTCGGCCGGCCGAGAGAGGAGAAGTTAGAACGTAGCAATCTTCCCATTTCAAAAGGGTACGATAGTCAAAATTTGCTTTCTCATTCCGTTTGCTTTACACTTAATCACATTTTGGAGTCTTTGACTCTTGGCGACCACACCCACACAAAACACCACTAACTCTTCAATCCAAGAAGAGAAAGAAAGAGGGTGAACCACCGTACGGGCCGTTTTCGGGTGCCTACACCTACTGATAGAAATGTATGTCCTACAATCTAATCATATATGAGATGATTTGACATATCTAGAATTATCTCATTCATTTCATTAAGAAAATCTTCATTACTAGCACTTATTAGATGCGTACATCGTAATGAAGTCATTGATCATATGCAATGATGATTGAATCATGATGAGATCGTGATAATGAGATCGGTCATCTAGAGATATGTGATCTAAATACTCCTAGTCATATGATCCTTGAAATGGGACATCAAGAAATCGAATAGGCTAGTGCATGTGATGCCTTCTCATATAATGAGGATGACCGATCTCATTGGTCATTTGTGTGGAGACACTTAGATACACATAAAGGTGCTTATTAGTCGAATAAGTTCATTGAACTAATTGAATTAGAAACTTGAATGGTATCTTACTAAACTATGAATAAGGATTTTCTATCATCATAGTTGCACGGTTGGATCTTTGATTTGAATCGCCAAAGATGTCTTGGTGGGTGGAACTTGTGCTTTAACTATTGACTTATTGATCACCGTTTAAATAGTCCAATATAGCAATAGATCATGTACAAGAAAAATTGATGGAGATAAGTAAGCAGACAACAATAGATCATTCACTCTCGGTAAGTGAGAGTGAATGTCCTAAGGGATAATACTCTAAATCCCTAGTTAGGGTAGAGAGGATAATTAGAAAAGGAGTTTTTTAAATAATCCAATTTTGAGTACAAGATCCTATAGAGTAAGTTACTAAGGAGTTGACAGTCGATGACATACTCCTTTCCGTCCGGGACATTAAATGCACTACAAGAAAATCAATTTTTACCTACGCCAAAAAATCGTAGGAATAGACTATTTTCCTGTAAGCAAATAGATTTACCTACGAAGCATCCTGTAGGGGGGTCCGTAGGCCTAGTACAAGTACGGAAATGTATTACCTACGGGTGTGTCCCATAGGTATAGTATCGACTTATACCTACACACTGACACCCATAGGTAAAAATAAAATATACGAACGAAACTGGCTCCTCATGCCAGATTAATACCTATGGCACTCCTGTAGGTAAATGTTACATACCTGAAAAAAATAATATATATATTACATGAGTTACATTTACCTTCGGAGGTTTAGCCGTAGGTAAATGTTTACAATTGCAACGTCTCTTTCTTTTACAGTTTGGACACAAACATTTGCCAACAATCACGTTCACAATTCGGCACAAACAATTGTCAATAGACAACCCCATATCAAACAATTGCCAATATAAACATTCACATCACAATTAAGCACAATTTATGGAATCAACAATCCACACCATTACAGAACTAACTGAAAATGTGTTAGTACAACCAAGTCAACGCATACATCCAATTCATACAACTTTAGACTCATAACAACCCCATATCAAACAACCTGTTGGACAATCACAACAATCGAAAACATTTTCAACATAACAAAAAAATAGCATCACAAAGACATTCATTAAGCATTAAACATACTTTGTCTACAAACATAAAGTATGACTTGTTAATGTAAAACATTTTACAATTAACACACAATAGTGAATAAGATGTTAAATATATAAAGTTTTCAATTGTTTCAGGCTTCCAGCCACAACCAAAGATCATCTATTTCCCACCACAAGCAAAGATCCCACCACAAGCAATTGGACAACCTAACGAGAAGATGAAAAGAAATTGGAGAACCCATCTAGAATCTTCATTCATTTATCTTCTATAAGCACCTACAATTGGAAGATAAGAATTAATCAAAATACATAACATCCAATGATTATAACTAATTTAAAAATGTAAAGTAAGTTACTTACATAATCTCTCAACCATACTATGTGGCTTCCTATGGCATCTTTCATTCTTCTTCTATGATCATCCTTCACAACAAGAGGGGTATCGGGCTTGTTAACAAATGTGACAGATATTTCATAATAGACATTACCCAATAATCTCCCCATTACAGTCTTTACTAGGTCATCACTGATGAGAAAATCATCTACCACATATTGTCCTTCAAGATCTAGCAACTTGACCTTCCTTGCCCTTCCCTGCAATTGATACTAGCAAATCATGTACAGTTTTTTGTATAATGTAATGCAGTTAAAAAAATAAAACATAGCATCATTCAGGATACTACATATACAATTAGAGGTGTAGGACATTTGATTTCAAAATACGTCACATTTTCTTCTAATATAAAAATTGAGCATGTTGGCATGAAGTTTTTCGGGTTGCAGTTCTACATGTTTACATGTTTTATTCAAGTAAAAAAAATCTTAAGTCTGATGTACGTTTGGTGACATCAAGAATATAAATTACAGCTCTACGAAGTTGGGGGAATGCAAACACAAATATGACAATTTGTTTTGGTGAAATTCAGAACAAAATGGAATGGCCGAAACTATCTACCGGAGGGTGGCCAAATTCTGATCGCAAAAATATGCTGAGTCTGTCAGGAATCTAAAATATGAAAAGCCCATTTTGGACAAAAAATCAGAAAGAGGGATAAGTCATATATATATATATATAAATCAACGGATCATCTAAATTCAAAATTGGAAACATCGATAATTCAATTATCAAAACAACTTAAGTGATAGACAGAGAGAGGTGTTCCATCAAGTTCAGCCCAATCAGAAAAAAAGTCAATCAACATTCTGAAACTCAAATATGACAATATGGCATAATTAGAATATAAAGTGAAAAGAATAAAAATGAGATATGAAACTTAAAGGCAAATCCCCAATGTCAAATCCCAAACCAGAAACTTAAACGACAGACTTAGAATACCTAATTAGACATGTAGCTGTCAATTTAATTTTTGCAATTTGACAATTAAGCATAAGTGGAAGAAATATCTTATCTTCAGCTAACGTTGACAACTTGCTTGTGGCCGAAGAGCACAATCCAGACTGTAAAATATTGGAAAAAAATAGAAAATGCTATATAGTTTTTTATGTATATGTGAAATATGTAATGCATATCAATATGAGTGATGAGAAAAATTATCTAACTCTTGGAGCTTTGCCTCAAGCTTAACAATTTTGGATTTTAAAACTTGCAGACGTTCATATCACTTTTTGTTTTCAAATTGTGAAGTTTTAGTTTTCTCTTTCCAAAGATGGTGTGGTGAAGGTGCAGTGCCAATACCCCTAACTCTCCCGTTTTTGTACCCTCCAAGGACTTTAGTGAAGACATCACATTTAGATGCCAATGGAACTGAACTAGTAGATGGTTGAGATTCTTTGTACGCTTTAATTTTCCCTTATATAGAACATAAATGCAATTAAAAAAGATATATGATGGCAAGCATAACAGAATATATCAAAATCACTATATACTTACTATTGCAAGGGCACACTCTTCATTAACTGTCTTTCCATCTTTCCTCGTATGTGTAATAATAAAAATATCCATTCTATCCACATGGACACCGGTTTTAGCAGCCTAAAAATTTTCACATGACAACATAACAATTAAGCTAGAATAGTTATACTGAAAAATTGTTATTTTAACATAGTGATAAGATAAGAGACATTAATCTCCTCTTTCCTGATATCTGCAAACGATTTACTATCAGCACAATGGAAAATATTTTGTAGTCCTTTGTTCTTTTGGTTAACCTCACTTCTTTTCTATAAAGTAAAATATTTATAATTAGGCTATTTATTGAATCATCACTGAAAATATCTTGGAAAAAAAATCACCTTGAATTTAGCAGAACACCATGTGGTCTTTGTTGCCTCCCACATCTCAGAAGAAATATGTAGGCCTTGTGGTGGCTCCTATCCATCTATGTATTTCTTTCTTAGGCAGTATTTATGGTATTTCCACTTCTGAGATAGATCTTTCATAATAAATAGTCGTTGTAGTTCATTTTCATCATCAACATCATACTTCCTCTACAAAATAGAGTAAATAAACATAAAATTAATAAAAATACAATCTATACCATCAGAGTGTAAGACAAGAAAAAGACCAATTTCACCTTGATAAAATCCCAAATATCGACAATATTTTGTGCAGGCATCTTATCCTATGATGCAACGTTTATGGGGCATTTTTCACTATTCCTTGCAATTGTCCCTAAAATGGTCCTTAATAATGACCTTCCACCATTTCCAATAGGTTGTCCAACCTCATTCCACTCCACAGAAATGACTTTGCCATCCTCCAATGCCAGCACATCCCAATAATATGTGTGGCCCCGTGATCTCTTCACTTCAAGATCACCTGCAACAAGAACATCTTCCAAAATACCTTCCACTTTAAGGGCATTTCCATTCAATTCTCTTGATTTTGTCGAAGAGGATATTGAAGCATCAGGTGAGGAGATAAACATATCTTCCTGTTGAGCATAGACAATTACTTTTTTGATAAATGTGTCCATCTCAGCATACCCAAACCAATCTTTGGAAATCTACAAGAAATTACGCAAATTAGCAATCCATGAATATCGATAATATAGGATTGAAAATCAGACAAACTGATGAGTTAAAATTTCGTACAAAGTTTGGATATTCTTACTAAGAGAAAGTATCTGGAGCATTCTTTGAAAAGAGATATGAATAGTATAATACGAAAAATCCACACTCTAAGTCGTCACGTTGTTGGGGTACCTAAAAGATACAAATGTCAATACACTTAATAATGAGAAACGAGATAGAATAGATGAATCACTGCCCTTTCAAGTAGTACATTAGGTATATAAAAGGGGATAGAGGCAAGGCTCTTCTTTTTGACCATCTTCCCCTCTAACATTTTTACTTGAAAAACAAACACAATATATAAAGTGTTTGAACTTTTACCTTCTTATGACTGGTTGATGCTTGTGTGGCTCAGTCAAGATGAATAAAAAAGAATCATACAAGGGCCAAAGTCAGACATAAAAGAATTAGTAAGATTATCTAGCAAGAGCAATATCTAGTGTCCCCTGGACATATACTTCTCATTAGTAAGTAAGAAATAAAAATACGTGAACTTGACATCTACTATCAAGTATGTACCCATCAACAATGGGAATAATGACATAAGTTTTTGAGAACACCTCTTTATCCCGTACTGTCTCTATAATCCTATGGTTGCCATTAAGGTACATAGAAAATAAAAGACAGTCTACTATTGCTGCATTAGTGCTATGGGTCATGCGTAGTTGGACCCACATATGGCTGCAAAAGGAAATGGATAAAAAATTAGAAAATGTGCTAAGAAATGACTGCAGTAAATCATCTTCTTCCTGAAATCTATCCAAAATTGAAAGAAATGATTAATAAGCATCAATGCAAATAAAGGCAAGAAAAAATAGTTAAACAAAGAGTTCTCTAGTTGACTATACAACCCCGATATATTTTTCTCATAAATACATCATAAACTAGCCACTCAATGGAAACATACAGCCCCTCCAAAATGTGACAAGAACCTCCTCTGCATAAAAAAAAACATGTGAGAAACAACTAAGTACTTCAAAAATCTTCCATGTGTAAAAGTGAACTTTCAAACTTTACACAGGATGGTTTCTTTTAGGCAATAAGGATTAGATGACTTCAAAATAAGGAAATATTAGGGAACATTATGTACTCCATAAAATTCTGAAAAAGATCAGAGTCCATCTTCTTCTTCACCGACTTTGGAAGATCATAGATTTTTGCAATGTGCTTTATCTTTTTGGGTAGTGTGTTAACATCTGAGGTTTTAGGCCCCCACAAGCCTTTATCCTTTGAGCTTGCACATTCCGACTTGTAAGATAGATTTTCCATGATCTTCTTTCCCCTGTTTGCATAACAAAACAAATGGGGACAAAACAAAGAATAGTTGACAAAGAGATTACCACTCATAATGTATCATCCACTGATCAAGACAAAACAAATCAATGACTTTTCGTAAGGACATATCAAATGGGGACAAAACAAATCAAGTGGAGGCAAAGAGATTACATAACAAACATTATGTTTCATCCACTAATAAAGACAAAACAAGTCCACTGATAAAAACAAAACAAGTCAACTGATAAATGTAGCTTTATGTTTCTAAAATAAAGAGGTGGCCAGTGTAAAACAGAAATTTAAAATGAGGAGTTCATCTGGCACATTAATCTGCAAGACTGATAGCCAAATGACTGGGTCATTCCATCAAAACCATTTTCAACCAAGAAGCAAGTCCCAAAATGACAGGTAAGAGATAGACAAACCAATCTGCAAAAAGAATGTGCAAGTTAGAAACTATGATTATTCTGGACAAACCTGCAAATTAAGACTCTTACATTAGCTGTCTGCCTTTGAGTTAAGTTGCATAGGTTTTAGGTTCATTTCACTATTTGGATATGTATTAGCTGTCTGCCTTGCACAGACAAAGATGATACATAAAAATGAATTTTGAAATGGAACAATATATACCCATTGTTTATTGGTCTTTAAGCAAAAGGTTCTTTAGAGATAGTACCATTTATTAATGCATAGATTGTATTTCAGTTTCTTAGTCACATTAACATAGAGTTGCAATAACTTGTAAAGAGAGAAGGTGGAGCGGGTAGGGTGAAGGGTCTTCAATACAAGTGAATGGCAATCAATGTATTGATAGTATTTTAGCTTCTTACTCAAATTTACCCAAAGTTGCAAGAACTTCTGAAGAGAGAAGGTGCCAGAAAGGCTGGTGCTCAGGTCAGGAAGATGCTCAATCATTTTCAGGCTTAAAAATCTGTGAAATTTTGGGCTACCAACGTTAGAAAATCTATAAAAAATGTTATATCAATAAACAATATGAAACATATATAATAAACAATGACTTACATTACACTTCAATACCATCTATATCAGATCTATGGACCATCATCTCCTCATGATCATCATCATGCTGGATGCTTGATGTTTGGTCATGACACATTGACTGTAAATCTAGGAATTCAGCAGCTTCTTCAAAAGTAGATTCCGATAAGTTGTAAAAATCACGTGGGTTTGTCTTACGAACCACAAACCAACCAATGTTCCTAGGATCCTCAACAAACCAAACTTGCTCTGCTTGTGATGCTAAGATGTAAGGTTTAGTTGTTCTTAACTTACCTGATGAATTCACTATTGTACGAGGTCCATCATGTTTCACCCCTCATTGCACATCTATCCAATCACACTTAAATAATACCACCCTCATGTGTCCATAGTAGTTGACTTCAAGGATCTCATCAAGGACACCATAGTAAATAACATTCTCTTCAACATTTTTAGTGGATGAAGGAGTAGTTGCACTCAACACAACACCTGAGTTTTGGGTAACTCATCTTTGTTCAAGGCTTCTAGTGTGAAACCTACAACCATTAACAATACATGCATCATACTTCTTAACCACATCACTAAGAAAATCTTTAATTGAAAGGAGATAAGGTGATATATCTCCCTTAGCAAACTCTTGCAACTTATGCACCTAATAAGAGTAAACAAATAGGAAAAATCATGACATCATATGATCACAGAATCGTTTAAAAATATAATTATAAGAATCAAGGATAATTGCCTTATGTTTCAGCCATTTGGTAAATGTGGATGTATGAATGCGTTCCACTTCATCCATGTGCACTCCAGGTGACATTTTTTTAACTTCAGCCATGTGATCATTGCAATATTCATATTTCATATAGTGAATGAAAAGTTTGAATTGACATAAGCTTACAAGATGAAGTTTTTGAGTGTTGTACAATTGAATATGATATATTTATGTATTTCTTCCAGCTCATTATTTTGTAGTTTGCCAATTGTACTTATCCCACACGGCCGACAAGTCTCCATAAAAACTTCCCATACAAGGTTCACATTCTTTGGATTGTATTCTACTTGTCGATGAGTCTTATTTAACCATGTTTCCACGTCATCGTTAAGATATCAAGATGCAAATGTAATTGTCTCAGCAATAATGTAGCCTTCAGCAATTGACCCTTCCGGATAAGTCTTATTTCTCACATAAGATTTTAAGCTGCCCAAATACCTGAAAAAATAATATCAATGAATATCGATTTATCTTAAATGGAAAATTTACATATAGAAGTGAATGTGATACATCTCAAATGGGTACATCTATCTATAATGAACTGACCTAGCAATCCTAGCCTCATCTACTAAATGAATGATTAAGTGTACCATTATATCATAGAAACTCGTAGAAAATATCATCTTTAGTTGACATAATACCCTTGCGACATGTAGGCCTTGTTGGTAAAATTCTTCGGTGGAAGCAACTTTGGAACATATATTTAAGAAAAAGTGACAAATGTCACTTAATGATGAAGATACATGAATATTTGGGAGTGCTCTAACAGCAATTGGAAGTAATTGTTGCATAATCACATAGTAGTCATGTGTCTTCTGATAGAAATGTATGCCTTACAAGCTAATCATATATGATATGATTCGACATTTCTAGGAATATCTCATTCAATTAAATAGGCAAAACTTCGTTACTAGCTTTTATTAGAAGCGTATATCGTAATGAAGTCCTTGATCACATGCAATGATGATTGAATCATGATGAGATCATGATAATGAGTCGATTATCTAGAGGTATGTGATCTAAATGTTCCTAGTCATAGGATCCTTGAGACGGGACATCAAGAATCCGGATAGACTAGTGTGTGTGATGTCTTCTCATGTGATGAGAATGACCGATCTCGTTGTTCATCAGTGTGGGGACACTGAGATACACACACATGTGCTCATTAGTTGAATGAGTTCACTGAACTGACCAATTTAGAAAAAACTGATCGGTATCTTACCGAACTGTCTATCAGGTTATTCTTACATCTCAATAGCACGGTTGGATCTTTGACCTGAGTCGCCAAAGATGTCTTGCCAGGCGTACTATGTACTTTGACTATTGACTGATGGATCACTTAGTATTGTGGTCCTATATAGTTAATGGATTGGGTATATGAGAAACCTGGTGGAGGTAATTGAGCGGACAATAGGGTATCATTCACTCTCAGTAGGAGAGAGAGAATGTCCTATGGATAGTACTCTAAATCCTTGGCCAAGGTAGATAGGATAATTGGAAAAGGAGTTTTCCAGTTGATCTATTTCTGAGTACAAGATTTCATAGAGTTGGAATACTTAGGGGTTGACAGTCAGTGCCGAACCCCTGACCAACCGGGACATTGTATGAACGAGAATTTAAATCCGTGTGGTAATTGATGATGGAAAGACTCAATGGATGTTATTTAACTCCCCAAAGTCATTTGGGATCATAGGATGTGACTTGTACCCTTTATGATCAAAATGTCGTAAAAACTGTTATCGGATAACGGTTTTAATTTAATTTAAAGGAATTGTTCTTTTAAATTAATTAAGGCTTCAACCAAATTGACTATTGGGCCTAGTGGGTCACACACAATAGATCTGGTCAATAAGATGAGGGTATGGACGCAATTTTATAGAAGTTTTGGGTTTTTGTGAAAAAATCCATCTTCTATATATAAATGGCTTATGAAGCCAAACCCTAACAGGCCATAGTGCTGAAGCACATCCCAAGCATCCTCTCTTCCTCCTCTCTCCTCTAGAAGGTGATCTCCCATGGTCAAGCTTGGATCTGGAAGGTTTCTGGAGGCCCGAAGGAAGAGAGAACTCGTCTATTGAAGCAGATCGTGTGGATACCGCTAGAGACCGGACACTTGAACGGTTTTCAGCAAGGAGAAATGTCCTCTCTTCATCCATGATGAGGGATTTTTGAAATCCCATGAGGTAATCTTGTTCTAGTTCATATTCGGTTTTCGATTTTACTCGTTTGGCATCGACCAAGGCAAAGATCATGGTTTTATGGAATCAAAATTTTTCCGCTGTCATGTAGTGATTCCTTACATCTTCAACCCCCATAACTTATTATCTTTGTTGAGAAATCTCCTTGCAATATTAGAGGAGTATCCATCAGGAACCTTCACAGATTGAAAGAACTTAAAATTCTTTTTCTTTTCTTTCTTACTACATGTGAATTGTGTTGGTAGAAGCAATATTTTACTTGACCCTATTTCTTGTGGATGAAGACATTCCCCTATTCCCAACTTCTGTAAGTCTTGACGAGCTTTCAAGCCATCTTTATTCTTTTCTTCAATCAATAGAAGAGTGCCTAGTATACTCTCACATACATTCTTCTCTATATGCATCACATCTAAGTTGTGGCAGAGCAACAAAGATTTCCAATAAGGTAGCCTATAGAAAATACTGACTTTTCTCCACCCTAGATACTTGTTCCCATCCCCCTTCTTAATTCATGTCTTCCTCTTACTTATCTTCTTCGTGTCTCCTTTTGCAACACGTGAATTAAAATATCCTAATTGACGTAGGATTTCATCTCCAGGCAACGTCAATGGCTTTTCACCCCATTCTTCATGACCATCAAATTGCTTACTTATCTTTCAGAATTTATGGTTGTTTCCAAGCTGTCTCCGATGACTAGTGTAACAAAATTTACTACAACACTCTAACCAAGTTGAACATGTGTCTTTATTGCAAGTAGGACAAGCTAATCGACCTTTTGTACTCTAACCTGACATGTAGGCATACGCTGGAAAATCGTTAATAGTCCATAATAGTGCTACTCGTAGACAGAATACCTTACCTTTAGTGGCATCAAAGGTATTAACATCATGCCAGAGAATCTCAAGTTCCTCTATGAGTGGTTGCAAGAAAACATCAAAATTGTTATCAGGACCTTTTAGACCAGAAATGAGGAGGCAAAGCAAAATATTCGTACTTTTCATGCACTCTCAAGGCGATAAGTTATAAGATACAACTAACACTGGCCATGTACTGTGAGTGACATTCATGTTTCCATATGGGTTAAACCCATCATTGGCTAATCCAAGGCGTACATTCCAAGTTTCTAACCCAAAATCATCAATGCTATTTAATGTTTTTCAGCATAGAAAATCAACAGTATGTCTTAGCATACCATCCTCTTCATGTTTCTCTCCATGCCATCTCATGTGGACAGAAGTCCTTGAGAATGTAAATAGTCTCTTCAACCGTGGAATGAGTGGAAAATGACGCAAATTTTTTTGAGGCACTCTTTTCTTCTTTACAACTTTACTGGACTTATAAGATTTCCACCGTAATTCTCCACATTTTGGACAACATTCAAACTTCTCATTTTCTTTCCAATATAAAATACAATTGTTCGGACATGCATCTATCTTATTATATACATACCCTAAATATCTAGTATCTTCTTAATCTCATAAAAACTCGACGGTATTGATGACCCATTAGGGAGAACATCGTTCAATAACTTCAACAAAATATTGAAATGCTTATTACTCATTCCATCAATGCATTTAATGTTAATCAACTGAATGAGAAATGAAAGTTTGTTGAACTTTTTGCATTTAGGATAAACCGGTTGGTTGAGATCATTTAACAATGCAAAAAAACCTTCAGAATCTTTATCATTTGTTGCTTCATCACTATACATAGGAAAAACATCAGCTAACATGTCATGCATATTTGAATCATGTTGGGTTTCTTCCAACTTCACATGACCTAGTCTTTCACTATAAAATTTCTAGAAATGTTTGTCTTTTATAACACCATCAATGTACAAGTGCTATCTAACAATCTCTTTTTTACATTTATTCAAACATGTACATTTCACACATGGACATCTAATCTGATGACTTGGTGGTAAGTTTGCAAATGCAAAATTGAGAAACTTATCAACACCATCATAGTAACCAACCACATTTTTTGGTAAATCCATCCAACTCCAATCCATATCACTATAAAGAAACATGCAAACATTAATTACACTAAAATCAGACAGTTCATAGAATTCGACAAATCACTATCTGCCTACGACACTAGTTCTCGTAAACATCCATCGCTGTAAAAAAACATGTATTGCCTCATTTTGTGCTTGAAAATAGTTGTTGACACTTGTCAATCCCTTGATAATCCCGCTTATAACCTGATCTATCAGAATGTAAACATGTTAGTTACATAGTTCATATAGCAAGGTAATAAAGTCACATACATTAAGCAAAGTCTAACCAGAATATGTCTTCAACAAGAAAGCAATACACCAAACAAGGCCAACAACACACAATCTGTAGTAGAACTTGTCAACAACACACAATTTAAGACTTATAAATAATACAAATAAAAATCGAGACATGTCAAAAATAAAAAATTTAAGACTTATGAATAATCCTATCACAATGTGAAAAAGAATCTGTGGACACTAGTAGAACACTACATAGGGTAGATAAGATAAAGTTGCTACATTGTGCTCCGAACAAAAAGTCGTCACTATAGTTCAGAGATGTCTCATCTCCTCATGACTACCATGACATAGGGCTTGTAAAACAAAAGATGACATTCCAAAGTAAAAATGGCGGACATGCGAAATTGACCTCAAAGGGATGATGATTCACAAAGGACTAAGCAAAATAGGAGTTGACGATCGAGGGTTTGTACAGATGATTACATAGAACGAGCTTAGGATAAGAAAAACCACCTTCGTAAAGAGGAAGAAGCGATAGAGCTTTCTCACGCATAGGAGAAGGAGACGAGACGGGGACTCGCCTTCGGGGGGTTCTCACAGAGACACAACTTTGAGGGCTTCTTGCAAGAGTTGACCTTGGAGGAGTAGGAGGGGATGACGCGGATGGTTGACACAAGGGCGCAAGGCCTAGGTGTTGCCGTCGAAGGAGGAGGAACCGAAGGTGCCGTGTTGGAGGGTTCCCGCAGGAGACGGTCGATTTGGGGCTGAGCGTGATGAGGTGGGAGAGGGTCGGGAGGGTTTAGGATTTGACTCAAATTTGGTCCATCCAAGTGTTGCAAATGGACGGTGGAGATAAGGGTAGAAGAGAATAAATATGGGGCATTGGATTATATCTTAATGGACGGTTCAGATTGAATCTATGGATATATTATTTACCTACGATGCGTTATCCATAGGTATTTTGTAGGTAATGATAAATTTACCTACGGAACCATTTTTAGTAGGTATAGGGAGTAAATAAAAGTTATTTTTACCCATCAAACCTTACTTACGGGGAGTGTTTTAGTGAGTAAAGGTCCGATTTCTTGTAGTGATGGATGAGAGTTTATATCTTTATAGTAACTGATGATGGAAAGGCTCAATATACATAAGATTATCTCCATAGCCATTTGGGATCATGAGATGTTGTTTGTACCTTAGTAGGTGAATTAATCTATTATTGAATAACAAATTTAATTAAATTAAATAGAATTGTTATATTTTTATTAGGCTTCAACCAAATAGGCTATTAAGCTTAGTGAGTCACACACATAAAGGACTTATCCACAAGTACAGAGGTAAGGGCATAATTTATGGAGATTTTGGGTTTTATGAAAAAATTCAAATTCTTTATAAATATCAATGGTTTTAGCCAAACTCTATTAGGTCAAGGGTGAAACCCATGTCCTCAGCCTCCTCCCTACCTCTTCCTTTCTCTAGAAGGTGTCCATGGGAGATAGAGCTCTATTCAGGAAAAGTTCTCGAGTCCAGTGCGAAGGGAGAACCAGCTATGGATGATGTTCGTGTAGATACAGCTAGAGATCGAACATTTGAACAACTTGAAGAGCTTCAAAAGCTCATCTTCTTCTTTTCCATGATATTATATGAATCCCTATGAGGTATATCCAAATCCATTTTAAGCAGTTTTTGGTTTTCATCGCTCAATTTCGATTGAGATAAGTTCTAAATGAACACATAGGAATCGTTACTTCCGCTACATCAAATTTTGTATGACAATTTCTTACAGTGGTATCAGAACTAGGTTCAAGTCTCAGTTGAAACCAATGTTGAATCGATGTTATTTCATGTAATTATATGTTTCAGAATCTATGCAAATGTCTATTTTTTTCAAGGCCACCATAATTTGTATGTGATTTAGATAAGAGATTGGTTGGCACTGATAGAATCACATGATATAAGTTTTTTTTCAGCGCTGCAAATTGTTTGAATTTTGTATCTCTATAAGGTCTAGGTGTAGCACCAAAATTTGGTGCTTCTGTTATGCCTGAACTATCACCCAGATTTGAGAATTTTATGAACTCTTCGTCCACGAAAGGAGTTGAAGCCTTAAGAAGGTTTAGAAGATGGTTAAAATGATTATCTATTTTTTCTTCATGATTTCCATCTTTGAACGGCGATGGAGGAAGAGGATTTGCAATTTTTCCAACGATCTAGGAATCTACTGTGTTTGGCGGTGCTAGCCTATTTCTCCCTGATTTCCCATCAATACATAATTTTTATATGAAGAGATATAGACATGTTTGGAAACTTGATGATTCCATATTGTATTTTTAAAGAATTTTTAGATTTTGAAATAAAGAGTTATCCTTGTTAAAAGATGGAGATTTCTACTACAAAATCCAGTCGATTACCTCCTCTTATTTCCCTTTATCTAATCAATTTCTATTTTTACTATAGATAAGGCTAACTGATTTAGAATCTTCATCTGATGAGGATTCCAAAGCATATTTTTAAGATTTTTCTAAGTCTGGGATAATGTGATAAGGACCTATTTTTCAAAATTAAATCTCATTGGATGAATAGTGTCGGCAATTGCAGTTTTATCATGCGGTGAAGACAGTTCTAATCGGACCCGTACCTGGGTCCAACTCCCAGTTTGACTGGGATTGATCTTGCCCATGCGTAGGATTGACTGGACTTGCATGCGTAGGGGAGGGCGTACGTGTGGCTCACCCGACACTAATAGGGTGTTTGGCAACGTTTTTAATTTTAAGATAACTTTGTTTTTGAAATCAAAATTATTCGACTACTCAATTTTATTTTTAAAATCAAAATAGTCCAATTATTTGATGTTTGGCAAAATCATCGTAATTTTTAAAATTTAGACAGTAGTGTTTGGTGATGATCAGCGACTCTACGAACATGTAGCCCCCGGGGACTCCCTCTCGGTGCGGTGTCGCCCGCCTCCCCCCCTCCCCCCCCCTCCCCCCCGCCGGCGGCCTCCCCCTGCGGCGGTGCTCCCCCGCCGGCGGCCTCCCCCTCCGCGGTGCTCCCCCCGCCGGCGGCCCTCCCCCGCGGCGTTGTCCCCCCCCCGCGTAGCGGCATCGATGCCGCGGTGCGCCCCCGCGCCGCCCCGCTCCCCGCCGGCGCCCGCCGCGGGAGGTCCGCCACCGCCTCCCCCACGCGGAGCCGCGTCCGCTGCGGGAGGTCCACCCCCCCCCCCCCCGCGGAGCCGCGCCCGCCGCGGGAGGCCTGCTGCCGCCTCGCCCCCCTCCCCCCCGGCCCGCGGAGCCGTGCCCGCTGCCGGAGTCCGCCTCCGTGCCCCCTCGCCTCGCCCCCCCGTGGAGCTGCGCCCACTGCGGGAGGTCCGCAACCGCCTCGCCCGCTGCGGAAGGCCCCCGCACGCCGTGGTGAGCGCGAGACATGGGGGGAGACGGGCGAGTGGGAACAGACGTCCGGGTCTCTCCCGAAAATAAAACAACTCTTTCCCTGTTTTATTTTCGGGAGAGATATTAAGAGTATGTATCTTTGTTTTCAAGAAAAGAGGAATGGGCCGGAGACGTGACCAAACACATCTCTTTCCCTATTTTCAAATTTTAGGTAAAAAAAGAGAGAAAAAACGCTACCAAACACCCTATAATGTGGTTGGTGGTACACCAAGCCACCGCAGGTGGCGTGACTACAAGCGCACATAGAGGGTGTGCATAAGTGCATGCCAATGCATTGCACCAGTTACGAAAGCTACCAACGGGTGGCACAATGCACCGAAATTGTTTAAAATCATAAAAATTCTAAGAATTACCATAAATTCCATTTTTTTAAAAATCTAAGAATATTATTTAGTAAGTTTTAAAGTGTTTAGTGGCTTATTATATGATATTACACCCTATTTACATAGATTCATTCATAGTTAAATTTTAAAATTGTTTTAAAGGTTTAATTAATTAATTTGTGTCTTAAGTAATTTTGTGAAATGAGATTTTGTGGAATATAAATTATAACATTAATTTATGACTTTGCATAGTAAATGGAGGAACTTTCTTAACAATGTGAGATAATTAAATGAATAAAAATGAAATGGGGTAAGTGTTGAAAGAACTTACCTGTTGTGGCGAGAATCTTTTCTTTTTACTTTTAATTTTCTAAAACACTTGATAAAGGGGATTAGGTCTTCACCTTGACTCATCCCTTTGTTTGTTGCTATCTGTCCTGACTTAGATCAAAGGGAGGAGCATTCCTAAAAAAATAATGGTAAAAGGTAAATATGCAATGCAAAAATGGAAACATGCAAGAATAGAAAAAAAAATGAATGCAAGAATGACAAAAGTCAAGTCCAAGCCAAGTTAAATTATGCATTTTTTTAATTTTTAAAAAAATGCAATTTTTAAATTTTTTATAAATTTGTGATTTTTTTTAAAATTTTAAAAGTATGTAATTTTTTTAGATTTTTAAAATATTTAATTTTTTATATTTTTGAAAATATACATGTTTTTAGATTTTTAAAAATATGTATGTTTTTGGTAGAGAAAATGAGGTGTTGAGACAATTCATTGGCCTTTGGTTGTTAATCAAGATTTAAATAATAGACATCACATACAAGAATAGAGTTCCCTACCTAGAATCCTCCTAGCCTTCTACCCTTGATTGGCTTCGGTTCCACTTGAATTTGGTTGGTTCACCTAACCCAAGGGGTTTAAAAAGAAAAAATAACAGAGGAAGTCCTTAATAAGATTTGGTGATGTCGAGAAGGATTTCTTTACATGCCTCCAATTACCCATTGGGGTTCAGCCTCTTCAAAACTTTTCTTCTTTATTGATTAACCTTTTTGTGGCACACATTTGGACAAGTCTTTGACCTATGGGGTCGTTGCCCATCTTTTGGCGTCTTTTGCATTTTTTTTACAATTTTGCGATACTCATTCAGACAAATCTATTCTTTTGTTCAACTTGAAGGGCCATTGCTCATCTTTTTGCGCCCCTCTTTTTTCTTTTGAGAAGTTGGACCCACCGAGATGGCCTCCTACTAGGGTGGCAGATGTTTTTGATACTATCCCTCTATAATCTCCTCTGCCTATCTTGGACCTAATAGAAGATAATAGAGTATGAGTGTTTCTTTTGCTTTTAAGCTTCTACCTTGCTTCTCGCAAGTGTCAGATAGTTCAGATTCCAGATTGGGATGTATCATGTATGTAGAGTGATGCCTACTCTTGACTTCTGGTGTTTAATGTTGGATTAATGACTTGAGATCAAACCGGTTATTCTTCATTTTTTATGCAAATTTTTTTTGAGGTGAACACCATTCCAAGGATGATTCAATTTTTCTTTATTTGCATTAGTTAATTCATAAGCATTGTCTAAATATTTTTTTAGTGATTACAAAAGTCTCTTCTCATTTAGGTTGTAGTTTAGAGCGGGGACCACGTGGCTTAATGAATATTCTTTTAACTACCATCACCGATTTCAAATGGTCTTTCTACCATCCTCTTTTGAGTATCATATGTATTACGTTATGTCATATCTAATTAAGAATGATAAAGATAACATCATGGACAAATTGAATAAGGTAAATAGTGAATAACTAAATGTGTCACAAATAAATGTATCCAAACCTGTTATTGCACCTTACTATTTCTATTAGGCCTAATTTTGTCTGGTCACATACATCAGCATGCCCATATGGCTTATATTAGTTTGTGTGTTCGAAATAGATTCCTAGAAGGTAAATAGGTCTCCTGTGACAAGGTTATTGTAGGGTTAGTAAGTATTTGCTCTTGGTGACTTAAATCTCCTTGTTGACCCCTAACCGGTTGAAGACTTCGAAGGGAACTAGGCCTATTTGCATGTTTTTCATTTTTCTCTCTCCAAACATGACTTCATTCTATGCCTTCGACCCTTCTTAGGTCAGGCTCTTAGGAGGAGATGGCCTTCATACTATCCATCCTAACCTTCGACTGGACCCTATTTATGAAAATAACAAGTTTCCAATTTATTTCACTTCAACATTATTAAGATTAGACAATGTCCCACCAAAACAACATACCTCCATTGCTTTTTCATTTGACAGATAATGTGAGGTGCGTTCAGTGTCAAGGAGGTCCACCTCATGAAAAGGGCTGGTGGGCAATGCAACTGCAAAGTCCTCTTGTGCATTTTGACAAATTGTCAGCATGTGTTTGTAGGTATCTTTTGATCTAGCAGTTGTTGCACATAACGCCACTGCATGTCTCAAAAGATGCTTTTACCTCATTGACTTTAATTAGTTTTAATCAGTGATATTAGTGCCATGTATATTGTTACTGTTAAGATTAATGCTGCAAGCTCCCCTAGACCATCTAGTCAAGAAATATTTTGGTGGTACAGTTCTAATTTGAAAATGTAAAAACACACGTATGACATGTCTACACAATACGTCACAGAACTTAAACTTCTTGCATGAGCACTCAACTTGAACATTGTCACTTGCAGAGATGTGTACACAATGTCAGTGCTTATCATTATCGAATACAACATAGGTGTTAGAATCTGTGAGCTACAATACTAGGTCTATAGCTTTAGCTTTCAAATATTGGTCCTCAAAAATATCATACACCTCAGGTGTGTATATTCCAATTGCTTCCTCCAACATCTTTGACTATATGACACATCTTCTAAATGTATGTCTTATCTTATGGTCAACAATATCCTACTCATACCTCATATCCTCAAGGAGTTTTTCAAAGTTCCCAAAGAACAACAACATTGTTTGGCTTATATCCAAGTAATCTTTGAGAACTTTGTTAATACTTTCACATCTCTGAGTGCTCACCATGTCAGCAGTGAATGTGACCTTTCATATACCAGTGCCCATTTTTTCTCTCCTCAAACAATCTTTTAATCCATTCATTGTCATTCAAATGATACGTTGACAACATGTCCTGCCATGCTTGTAGGAATGAGTCTTCTTCTTCGTAATCGTATACACATTTTTGAAAATCTTTCTTAAACATTGTTGTGGCATTAAACACATGACTTAAATGTTTGCACATATTTTGATACATGTGACATACACATATTCTATGATAAGTTCTAGGTAATTTTGGTGCTATTGCACTGCTCATTGCTTTGTCCTGATCAGTTAGTATTGTCTTTGGTTCCTTGCCATGCATGACTCTTAAGAAGGTGTTGAAACGCCATCCTTTGACTTTGTTGGACATCATATGAAATAGCTACCTAGGTCTTATACCACTATTGTTCCTAATGTTCACAACAGAGGCTTGAATTTCTCTAAATTTCTTATGAGATTTGAGCATATGTGCCTTGAATGAAGTTTCCAATTGATGATTATGTTCCATTGTTCACCATACAACTTTATACAATCCATTAATGTAGAAGACAAAAGTTATCATTGCCAAACATCCCATTCTGGTCTCTACCTATTGAATAACAATATTAGAGTATCTTGGGTTTTTCTTCCTCTAACCCTCTTTTAAATATACAAACCTCATTCTCCGTACAATACCTTCTTTGTCCTTTTTTAAACTTTCTTTTCTAACACTAAACCCAACTTGTTTAGCATATTCGGTGAATGCTACATAAGCTTCTTCAACAGTCTTAACTATAGAATCATTGATAAGTCCTGGTGTCATGATTTTGCTAACATTATTTCTTGGATCACTTTCAACGTGTTCCCTATCCATAGATATCTTATAAATATCTTTATTAGGTAAGAACATGAATGTCATAGTAACATACTACATCTATAAGTAACACTATGTAGATAGCCATAGGAGACTACATGTTTCCTCAACTAAATACAAAATTGCTTAACAACGGTGTTGACTATAGAGGTATTCTAGGATGCTTACATGGATATATTTCTAGGAAGAAAAGTCAAGAGCATGTAAATGGTTAACTAAATAAGAAATACGGGGATGGTTTCATCACAAGGAACAATATTATCTTTATCACCAAAAAATGACTTCGAAAGATGGTGAATAGCACAAAGTCTCGTTCCTACCATACCTAAGCACTGTGTTTGAACGTAAATGGTGAATGATGCAAGTAGCCTCGTGTCTACATCGATTGTATCATCTTAACTAGTTGGAGATGCTAGTCGTCTTCACGATCTCTCCATGAAGATGCCTTCGTCGCAAGATATGGAGTGAGTCGTCGTCAATACCAGTAGAGTCATCGCCTCTTCGTGAAGTGTCGCTTTGCCTCTCAATATCTCTTATGTAGGGATGAAGGGTGTATTTGAACATCTCAGGGCTTTAATGATGACGTGATAGGGTCGACGAGACTGGCTGACATCTCATCATCTCATTCTCGCCTTTGTATATGGCTTGCTAAGTCAATGCAAATCGGTTACTAACCAATTATTGACTTGTGACTAATTTATTACTGACTGTTGTCTAAGTCATTACTAGCCTGTTGAGAATTCATTACTAAACCGTTACTGGCATCGGCTAAGCCTTATCGAGCCATTACTGATCGCTTGCTAAGACGTTACCAAGCCATTACTGTTGTTGGGTTACTGACTCAATGTGAACTAGTTACAAACCCATTACTAACCTGTTATTGACATGTGAATAAGTCATTATTGACTACTATCTAACTCATTACTGACGTATTAAGGAGCCGTTACTAAGCCATTACTAGCAACGACTAAGTAGTTGCATGCGAATCCGTTACTGACTGCACACTAACGCATTACTTAGAATTTACTGATATCTAATTATCTCATTACTGATTAACGACTAAGACGTTACAAACTCATTACCGAGCCATTACTAGCACACGTTGAAAGTGATTACATGTGAAGTTGTTACTAATTTCTTACTAAGGCATTACTGAGCTATTATTAAGTGATGACTAACACGTTACTGAGTCCTTACTAATAATTGATTATTCTATTGCTAACTCAATGCGGGCCGCTGTAGACCCTTTACTGGCCTCTTTTGTGACTTCACGGTTATTATCCCATTACTAACTATCACATAACTCATTACCGAGATGCTTGTTGCAATCAAAATTGTTAGCACTAGGCAGTAAAATTAGATAATTTTTTATCGTGTCACGAAGCGACTTTAAAAACAGGGCATTAATGGCTGACATAACAGGCACTTAGTGATGGCTCGACACCATTTGGTTCCCCAGCATTGCCGTTAATCGGCAAGGTGTCTGCCATGCTGGATAGGCCAATTGAACTAAGCGTGATGTGGCATTGTTGGGTTGGAGACTGTAGGAGTTCCCTTCATCAAGAACTGAGGCTATCAAAATTCCTTAGGTACTTGACCCCTATGCATGTAACTCAAGGAGTATCCAGATCATCTCTTTCTTAATCATTTCTTAACATTTCGTTCTGTGTTTCACTATTCCCATTCATCTAGCATTGCTTGTCCTCATTCTAAATCGTAAAACCCAAAAAAAAAGTGGTTGGGAACCAATCCCCAACTTGAAAAGTGCACTAGATTGGAAGACAAAAGCTTTGAGCTCTTCTTCCTCGGCCGACCAAAGAAGGAGAAGATAGAACCCACTTTATCTCCCCACTACATAGGTCAATGTAATATAGTTTTACTTGGAAACCACACATTACTGTTGACCACTGAATCCCTACTCCTCTCTCCCTCACATTTCCCTGTCCACAAACGAGTAAGAGCCAAAGTTGATAATTCATTAGAGACGACTTTCTATCGGTCACTAGTGTTATAAGTAATGAATTTTGGCAAGTCATCCCTAATACTCATTAGCAACATGCCTATTTGTGATGATCATGCGATGATTCATTAGTCATTGTCAAAATGTGTTTGCGGTTAATTTTTGGTTGTTGGCGACATCTGGCAGCCATCGTCAATAAATTTTTTTTCTTGTAGTGACACATATTCTTCAAAATCCTACAAGATCAGACTTTATGGAGAGGGACTGATCCATACGACCAAATGATCGATATCTAGTTAGAGGTGCAAAAGAGTCACCTTGTTTTGGAGTTTGGCTAATTTAATTTGACTCGACTATAAGCTCTTATGTGTAGGCTTGAGGCACATTTTAACTTCACTTGTTATGTAATAAATTCAAGTTCGAACTTGAACCCAAATTAGAGTTCAACTCACGTTCAATCTAATTTGAGTCCAATTTTGGTATAAGTTTGTTTATAAAATTCAAACTCTATAAAAGCTTATTTATAAAACTCAAATTTATGTTCATATACAAAACTCAATTAAATTTAACTTCAACACTCATACATATAATGATTAAGAGTCTATTTGGTAACAATATTAGGTATTTTATCACTATGAATTTTAAAATTGATTTTAATAAAAATCATCAAGAGGTGTTCAACTAATAGTATCAATTTTGAAATTTGTAATACAAACAAATTAAACATGAAATGTATTACAAATATCAAGTTGTATCAGTTTTGATATTGATATTTTAGGGCCTATTTAATTAACTAAAATGTAATATAAAAATTTTGATATTGATATTTCTAGTAGTTAGAGTATGAATATCAAAATTGACATAAGTTGATATGTGTATTACATTGCATGTTTTATTTGTACCACAAATTTAAAAATCGATATCATTTACCAAGCATCACTTGATGATTACAATCAATATCAATTTCTAAATTGATAACGATAGAGGTATCGTGTAGGGTTACCAAACAAGATAACCTCTAGAAATATCAATATCAAAATTGATATTGTATTAGTTTTGACATCCTAACCAAACAAGTCATAAGTTACTAGTTGGTAACTATATATTTAACACCTCTATCATTATAAATTTTGAAAGTGACAGTGATAAAAATTGTCAATAGATGTTTAACTATCGATATCAATATTGAAACTTTAAGTGTAAGAAAAATAAGATATCTAATACAAGTGTCCATATGTATCAAATTTGATATTAATACACTATCATCTACAAATATCGATATCAAAATTTATAAAGTATCTTTTTGATACTCTACCTAAATAAGGCATAAAAATTTTAAACATCACAAGATCAAGATACAAAATGGGATTTCCTATGCACGATCCGGTAATGATCCTTGCTACTCTAAGCGAACAAACATCTAGGGTTTCAGAGGCTCAATATTGTGGCTAGGCGGCGGTAGCTTCAAAGCAGCTAGTGATGCCACGGGCCCAACAAGGGACGATCCTTATGATGATGTGCTTACCAATTACTGGTATGTTTGGTAAGAAGTACAAAAATGATATTATATCAATAATATTGATATTTATAGAGAGTATCAATATAAAAATTGATACAGGTTGACATTGTATTATACAATATATTTTGTTTCTATTATAAATTTTAAAAATGATATTATTAGTCAAACATCTTTTAATGTCTAATAATGTAATCAACCGAGCCTAACATAGCCATTGGATCATCCAATTTTGTTGTTAAAATTATTGATAAAGATTATTTATAATATGTTTCTTTACCTGTAAGCTAATGTTAGTATAAACGAAGATATGTGCAGATAAAAGATCACATTTACCAAACCCATTTTATGAATGAATGAAAGCTCAAACAAAATGATTGACGTGTACATGCATTTTCTACGATTCAAGGACAAAAAATGCCATTCGTATGTCCTATTTGTCTTGAGTATTAAAAATGAAATTACATCAATTTTGACTAAAAGATAGAATATTAATAACAAAATTAATATAGGTGGACACTATTATTTCATGATTTCATGAGTTGTTTGTATTATAAATTTCAAAATTAATATTAATAGTCAAGTAGGATATCATTTTCAAAATTAGATGATAGAGGTATTTAAAATTTTTATCAAACATGCCGTAAGATAATTTATTTTTTTGTAAGAGAATATATTCTTACGTATGAACGAAGACTTTATTAATGATAGTAGTATGCTGACTTGAAGCCCTAGATGAAAAGTCCACGGAGCTGGATGTAGTCTTGTACGCAACCCCCCAAACCTGTGCATATTTATAGGAAAGCCCAATAAAATGTTTTGCTGGGTAGTTTGGACTCCAATTTTTTTTTTGCTAGTCTTAACAAATCTTAAAGATATAAATCCCATAATCTCAAAACGTGAAAAGAAAAAGAAAATAAGAGATAAAGGGACAGGGATGACATGAAGAAAATTGCTATATTACGGATTGGATGATCCCGCAGCTTCTTGATGTTGACCTGACCGGACTTTTCTCACACTGTTCAAATTTTTTTAACAAACCCTTAAAAGTCAAGGATGCGCGCTTAACTTGAAAATGATACCAAAAGATTTTTCCTCGATCAAGTCAACGATAAAAAATAAAAAAAAATTCACATTTTGATATAAGAAAAGTGTAAGACCACACAAAAGAAAAGAAAGAGGTTTATCACTTTTTATCCTAAACCTCATGGCACTTTATAATAAAAAAAAATTCAAAAAATTATTTTACCCAAATCACAAATACCATAGCTTTTAAAGTCACTGAAGTCTGAAGACAATGAATATTTGAGAAAAAAAAACTCTTTTCTTACGCTGACAATCTCATGGTGTGTGTCGGTATGTTACTGGGCAGTTGGGTGCATTTAATCATTTTGTACTATATGATAAGATCAAAAGAATTCGTGCATCCACTTTAATAGCATAACTGACGTGTAGGATACATACAATTTTGTTAGGAGTCAGCCTACAATTGGGTACTTAGTAAATTATTACTACTAATTCTGGACCTTGTTGGTCATTGTTATATTAAGAATGAGTCCATGGTAGAAATAATTGTTTCTGTCCAAATAAATAAAATCGAGTTGGTTGAGCTGCCGCAAATTGATGATATAAATATCTTATTCTAATATCTACCCAATCATGGATCCGGGTTTCACCGCCCAGAACAAAAGAAGACCCGCCTCTCTCTCTCTCTCTCTCGCTCTCGCCGGCTGCTTGGATCTGATCACCTGCGATCGGTGATGGGTCTGCCGACGAAGAAGAAGCTGAGGGTGATCCTGGGCGCGCTCAAGGATAAGGCCTTCCTGCTATCCTCCGCCGCATCTACCATGCCGGAGGCCTATGCCGCCGTCCTCCGTGCGACGCCCCACCACCCTTCCTCCCAGCCAGCCCCGCGGCACCATCTGGACGCCCTTCTGTCCTTCGGCCGCGGCTCTCGACCCACCGCCGCGGCCGCCGTCACGGCCCTCCTGTCCCGCCTCCGTGGCACCGGCGACGCCGCCGTCGCCCTCAAGTGCCTCGCCCTCGCCCACCACGCCGCCCGACGGGGCAGCTTCATCCTCCGCGACCAGCTCCTGTGCCTCCTCCTCCAGCCGCCCTCCGGCGGCGCTCGAAACCCCCTCAACCTGTGCGCCTTCCGCGACGCCGCCTCCGCCAGCGCCTGGGCCCTCTCCGCCTGGGTTCGCTGGTACGCTCGCGTCCTCGAGCTGCTGTTCTCCTCCTATCGCGCCACCGGGTTCTTCCTCAACGATTGGAGACGCGGAGCAGCATCACCGGGGCAAGAAGAGGAGAGGTCAGCTTCGCTGCCCAACGGCGATCTCCTTTCGGAGATAGACGCGCTTGTGGGTCTCCTTGAGGAGGTGCACCGGGGGCCAGACCAGACGGCTGCGTCCGGCAACGGATTGGTGGAAGAGGTGATCAGATGGGTTCAAGAAGACGCGGCGGCGGCGGAGAGGGAGATCACGGCGAGGATGACGGAGATGGGAGAGAGGATGAGCTGCCTCGTCTTCGGGGAGACCGTGGAGCTGAGCTGCCTTCTCAGGAGGTTGGAGGATTGCCAGCGAGAGAAGGCGAAGGTCAGAGGGCCGCTCTGGAAGGTGACGGAGGAGGTGAAGCAGAAGGTAGGTGTGGCCGTGGCGACGGCGATGGAGGAGGAGAAGCGGCGGCGGAGGAGGGGGACGCTGGTGGCGGTGCGAAGGGACGTGGGCAGCGAGTCGGCCCGGCTCGGAGACAGGGTGGGCCTACTGAGCCCGGCCCACGACGTCCGGTTCGCGTCAACCCGGTGGTCCGATCGTTAGCTTTGCACTGCCCCTGACCAAAAAAAAAAAAAAGGTTAACATGGCGTTACCTGCCTGGAGTGCACTATTCCTTAGTATCTTACGATTTTACCCTTCTTGTGTCATATGTACATGCGTGCCCGAAATTCATGATTTTTTTTCATTTACTTCCATGACGTAAAAAAAGAGAAAAAATAATTGCGTCATTAAAAGAATTACTTCTCGGGTTGTATTCTGTTCAAATTATTTTGTCAGCGGCATAAATAATTTGAAAAGGATCCATGCGTGCTACCTAGTTTTGTTTGTGTACCTCCCTCCGGTAAATTAATGATCAATAAACTCTCAGACGTTCTTAATTTGTAAAATTTAAAGTTTAATATGTAAAATTTAAAGTGCATAATTTTACAAGCGACTAATGCATGGTACCTCAATCATCAATATGTTTTCGATCGATTATAGGTTCACAGTCACAGCAACAATTTCACTTCTTTCTGTTTTAGAGTTGTTTGATACAACATTAATTAGATGATGAATTTTATTTATCTCTATAAAGATAAAGGTAAATTAGATTTATCTCCTAAGCCCATATGTGCTAAATGGACTCTTATGGCAAAAGTATAATATATAAATAAATATAATTTATTCACAAATTTTTATGGATAAATCAGATTTATCTTTTGATTAATCATGTGTTAAACATGCATACTGATGTCTACAATAAGATGTTTGGACGTATGATAAATTAATTTTTTATTATAATTTTTTATTTTTTTAACAAACTTGTTAAAAAAGATGTTTGTCGGTCATTAAAATTTTATAATTTTTTTTAAAAAAATTTGAACAAAAAATAATTTCACTTCATTTTTTATCTTTTGATCTCTCACCTTGTTTCGTTATATAAAAAAAAATTTGAACAAAAAAATAATTTCACTTCATTTTTTATCTTTTGATCTCTCACCTTGTTTCGTTATATAAAAAAAATTTTGAACAAAAAAATAATTTCACTTCATTTTTTATCTTTTGATCTCTCACCTTGTTTCGTTATATAAAAAAAAGTTGAACAAAAAAATAATTTCACTTCATTTTTTATCTTTTGATCTCTCACCTTGTTTCGTTATATACGGTAACAACTCTTTTTTGTTATCACATCTTTCATGACAGTTTTATATCGTTGACTATTCACACTTTTAATTTAATAGAACTGTTTATCATAAAAATATATAAAAATTTATCATCGTTGCAAATAATCAGTTAATGTCTTCTTTTCAACCGCTAGATCTACGATAAAGAAATGTTAATTTGACCTTAAATGAGATTCCTATAGTTATTGTACTGATTTAGCGAGCAACTCGATAAATATGAAGGGTACGTAACATTTTTTATTTTTTGGTCACGAAGAAGAATCTATTCCCGTAGATAAGGGATTTCACTCTTTAACATGTATATGGTCTTTTACTATAGATGTGCAAATCATACTGATGTATAAATATTATGTACCGTAAAATATTTTTAACATCCAAATTTATGAATATGTTAAAAGATTAAATTAGTAGATCACCAACAATATCGATTAAATTTTTTTCAAAGGTTGAGTTGAAAAAAAATTCTAAAGTTAAGCGTGCTACATTGAGAGTAGGCCGAGGAAAAGTGACTTTTTAAGAAGACTACTAATTAGCACGGTTATTGGATTAGTTAACTGATTTATTCAATCGTTACATATGGTATATCGCATAACCTAACCAGAAGATCTGGTGTAACTCCCCTAGGTATGCGATATGTGATATGTGAGATTTTGACTAGGGTGTTAGATTTGTAAGAGGGATATATTATAACATTTCGATTTGTGAATATGTTAAGAGATTAAATTAATGGACCATCAACAACACTGGTTAACTATTTTTCAGAAGTTGAGTTGAAAGAAATTTAAAGTTAAATGTACTAATGTTAGGAGTAGGCCGAGTATGAGTGACCTCCTATTAATTATCACGATTGTTGGATTAGTCAGCTAATTTAGTCGATCTTACATACTGTATTAAAGCACGACCAAGTTGAAAGGTCCGGTGTAACTCGTCTGAGTATGTGATACATGATATGTGGGATCTTGATGGGGACATCAAATCTTCAAGAGAGATAGATTGTAACACTCTAGTTTGTGATTATGTTAAGAAATTAAATTAGTGGACCATCAAAAACATTGGTTAAACATTTTTTGGAAGTTGAATGGAAAAAATTCCAAAGGTAAGTATGTTAATGTTAGGAGTAGATCGAGGATGGGTGATCTCTAGAAAAACTACTAATTATCACGGTTGTTAGATTCGTTATAATGTTAACTTTTGATAATCAATTCAAATGATAAGAAACTATGGGCAAACACAATGCATATAGTACGGTGCATCACGACATTTGTAATGCTTATTAAGCAAGATTGTAAAAAGTTGACAACGAAACCGTCGCAAGTAATCACATATTCGCGGCATATTAAACACTTCTTGTTTATCTTTTAATGATCTTAACTTCATTAGAAATGAGTTAACTATCGGTTAGACATGATGGTTATGCTAAGATTGAATGATTTTACTATTATACTATGACACTTTAGTTTATGAATATGTTAAAAATTTCAAATCAAAAAAGTATCAATATCGATTAGTTATTTTTCAGAAGTTAAATAGAAAGAATTACAAAATTAAACGTGATTTTTCTGGAAGATGGGTGACCTCTTAAAAAATAGTAAAATTGTTAGACAGTCAACTAAAGTTGATCAGTTTTGTTTAGTAACCGTTTGGCATGCCTAGCCAAACCCATTCAACGTGGTTCTGTTCTTTTGTCAGTTTAGTCTCGATTATTTGAAATTCACACAAAACTCATGCTCAACTGAGCCACCAAGTCAGACAAGGGATCACTTTCCTTCCTCTGTTCTGACTAGGGTGCAAACGAATCAATACACTTGACAAGTAGCTCAAAGTTTGACTCGATAAAAATTTGACTCGGCACTTTTATTATGTTAAATGAACAAATTTGAATAAAAAATAAAGCTCGATCCATTAAACGAGTCAAGTTTGAACAGATTCTTGACTCCTGCTCGGCTCGATTAGTTCGTGAGAAGCTCGATTAAATAATATATTATATAATTTATTTTTAAAAATTAAAATTTGAGTATTAATAATTATTTATTACCACTTAAATATATGAAATAATTTAAAATTTGAGTTTAAACTTAGATTGAGTTTTATAAATGAGCGAAATTTAAAGTTTCACAAATAATTTTTCATTGATTTTGAATTTATAAACGAGTGTGTATATAACTTAAGTTTGGATGTGAATTGATATTTAGTCTAACTACTTCATGAGTTCGAGCTCGACTCGACTCGATTAATAAACGAATCAATATTGAACAAGAGTTTCACATACTCATTAAAACTCGATCTCGAACTCGAACTCGAACTCGTGTAAAAAAAACGAGCCGAGCTTGAACACCATACTACTCGGCTTGGCCCGGCTCGTTTGCACCCCTAGTTGTGACTGCCAAGGCACCTTTCTTTATTCATAAATTTGTACTAAAATTCAATAAAGTTCTCTAAGTTTTTCAAAATAAAGATATTAGATTTTTAAAGACTAACCAAAATGAAAACTTTTAAAAATTGAATAGTAAAATGTTATTTGAAATATGTATGCTTGCATACGTTCAACGGCCCATTTATTAAAGAAACATTATTTTCTAAAAAAAGCTAAGGGACTTACTTTTACAAAATTAATAAAATTTACATATAAGTTTATGAGAAATACATTTTACTAGGTAGAATTTAATACATAAAGACAAAGCAAAAATATAAAAAACTCATTTTCGCAACAACTTTTTTGTTTTGTAAAATATTTTACACACTAGTGGAGACCAACATGACAGTAATATTTATTAATAAAATACATGATATATTGAATTTCATTAAAAATATTTAAATTTGACATAATAAATAATTTATTGAATGAAACGATTCTAAGTATCAAGATTCCATTAGAAACAAAGAAATTGCTTTCATAATGTTTTGGTAAAATTATCTAAGTGATATGCTTTAGTTGAAAACGTGAAACCAAAATAATAAACAAATTGAACCAACCAATTTCAAGGATAACCCTATTCTATGTATGGTATGTTAAACTTTCGAGGATAATCTTATATTTTTATAGCATCTTATCTATACTAGTTAAATAAAACCTATTTGGAACGTGTGTAAGTAAAAAGTATTATATTTGTTAAAAAATATTTTTATATAAATTTATACTTAAATTGAATAACCTAGATAAATTAAATTTGAGATTAGATAAAGAAACCTCCCATAAAATAATTACTTCATAAATAGCCATTTTATTCAAAATAAAATCTTCTTATTAAAATTTATCCTTGATAAGTGACAATTGCTATCGTAACCAGTCTCACTATTGTAGTACAAGAGATCAAAAAATTAGTATACCTTTACACTTCTCACTTGGAGACAGAAGGTGTAAATTGAAAAATCGACACTAGGCCTTAGGCAACAACCGACATTGCCTCATCTAAGGCCACACTAAAAATCGCTTTGAAATGTGGATCAATACCTCAGCAATGCCCACCTTCTCAATGAAAGCAACATAATCACCTCCTCCAATGATATGGTCACTCCCTATCATAGCTCAATTCGCTTGTTGGCAATCACCTGCGCAAAATATGTAGAATATAATTTGAGATTATAAACATGATGACAATACAATTTGAGATTCTATATAAATAATTATGATCATAAACTCACTAGCAAAACATAAATTTTTTGATAAATATGTTAATTTTTATTCCATTTGGTTGTTTTTAAGAGAATCATTCATCCTCTTCTACCCTTACAATAGTAGCTGTTAATATCATTCAAGGAAACTCTATCGTCATCATAAAAGAAAACATCATTTGACGAGTCAATATAAAGCTCAATCTTTGAGCTTTTCTAAATCACCCTCAAAATCACCAAAGAGGCCTATCAGGTTGATAAAGAACAAATGGTTCCAAATAAATTTAAAAAAAATATTCGTCTAGCCCATGGAATGTAGGATAAATAGATCTAGATAGGAACTAGCCATGGCCAATTCAATTCTACAAGCCATATTCTGACCTTACTCTGGCCAATTCTCACCATAATATGTTGAAGTCAGCTTGGATTAGCTAGGATAGGCCAATAGAGCTGAAATAGCACATCCAAGACAGATTTGGCTTGAGTTTGCTAGTACATGTTGAGAAACTCAAATAGAACATGCAAGCAATGCCAACAAATAGCTCATTTGTATACTTTTTATGCATCAAAAGCTCTACCAAAAGCATTAAGCTATTCTTCAATGCTGTCACTTCCCCTTTTGTTGACTTGGCTATCAAGAAGTCTAGAAGTTTGGGAGAAAAGTTTGTGCCTCCAGAGTGGCGGTCAACACATCTAAGCAAACCCCATTTCAGGTTGGTTGCCAAGAGACACTACTTCTTTCTCGACACAATAGAAAAAATGGGATCTAACACCAACCATCGAAACCTGTTGTTTCCAGGTTTTGGCAAAGGTTTCTTATGGAAGGGGTGTGACTTGGGTAGATCTTACAGTTCCATAACCTATATTATCTGTTACATCGTACCTGCATCATAGGAAAGAAGAGCACAAATCACTATAAAATCATGCCCACTCAAGCTAGGCCAAATTGCATCACTATGTCAAGGGACCAGTGATGGAATCACCATTCTTCACTTGCTGATATTCCTCACAAAGCTTTCTCTTGGCAATTTCTAGATTGGCTTGAGTTATCATTTTCTTAGAGTTCTTGGATTTCTATAAACAAGACAAGAAGATTAGATGTGAAGAGATCTTTTGGTTTGTGAGTAGAGAAGGCTGGGCAAGGAGCAATGCCACTTGCTCTTGACCAATTAATGGCTTCTTCCAATGTCCTGTGCATTCTTGTCATTGGAGGATTTCAGCACTTTCAACCCTGCCATCCAAAACCATCTTCTCCCAACAAAGATGACAAAGCAAGATTGTTTATTGTGATTGTTGACAGTATCAAGATGTCTGTGTATTCTAATAACATATTCATAAAGGACTTCATAACCAACTTACGTAGTCATATGATAAATCTAAAATTAAATTTATAATATATAAAATGCCTCCTTTTATACCATATACAATTAATATTCCAAAGGAAACTTACACACAAAGACAAGTAGGAATCAAAAGTAAATAAAGAGCCATGCATGTTTAATCGTTAAAAAACTTGTTGCTCACCCATGAACAAAGGGGGTCAACTATTCATGTAGGTTCATCAGTCAACTCAATGCCCCCTAGTGCAATGGTAGCCTCTCTCTCTTTCTCACACACACACATCTAGTTGTATTACATCTACTTGAAAACAAAGTAAAATAGATACATTCATTGAATAGAGAAAAAATTCATCAAAATAACAATGATTCAAAATAAAAGACAATCAACCAAAATAGTACATAATAGTCAAACATAAAATAACCACAAAGATCCAAAATAACACTCACAATTCTCCTTCATCAGCTGCTTGAACAACATATCTATAATTCAGTTAAGAAAATGACATTCTCATAAAAAAATAAAATGAACAATGTAAATGTAATTGATATAGAAGAATACACTTTAACTATAATTGATACAAACTAAATGGAACTTAAGATCTCAAACTGAGCTGGCTGGTATGATTGGATTCATTAGTTTGAAAAAAATTGAAAGTTGATTCTACTTAGTTTGAGAAAATCAATCTTGGTTCTTAAGAGCTAGCAAATGGGTAGTCCCAAAGTTTCCCAACACAAAACATCACCTTTTGTTGTTAGTTAATAAGAAATTCTTGTCGTATGTTCCTTTTCATGTTTTGGTGGTTCACATTTTCATGATAGCTCCTATGATAGGTGTACATGGTAGAAATGTCAAAGTCAAAATTTCCACAACATCAAAGCTAATAAAGTTTATACTTTATATCGGCCACATTTTTTCGTTCTTCCTATAAGGATGATCATGTTTTTTCTTCCTCCTATCTTGTGTGCAACACAACATTCTCATCACATCACAACCATGTAATTGGTAATTATCATTGTTGCAAAAGAGCATAAAATATACCATAACTATCTGATATCTTGCACCAAGCAGCCCCTAATAGATGACTGTACTCTACTACGTGGCACTCAAATGGTACAACCCATGTGAATAGACAAAATATCATTCACTTTGGCATAATACTATAATGAAGCATGATACCTAATGTAGTTGATTAACAATGACAATTTGCACAACATTCTAACTTCAAAACGATTGACCAAATGACCAAAATCAACTATTATGCCATGTAGTTGTTGGTAGTCGGGGATGAGGGATTAGAAATTGGTCGCATGTGAATATGCATTAATTCTGCAACCTGCAAATTTTTGTTCCACTGAAAAATTCAAGTTGCACAGTGTTTAAATGATCTAATTTGGAGTGGAATACTCAATAGTAAAGACAACAAATTCTATATATGTTTATCCGATTTCAATAAAAATAATATACATAAAAATTAATATTAAAATAAATAAAGTAGTAAAAATTATTAAAAATGTGATGCATATATACTAAAAACTAAAAATAAAAAATGTAGACGTATCTTATCAACAAACAAATGGAAAAATAAGATTTATTGATTTTAAAAAACGATGTATATGTAGCATAGTTTTCCAAAAATTGTTAAATTGTTTTGATTTAATCAAAATCAGATTTAAATTGAAATGTTATTATTCTGATTTAATTGGAAAGAAAATAAAACCAAGTAATATTCTCTACCAAATCCTTTGTAGTCCTAGGGTTGACTGACTAATTAACAATTAAACCGACTTTCTTGTTTGAATGTGAAGTCAATTTGCTCTTAAAAGCAAGTTGTTGCACTTACCATTCAGTCGGCCCGTTAAGCGGGAGGAGCCGCCGGCATGCAGTTGACCATTTCTCGTAGTCAAAGTAACCTCAAGTTGATCACGTCTATGACTAAGATGCTTAAAAATGCTTTGATCAATCCGCGGGGTGCAATAAAAACTCAATTAAAAATGAATAATTTACTCCCGCTCCTACTTTAGAAGGGTTCTTTATTTTTAGTCCCAATAGTGAATCATTTATTTTTCATCTCGACATAATTATCTAAGTCTCTCTTGTCCCCTCAACTCTAAAAATTTCTTTTTAACTTTACAATTTTAACTATTGGGATCAAGATGGCCGGAGGAGCTCAAAAATTAATGGTCCCTCACCAATGATCATAGTGTATATAAGTGAGACTTGTACAGAGGTGTTACATAACTAATTTGTTACATGATTAGGTTAATCGTCCTCAAATGAAGATAAAGATCCGATAATTATTAACTAGATAAACATCGACTTGTACCGAATCTATCAGAACTCTAGATAGCAACTAGAAGAGTCCTAGTTAGAGTGAATTTCATAGATTGTTCTCCTTATAAATATATCAGGTCGATAGCTCATTTGGGATGTTAGATGCTGAGAGAGCCAACGGGAAAGAGATTGTACGACTATAATTTACTGAAGTTTGACTTCTTTAAAATATAATCATTTTTATGATGTGTGCGCCTTGCTCCGTGGATGATCAATTGTCGAATTTTCGCAACATCAGGTATCAAAGCACTAGTTATTGATCGAGTTGGAGAAGACACGCGGTGAAGGCGACAATGACCATGGTGGCGGCATTCCTTACTCTAGTGGTTCTATAGCTGGTTGGCACTGCAGGTGGAGTGATCGGTGGACTATCCGATTGCTGGTCGACGGCAACGTGAGGAAGCAGCAGGTCTCCAGGCTGCTCCGACGAGGAGAACATACCAGCAGTAAAACTCCCATGGGCTACAACTGCTGGTAGCAAGGAGGAGGGCTGCTAGTGGTGGACTAGGCGCTGACTTTCGACAGAGGTCTTCAGTTGTGAAGCAGGAGTGCAGGTCCTCAAGGCTAGCGGTGCAATGCTGCATACCCCAGAAGGAGGATTAGCGAATGCTTCTGGCAAAGACTCCAGCAGAGCAGGATTCTGTAAGGCGGCTCAAGGGCTTGGCTGGCTGTATGACCTGTGAAGGAGATGGCTCCGGGGCTTCTACCGTGAGAAGAAACACCACTAGGCACTGTGGGAGCAGAAATGGGCGTGCGGCGCTGTGTGCATAGGAAGCAGGCGGCATTTATTCCTCTTCTCTTAAGTGTGAATAGGGCTGTGCTCTCGGCACAGTGGCGGCTACCACAGCACGAGGGTGCTCCTACGGCTGATTTGGTTTTTCTCATTTTTTTATTTTCTTATTTTATCTCCAATATTGTATTCACATCAGAGCCAAGGGACTCTGTTGTGTTGACGTGGGGGACAGGTGGGAGAGAGAGAGAGAGAGAGAGAGAAGAGAGAGAGAGGAGAGAGAAATGCTACTCAAAGTTATATCCATTCAAAATTAATTAGATTATGTTGTGCTTATCTGATCCAATTAGTAGGACTTCGATATTAAGTTTGCTTGGATCCAATAAGGGTAGGTTGTTGGATCCGGGTTTCGAATAATGTTGATGAGTCTCATCCATACTCATTAACAGTATCCAAGATCAAAAGGAGTAGATTTACTGATCGGACTGCCAAGGTTGTTTCGGCTTGATTGGGGGCATTCGGTGTCGGAGTCAGGCAATCCATGAGTACAACCCTAGATTTTTAGATGCTTTGAGTTCATTGGACAGTCTAGATTAGGTGATTTCTCAACCTACAGTTTGATTTGTGCAAGTGCATGTGTGTGTCAATATCGATCAAGAGAGTATTTGATCGGGATCGATCAATGGTAGGGCAAGAAGGCACAAATCATAGATCTGTTGGAAAGGTTATGAGCTTCCCTATGAAACCGTTCAATAGTTATAGAGATTTCACTTTATAGCAATAAAGTGTAAAGAATATTCTTATGCAAGAAGAACTAGTCAAGGCTTTCGGTAAAGTGGTAGACAAACTGGAGAAGCTGACAGAGGAGGAGTAAACTGAAAAGCGGGTGCTAGCAAATATCACAATTCAACAATTCTTGGTAGACAATACGCTTTGGGAGGTGATATGCTTGAAAGACCTGGCAGACGTTTGGGAGAAGCTTGAGAGCAAGTACATGTCCTAATTGCTAACGAACATGTTGTTAGTGAAGAAGCAACTATATAACTTGAAGATGATTGAGGGAACAAGGATCAAAGCTCATCTTAGCGACTTCAACAAGATTTTAATGGAGGTGCTATCTCTGGGTGAGAAAATCAAAGAAGAGGATCGAACACTTCTCATATTGTCGTCATTGCTGATGTTGTACAATCACATCGTGATGACCATGCTGTATAAAATTGACACTCTCAGGCTGGATGATGTCATAGCCTCGTTGCTTTCAAACCAGTCTCTTCAAATTAATCATTTCATGTACGTAGTATCATAAATGTGATAGACCTTATGACAAAATCATAAGGGCTCTACTCATGTGATCTCTTTATCTCTCGAGAAGTATACAAAGACAACACTTTAAGGAGATCAACTCCACACCACATAGGTAAGAAACCTATCTTGGAGTTTATCATGTCAAACCCTTTGACTATGGTGACTACGTACATTAACTGAGTATTGCTTTTAGATCTATCTCCATAGATCTCAAAACCCAAATTATGTTTGGAGGATCAATTTGATAGCTAGGTTTACTTATGATAACACACCTACTTCACTCTCAATGAGTAGTATGTCATCAACATAAAATGTCAAGAAAGTAACAGCACTCCCACTTATCTTGTTGAATACACAAGGCTCCTCTTCGTTCTTAACGAAGTCATAAGATTTAATCTCATTAAATCTTATATATGATCTATGGGAAGTTTTACTTCAGTCCATAAATGAACTTAATACACACTCTTCTTGGATGTTATTGGGACTTGATTCCCTATAGTTGTATCATATACACATATTCCTCAAAATACCTTAGAGGAACACTATCTTAACATCCAAATAGCATATCTCATAATCATAGAGTGTAACAATTAAAATCCAAATGGATTAATCCGTGGAATAGGTAAAAGATCCCATCATAGTCAACCATTTGACTTCGATGATATCATTTTCAACTATTCTCACCTTTGAAGGTATCTACCTTCTAATCCACTCCAATTTATTCTTTAGTGATCCATTTATTCCTTATGGATATTATACCCTTAGGTGGATCTATCAAGTTCTAAACTTGATTAGAATATATAAAGTTTATATCAGATTTTATTGTCTCTTCCCATTTATGAATCAATATCTCATATTGGTTCTATATAGATCTTAGGATCAATATCCTTATTATCTTATGCCTCATTTCATCTATCAAAGATATGTCTCACATATCTCTTAGGTTGAATGGACACAAGTAAAAACCTATGAATTGTCCTTGTGTAATTATTAACTAGCACCTTAATAGAAGTGTTATTGGGTTGTGGGACTGGAACATCTTCCATATATACCTTGCTCCCACTATCATTCTTAAGAAAGAACTTTTCCTTTAGAAATATAGTGAGCTGAGCAACACATACCCTTGTTCATAAGGGTGGTATATTAATATCCAGAAGTTTCCTTAGGATATCCCACAAACCAAGACTTCATAGTCTTATATTCCAACTTGTTAGAGTTATACTTCTTTACCAGGTCAGACATTCCGAAACCTTAACTTGCTTAAGGTCAAGTTTTAACCCCTTTTTCCATATCCTATATGGAAGAATTATAACAGACTTGAAGGTACCTCTTAAGATCAAGTGGTTATAATGAGTACTTAGCCAAAATTAGACAAAGAGGAATTTTGCAAAGCTTGTCATTGTTCATATTATGTCTTACATAATATGACTTCTCATTTTAGCTACTCAATTAAGCTAAAATGTGTAAAGAGGTGTCCATTAGATTCTATTATCCTTCAATTATATGTGAATTATGTACTTAAGTATTCTTCTCCTTGATCTCATCAAAGAGTTCTAATACTCTTTCCATTAGTAACTCTACTTCATTCTTAATCTCAGATAATTTCTCAAAGGTTTTAGATTTGTACTTCATAAAGTACATGTATCCATACCTAGAGACATCATCTTTGAAATAATGAAGTAGAAATATTCTTCTTTAGCCTTACTAGATATGGGCTAACATACATCTAGATGTACGAGTTCTAATAACTCATTAACCCATTCTCTATGTCTATATAAAGCTAAAGTGTAGATTGATCTAAATCAACCCATTTCCTCTTAAAAGGAATATTCACACATAACATGAGAGCTAACATATCAAATATGATTAAACAATTCATTAAGCTCCCATTGGCAAACACTTTGCCATTCAATCTATTAGAACATCTATCAATTTCATAACTTAGAATAAATCAACATTTATTCAAGTAGGAAATCATATAATGTTCTTGTAGAAGGATATAATAGCAATATTAATTATTAAGACATCTCCATAAGGCTATTAAAGAATTGCACCTCCCACTAATAATGATGCAACTTTTGCACCATTTGATATGTAGGTCAACATCTTCTTTATTAAGCTTTCATTTACTTGTCATCATCTACAACTCCTTATAGATATAAGATGCATATCTGGTATCTCATATCATTAGATGCATCCATAGTATCTAATATTATGATGTACACATATAGTATCTAATACTATTAAGTGTATATTTAAAACAGGTAAGTGTCAATGACTTGGATACATGAAGTTTCTCAAGCGCCACCTTTGCATTATATACAAAACACTTTGTACTTCCTCTTCCACTTATCATCATCATGATAGTGTAAGAATCCTGCCTTATTCTGGCTTTATTATCTTGACAACCTTCTTTTACTATTAACTCTCTACTATTTCTATCTAATGATTTTACTTCTTACTATTGGTCTTACCAACAAGAAGTAATTAAGATGTATTGTTGTTCTAACTTGCCCTTTAGTTAGCTCATCACTATGAGCCATGATGGATCTCATATCCATCTATCCATGTTGTCTCTATAATTTATGTCTCATAGAGACTAACATCTAGTTTAAGGCAAGCAATACATCTTTTCTATAAGATAAGATCTTATCTTTCTTTCATATCATTAGATAATTTTAGGAGACACCTACTTCTTAAGTAGAATAGTTAATTGGTCAACTATGAGAATAATTCTTTTAGTTCTAAACCAGTCTAAGAAGTGTGAGCCATTAAGCTATTTGACATCAAGTATGCCATACTAATGGTGGTTTATTATCGTATTCTACAACTGAGATATAATTTTATCAATATAACATTGCAGACATTCATTAAAATTAAGATATGGTTTTTTATCCTAATTTATGCTCCCACTAATTATCGACAAATTTGCATAACCCTCATTATGCAAAGATGGGATATCACGATGAAATCCTAGTGGGGACTAAGACCCTATTAACCTTATGGTGATGACCTTGTGGTAGCACAACAAATCACCCCATACTTAATAGGTAGGAAACTATTGCCAGTTGCAACTCTTAATCATTTAGCCTCTAGAGTTATGACCTTGTGGTAGCACAACAAGCCATATACTCTAGTTAGGTCAAACCCGCTTGTTACGTTATGAGAATGGATTCTTCACACAGCCCTTGTGGTAGCACAACAAAGCCATGCAAATAGTCCACCCCCAAGGTTCGGCAAATGCCTTAGCCATGATCACCAATCCCTTGCTGAATGAGTCTTGTGGTAGCACAACAAACCCATCCAATCTAAGATTGGCTCATCAAGACCATAATAACGGAAAGCTACGTAAGTCATTCTTAATGTCACACGTTTATCAACCTAATTATGACAAGGAGAGATTTTATTTTAGTCTCATTAATAATATGTGCTAAGTATATATAATACCTTTGGAATATCATATATCTAAGGTATAACTTGTAGCACACATCCACATATCAAATATGCACAAAATCAGGTAATCATGGACTTAACCTTAAGCATGCACCTAAGGCACCCCTATAGGTGAAAATCCTTGCTTCAGATGCTTGAGTTGGCATGCTCCCACTTCAGAAGGGTGCTTCTCCAAGTGGTCCCACTCTCCAACCTTCCACGAACTGGCTTCTAACTCTTACAAGCAGCTTAAGGGTACGCAAACCCACAAATGTACATAACTTAATAAGAAACCTTGGTTTTAACCAAGGGGAGTACATTAATGGAGGGAGGTAGGATATACAATCAGAATGTATAGAGAGAGAGGAGGTACACGCAGGCCCCATTTAATAACATAACCAACATAATTAAAAGCAATTACAAGCCAAGCATAATTAAGTCCATGATCACCTCCATACACACTGACATTCATCACATGAACATAGAGCGTATATGTGATAATCATATGAGATATGACATATATATCAGCATAAAATTATATATTTTATTTTTAAATTCTCAATTTCATGCATGTTGAATTTTCATGAAATAAATAGCATGAAAATAACATGACAACAGCATACAAATAATTTATATGAAATAAACATACACATCTAAACTATTTAGGAAATTCATGCATTCCCAATACTGTGTAAAGTCAGAAATTAATGTCTCAATTTATATTCTATAAAATCTCATTTTACATAATTAATTAAGACCCTAATTATATAAGTTAAACCTTTAAAACAATTTTAAAGTTTAACCATGAGTGAATCTATGTAAATAGGACTTAAAATTATATAACATACCATTAAACACTTTAAAACATGTTAAATAATATTATAGAATTTTTCAGAATTTTTATGGAATTTTCTAGCAATTTTTCGAATTTTTCTATGATTTTGAACACTTTAAAATCATAACACAAGGTGTCTGGCTCATTGCGCCGCGTATGTTCGCGCACTGCGCCCGTCCGGCGTGCGCCAACTTGCACCGCCGTGTGCACCGGCATTCCGCAGGCGCTGAGCCGCCACTCGTGTGCCCGCCCATGTGCCGCTCTTCTACGCGGGCCCGGCACTATTCATCGGGAGGAAATCCATCCCATAGAATCGGACTTATCTCCTTACTCAGACCTCCGAAAAATATGAAAAAATATGCGTTGGAATACTTATCGAATAAGGAATCCAAAAAAGTCAGCCCCATATCCAGTAAAAATCCCAATCGACTGAGAAATGAGGAAGAAGAGGCGGCGGTCACCGAGATTCCGTAGCAGAAATATCCATTTTTAAACGAGGATAACTCCTTATCCCGGAAGCCAAATATTCTCAAAAAATACAATTTAGAATCCTCATCGAATGAAGTTTCCAAATATGTATATATATTTTTATATAAAAATTCTCTATTAACGGGAAATCAGGAAGAAACAGGTCGGCGACGCCAGACTCCGCAAAACCCTAGTTCGCCGGAAAACTAAAAAATTCTCTCCCTCCGCCGTCGTTCAAAGCTGGATATCAAAGTAAAGGTTAGGTAATCATATTACCCATCTATTAAACCATTTTCAAGCCTCAATTTCTTCTATGGACGGAGATTTCACAAAATCCCCAAATCCAGGTGTCGGTTTGGGCATGACAGAAACACCAACTTTTGAGGCTTCTCCCCAACACTACGAAGATCCAAACTTTAAACGGTTTGTGGCGTTGGAAATCCCTATATCACGATATTCAACAGAAGCCAACTGATCTTTTATCTAAGTCATACACAGATTATGGTGACCACGTCAAAATAGACGTTTGCACATATTCGGGAACACATAAATAACATGAAATAATATCGATTCGATGTCGGTTTCGACCGAGACTTGAACCGGGCTCTGATACCACTGTAAAGAATCATCCATAAATGTTTGGTGCAGCGGAAGTGACGATTCCTATGGGTTCCTTTAGAATCTGTCTCAATCGAAACCGAACGACGAAAACCAAAAACCGATCAAATCGGGTTCGAATATACCTGATAGGGATTCATATTATCCCATGGAGAGGAAGGATATGAGCTTATCAAGCTCTTTAAATTGTTCAAGTGTCCGGGGTCTCCAGCAGTATCCACACGAACTTCATCCACAGCAGGTTCTCCCTTCGCGCCGGCCTCGAGAACTCTTCCCGAACGGAGCTCCATCGACCATGGACAAGAGAGGAGGAGGTAGGGAGGAGGCTAGGGACTAGGGGTGGCAATGGGCCGGGCTGGCCCACGGGTTCGCGGGCCGGGCCAGCTACGGGTCATTTGACGGGCCAAACATTTTGGCCCGCGGGCTTTAGTCGGGCCGACATACGGGCTGAAACGGGCCGATGCGGGCTAAAACGGGCCAAATAACTTTCAATTTTTTATGTCAAAAACATCATTTTTACTTATTAAAAATATTTTTTAATTAAATTATTATTAATTTTATAATATTATCTTAAATAATTAAATTTATCATATTTAATAAAATATTTATTTATAAAATATATAGTTGGGCCGGGCCGGGCCGGGTCGGGCCAAGTCAATAATTTTTGCGGGCCGGGTCGGGCCGGGCCAACAATGTAGTGCGGGCCGGGTTGGGCCGGGCCAATATATTTTGGACCGGGCCCTAAGCGGGCCGACCTCGGGCCGGGCCGGGCCCGACCCATTGACACCCCTACTAAGGACGTGGTTTTCACTCTTGGCTTGATGGGGTTTGGCTGAAACCATTAGTATTTATAGAGAATTTTGGAATTTTTCATAAAAACCCAAAATCTCCATAAATTACACCCTTACCCCTGTACTTGTGGATAAGTCCTTTTGTGTGTGACCCACTAGGCCTAATAGCCTATTTTGTTGAGGCCTAAATAAAATAGAACAATTCTATTTAATTTAATTAAATCCGTTATTCAATAACAGATTAATCGGCCTACCGATCATGAAGGGTACAAGTCACATCCCATGATCCCAAATGGCTGTGGGGATAATCTCATCTCTATTGAGCCTTTCCATCATCAGTTACCGCATGGATATAAACCCTCATCCATCCAATGTCCCGGTCGGAAAGGAGTACGGCATCGACTGTCAACTCCTTAGTGTACCGACTCTATAGGATCCTGTACTCGGAATTGGATCAATTGGAAAACTCCTTTTTTCAATTATCCTATCTACCCTGGCCAGGGATTTAGAGTACTATCCCATAGTACATTCACTCTCACTTACCGAGAGTGGACGATCCCTTGTTGTCCGCTCAATTGCCTCCATTGGGTTTTCCTTGTACCCGATCCATCGCTATACTGGACCATCTAAATGGTGATCCATAAGTCAATGGTCAAAGCACAAGTTCCACCCAACAAGGCATCTTTGGCAACTCAGGTCAAAGGTCCAACCATGCAACCGTGATGATAGAAAACCCTAATAGACAGTTCGGTAAGATACCATTCAGGGTTTCTAATTTGGTCAGTTCAGTGAACTCATTCAACTAATGAGCACTTGTATGTGTATCTTAATGTCTCCACACTAATGACCAATGAGATCGGTTGTCCTCATCACATGAAAAGACATCACATACACTAGTCTATCCGGATCCTTGATGTCCCGTCTCAAGTATCCTATGACTAGGAACATTTAGATCAAATACCTCTAGATGATCAATCTCATTATCACGATCTCATCATGATTTAATCATCATTGTATTTGATCAAGGACTTCATTATGATATTCGTATCTAATAAGAGCTTATAATGAAGATTTGCCTAATTAATTGAATAAGATATATCTAAAAATGTCAAATCATATCATATATGATTGGCTTGTAGGGCATACATTTCTATCACTCATCATATGAGAAGATATCATATACAATAGTCTTACCGGATCCTTGATGTCCCATCTCGAGGATCCTACACTAGGAACATTTAGAGTATATACTTCTATATGATTGATCTCATTATCATGATTAAATCATCATTGCATGCAACCTAGGACTTTATTATGATAGACGTATCTAGATAGTGCAAGTAATGAAGAAAATGTCATTAATATTGAATAAGATATTACAAGAAATGTAAAATCATATCACATATGATTGGTTTGTAGGGCATACATTTCTATCACGCCCTTCATTCCTATTTAATAAATTTTCTTTTTTCTATTAGTCTCATCAATAAGAAGTTTTTGAGATGTTTTGGTTTTTTTTCTTACTCTCAAATAGCTCATCAAGATAAGCCAAGATAATCTAATATTTACAAATTCATATGGTCTCTACAACTTATTTTTTAAAAGAGGTTAACATATAATGTAGGGAAAATAATGCATCTTTCTTATGAATTTTATGAGATGAAGATCTTTCTTAGATGGTTTAGAAGGTACTATATTCTTAAGTAGGCTTTTTACTTAGTCAACTGTAAGAACAATTCTTATGGTTCTAAACCAGTCAAAGAAGTTTGGGCTAGTGAACATATTATCATCTAATATGCCACACAATTGATGATTTATCATCTAATCTAAAATGAAGATATAATTTTAAAATAATAAAATTATGAACATTTATGTAAATTATGATATGATTTGTAATCCTAATTTATACACCCATATAATCTATCTAGGTCAAGTTTGATTGTTGCATTATGAATATGGATTCTTAACATAGCCCTTGTGGCAATATAACAAAGCTATGTCAATTGTCCACCCCAAAATTTAACAAATATCTTAACCATAATCACCAATCCTTTACTAAATGAGTCTTGTGGAAACACAAAAATTCCATGCAATCTAAGATTGGCTTTTTAAGACTAGAACAATGGAAGGCTACATGAGGCCATTCTTCATGACTCACGTTTATCAACCTAATGAAAATAAGAAGAAATTTTATTTTAATCTCAACAAAATATATACCATTTGGAATATCATATATTTAAGTTATAATGAAGAATACACATGCACATATCACACATACAAAAAAAAATAAAACAAATGATCATGGACTTTAACCTAAATAGTATGCAACATCAAAGCAGAATGATGTGTAATAATAGAAGATAGCATCTAATGCCTATGCATGCGTGCCTCCACTTCTCAAAGAACACTTTTTCAAGTGGTCTTGTTCTCTTGCCCTTCATAAGCCTGTTGCCTGTCACTATAAACTATTTAAGAGTATGCAAACCCACCAATGTACATATCTCAATAAGAAACATTGATTTTAACAAATAAAAGTACATATTTTAGAATTTAAAATTATAATCTTATAATTGAGTAGAATTTAAAATTATAATATTAGAATTGAGTAGAGAGATCACGAGGCACATAGGCCTTAATAAACAAATCCACATATTTTAAATACCATCACATGATAATACACGTAAGTCCTTGATCACCATTCATCCACACCATGAAACATCACATACATATAGTGTATTAAGCGATAACTTTATGATGTAACACTTATACCATGCTATTATACTTCATAATTTTTATAAATTTTCAATTTCATATTTTTTATAATTTTCATAAAATAAAAAAATATGAAATAAACATATAAACAATTTATATTCATAAAACAAGCAGAACTAAACAATTTAAAACATTCATGCATTCATAGAATTATACAAAGTTTAAAATTATTTTTCTAATCACCATTATGCAAATTAAATTATAAATCTTTCTTAAAAGATTTTCCAAATCTAATTGCATACATCCCATGTTGTTGCCTCTATACCTCATATCTTGTTAGCATGTGTGGTGTTCCTTTTTTACAATGTCGACCATCAAAAAGACACTTGTACTAGTTTGTTCTCCACCAATATGCTACTGGTAGACACCATCGATGTCCTTGATAACATTGTTTTCTGATATGAGTAAGTCGAATGGAATGTGTTTTCTAGTTACAAATTGAACATGCTAATTTTCTTTTAGTACTCTATAAGGATAAGTTTGTATATCTGTGAAAATCATTTATCGCACACAACATTACTACTCTCATTATAAAAGTCTCTTTCCTTGAAGAGTCATACATCTCCAGTCCAGTCTCTCATAAATCTCTCAACTCTTCAATCAAAGGTTGTAAGAATATGTCAATATCGTTTTTGGTATCTATTGGACTGGGTATTAATAATGAAATCATAATGTACATTGCTTTCATATACATCCATGGTGGTATGTTGTAAACGACTGTAATGACAAGCCACACATTGTACTTTGAAGACACATTGCCATATGAGTTGAACACATCTGTGACCAAACCAAGTTTAATATTGTCTCTCCAACTCAAAATTTGGATAAAATTTATACACTCTTTCCAAAGAGGTGGAATTGGCAGGATGACGTATTTCACTAGTTGATTGATAAAATCATGATTGACCATGCTATGTCATCCATTTAGCCATATTTGTTGGTATAAACAAACATTGTAACCTACATTTCAGTGGAAAATCTTTTGAAACAATTTTTTACTCCTATGTTTAGAATTATCTATATATCTTGGAGTCTCACATTGGGGGCATACAATTTTATCTATATTCTCTTTCGAAAAGAGAATACAGTCAATGTTACATGCATCTATTTTTTGATAACTATGTTTTAAATCTTGAATTATTTTCTTAAGTTCATACCAAGTGTCAAGAACATTTACATCTTTGGGTAAATCTCTTTAAACAAAGACAATAAGGTGTTCAAACACTTTGCACTAAAACCATTTATTGACTTTAATTGAATCAACTTTAAAATAAATTTTAATTTAAAAACTTTTTTACGACCTTCGTATAAAGATGTTTCTGCATCTTTTAGCAACTTAAAATGTTTTGTTGTTTCTACATTGGGTTAATCTATGCTTTGTCTAATTGTTTCACTCGTATTCTAGATATCTTGAAGCATTTCCATGACTTCATCATTTACATTTTCATATTGTTGTTCCTCTAATTGTACGTCATATTTTTCAATTAAATTAAGTTCAATTTACCGTGACTTAAAAATAATCAATAAGTTGACCATATATCATCTATAAATAAATATTCTTTTGCAACAAATTTTTATAAAATAAAAGTGTTGTAACATTTTTTTGACAAGGGCATTGAATTAAACTTTTATCTTGACCATGTCTAAATAGGGTCCTGCACTCAAAAGCATAGTCTAGAAAATCTTCTATTCCACAAAGATATGTAGGATTTAATTTGTTGGGGATTTCCATCCAAACCATGACTATTAGCCATCTAATTAGTGTTTTTTGTAAAATATGGAAAGTAAGAAATGTGAAAAGTAAATATTTTTGTTAAAGAAATCAATTATTGACAATTCTATATCAAAAAATATCAAAAAATTCTATATAGAATTATAAAATTTTATATATCAAGTAAAAATATTAATAATTATAACCAAACCTCCTCCAAATGAAGTAAGTCTTAAATAAGGATCTCATCAAAAACTTCCTTAAAAGATGAATGACAAAAATATGATTAGATGCATCAGAAAGCAGTCATGACCATCCCATTTTTTTGGATTTTATGGACAATAAAGCCAATTCAAATTAGAAATTAGTTTAGATTGACCTAACCGGATCAATTTTGAGTTTTATCTCCCATTTAGTTATATGACTGATAAAGCCAGTCCAAATTAGAAATTAGTTTGGATTGACCTAACGAGATCAATTTTGGGTTCTATCTTCCTTATTGGATTTTATGACCATTTAAGCAAATACAAATCAGAAACTAGCTTAGATTGGCCTAAGTGGACTAATTTTGAGTTCTATCACTCCTTTTTTGTGTTTTATGTCCATTTTATCCAAGCCAAATCAAAATCCCGTTAGGAATAGCCTAACCAAATGAAGTATGGGTTCCCATCGCCCTTTTTGGGTTTTATGGTTGTTTAAGTCAATCTAAATTGGAGATTGACCTAATGGTTTTTATTTTGGATTCTATCTTCCTTCTTGAGTTTTATGGTTGTTTAAGTCAATCCAAATTAGAAACCAGTTCAAATTAGCCTAACCGGCAATTTTGGGTTCTATCACTCTTTTTGAGTTTTATGGTATACTTTAAGACATAAAAGATAAAAGAATAGACAAAGTCATAAAAACCTAATCAATTGTCTACTTCTTTATTGCATGATATATGATTGTATCATCAACTTTAAAATGGAAACATAGGCTTCTTTATGTGTTTTCATGTGCTAAGAATATCAAATAATATGAGGAGGTTTAATTTAAAGTTAAGCTTTACAATTTTAATGATAAACTATATATGACATGCCATCTTAAGAAAATTAAATTTTACAAGGTACGTAGTCATCCGAAACAATTAGGTGAAACTTTTAAAAAAGATGTTTACACTCGAATATATAATCTTTAAATCTCATGCCCACAGTCTTTATAAAGAAATATATTGAAAAAAATAATATACAAAAAAATAAAAAGTCAAATTATTCACTCGGTTAAAAGACCTTATTATGGCCTACATTCATATATTCTAGTTTGGAGGAGTTCAGGGGTGACGACGATGCAGACGGGATGATGACAGCAGTGGCCAACAACAACAGTGGCACTAGCATCAGCATTGGCAAACACCAACGACGAGGGAAACCGACGGGAGAGAGAGAGAGAGAGAGAGAGAGAGAGAGAGAGAGAGAGAGGGGAGGGTGTAATGAGTGAGCGGGGAAAGGAGAAAGGGGTCGGTGCGAGTAAATTAAAATAAAATTATTGTGATAGTTGGGGAGATGCTGCCAATGGTGTATTTAGTTTTAGTGGCGATGGCTTCCTGATGTTGCCAATGTAAGTTGACTATTAAATGTTTAATTGTTCACAAATTGCAACAACTTCCACTGTCACTAGCAATCCATATTCACAACGGCTCGTTTAGTTGGTCACTGATCTCCAAAAAATGACTTAGAAAAGTTTTCTAGAGATTTTGTATTGATTTCGTGACGACTTGTAGTAACAACATTTATAAGCTGTTGTTAATTCTGGTATAGTGGTAATGATTATTGTCTAGTAATCTCCATTTATTTCATAAATGTGACAACTATCTTTTAGTTGTCGTGAATAATTGTATGGTCAACAGTATTTTGATGCCGTCGCCATTATCTCATCTCTAATGTTCCTTTTCTTGTAGTGATAGGTACATATTCTCAATAATATGACCTTTTAAAGATTTTTAGATTTTTTGAAGTTCTTTTTTGGACGTGGTGCAATGGAACTGCTGTGCGCGCAGCTGCGCGCATGTGTCGCCCTCTTCATCTTTCTACCTGTACCATCACGTCACCATCTCCAACTGGGCCATCTCACTCTCTCGCCTCTACCAACTCGTATGTGATACCCCAAGGACTTGTTCTCTATTTACATGATTCCTCAAAAATGTTGTAAATTTTATATTTTTTAAAATGTATACAATATTATATTTTTAAAGACCGTCAAAGATGAAATATTTTAAACTATAAATCTTAAATTTTATTTTAAATATGTATACTTACATACGTTGAATCACCTATTTTGTCAATGAAACATTATTTTATTTTAAACCCACAACCGAGTGGAGCTAAGTGACTTATTTTCACAACAATAATGAAATTTTGAATATGTTTAGGTGAGTAATCCATTCCATGAAACAGGCTTTTATATTTTAAAACTAAGTTTAAAATATAAGAATCATATTTTCACAACAATTTAGCTTTGTAAAATATAATATTTTATGCACTAGTGTGTAAATATTTCAAATACAAAGGACACATTTGTAATATTTTCTTCTATGTACATTTTATCCTCTGGCACCTGGATTCAAGCCGGTCATTGTAAAAGGGCATTGCCTCTATATATACATCACCCTGTAACAATTTACAATACAATGAGAATAGAAATTCACATTCTCAGATCTGATTCTGTTCGCGCCATTCTAGAGCTCCTCTGCATCTACGACAGCGCAGAGACTTCTACAGAGTCTACTCCTCACTTCGTCTGCTTCACTCCTTCAGCTTCTACAGTGCTACCGTAGCTAGATCTTCTCATGTTTCAACTACTCATTCTATCAAGTTGGTATCAGTGCAGGTAACGCTCCTGATCCATGGACGGTTCTTCTGGAACTACTAGGTCTACACCTATTTCATCTAGATTCAACTTCGAAATAGAGAATCCGTATCATCTTAATACATCTGACAATCCTAACTCTATCCTTGTGTCTGATCTACTCACTAGAGATAATTATATATGCTGGAAGAGGGAAATGACAGTTGCACTTTCCGCTAAGAATAAGCTGAGTTTTGTTAATGGAGTCATTACAAAACCAGATCTACATGATTCTTCGTTTAATAGTTGGGAACGTGTGAATAATATGGTTATGTGGTGGTTACTGAATTCAATACATAAGGACATAGTATCATCCATGACATACTGTGATGCTGCTTACAAAATTTAGAGAGATCTCAGTGAGAGATTTTTGCCTGCGAGCAACCCGAGAATTTACACACTTGAGAGATCTATTGCTACACTAAAGCAAGGATCTGATTTAGTACCTAAATACTTCAATACATTGAAGGCTCTATGGGATGAATTAGGCCAACTTGATGGTTCTACGGATAGCAAATTTGTTAATAGCATGAAATTCTTGCAATTTCTCATGGGACTCAATGACGTTTATACTAATGTTAGGATCCAAATTCTTCTTATGGATCCTCTTCCGCATGTGCTCAAAGCTTATTCTCTTATTTTACAAGATGAATCACAACGTTCTATTGTAGTTTCCAACGTTCATGAGGTTTCTGCAATGTTTTCCAAGAGTAATTTCATGAAACAAGATGTTAAGGATGACAAGAAACCATGGTGTTCACATTGTAATATACATGGCCACCCCAAGGAGAAGTGTTTCAAATTGGATGCACCAAGGTGCACCTATTGCAATATAGTTGGGCATACCCGAAATATTTGCTACAGGCTTAATGGATTTCCCAAAGGGAATAAAAAAACAAAACAAAAAGACCACTCAGTTTGGTTTGACAGAAAATTAGTATGCCAACCTTGTTAAACTTATGAACACCACAAACACTATGAGTCTACCACAAGTTAATGCAGTGATGAAGGAACATAACTATATGCCATGGGTTTTAGATTCTAGAGCTACTACTCATATTGTGCCTAATCTGAGAGGATCACCTTTCAGAGAGACTGCAAATAGTGCAATTCAGCCATCAGGTATACGTTTACCAGATGGTTCTTGCTTACCTATAACAAAAGTTGGTCAGATGAATGTCAATGATAAAATCAACTTGCAAACTGTTTATATATCTCTTGATTTCAAAAACAGTCTCTTGTCTGTGAGCAAACTAACACAAGATATGGGTTGCTTAGTTACCTTCTTTAGAAATTGTTTTGTCATCTAGGACACAAGATCGAACAAGGTGATTGGGTGGGGCCTTAAAGATGATGTCTTGTACTACTTATTACAAGAAGAAGCACTTGCAGCTTTCAATGCCAAAATTGACATTCAAGAAGTTTGGCACCGAAGACTTGGACATATCTCCAATGAGAAGCTTAGTCTTTTGTCTAGAAGTCTAAATTTCAATTTCACAGATATTGGTTGTCACATTTACCCTATGGCAAAGCAAACAAGGTTACTGTTTCATACTAGTAGCAGTCATACTTCCTTTCCTTTTGAATTAGTTTACTGTGACCTATGGGGTCCTTATCATGTTCAATCTAGAACAAGAGCAAAATACTTCATTACATTGGTTGATGATTTCTACGTTTTACTTGGACTTACATGGTTTCTTTCAAATTTGAAACTACTCAGATCTTGAAAGATTTCACTGAATACATACATATTTTTTTTCTAATCACATTAAAATCTTCTGAACGAATAATGGATCTGAATTTGTCAATGTTGAATTACAAACTTTTTTAAGGAAAAATGGAATCACACATCAAAGAACATGTGTTTATAGTTCTCAGCGAAATTGGATAGTAGAAAGAAAGCATAGACACATTTTGGATGTTTCTAGAGCACTCAAGATTCAGTCCAACTTGCCTAAATATTTTTGGAGTGATTGTGTACTTATGGCCACTTACTTGAACAACAGGTATCCCACCAAAGTGTGAAATAATAAGACACCTTTTGAAGTATTATTTGGTAAGGTTCCTGATTACAATGTTATTAAAATTTTTAGTTGTTTATGCTATGCTTCAATGTCTCATTTGCAAAGTGACAAATTTGAAAATAGAGCAAAATTGTGCATGTTTATTGGGTGCCCTCCTCAACAAAAAGGTTACAAATTGTTTGATCTAAGCTCACGAAGGGTGTTTGTTTATAGAGACGTTATTTTCTGAGAAGATATTTTTTCTTATGCTAGTCATATTGAACAGAACAAGATTCCTATTCTATTTCATGTACAAGATTCAAAACTTGTTTATGTTGATAAAGACAATTTTGTGTCATTTCTTGGTTCATCAATTCATTTTGTAGAATCCTCCAGAAGTAATGAACTTGTTTAAGAACAAGTTGTTCAAGATAGACAACCGAGAATAAGAAAAAGGCCTACATATCTAGAAGATTATGTGACTAGCATAAATATATGGTCAGATAAAAAGGAAATTCCTTATTCTATTGATAACTTTCTATCTTATCAGAAGTTTAGCAAGGAACACAAGGCCCCTGTAGCTACAATTTCAAATAATTTTGAACCTCAAACATATGAGATGGATAGGCAAGACAAAAACTGGTTACATGCCATGAAAGAAGAACTTGAGGCTCTAGAAAGCAACAACACATGGGAGGTTGTAAAACTGCCACAACATAGGAAGACAGTTGGGTGTAAATGGGTCTACAAGATCAAGTACCACTCAAGTGAAGAAATTGCTAGATACAAAGCTTGTTTAGTGGCTAAAGGATATTCCCAACTTGAGGGGTTGGACTATCATGATACCTATGCTCCGGTTGCTAAACTAGTGACTGTGAGGATTCTCTTATCTATTGCATCTATAAGAAAATGGTCACTGAACCAATTAGACATAAACAATGCTTTCTTGCATGGAGACCTCGAAGAAGAAGTTTACATGGCTATTCCTCTGAGTTATTCTAAACAGGGGGAGAACTTGGCTTGTAAGTTAAAGAAATTCTTATATGGCCTTAAGCAAGCCTCTCGAAATTGGCACTCAAAGCTGACTAGTGCCTTGATCTCTCTTGGTTTCAAACAGTCCCAAGTTGATTACTCCTTGTTTACATGGAAGGCATTCTTCAAACTTACATCTTAGTTTATGTTGATGACATGTTGGTTACTGGTAATAGTCAGGATCACATTGACTTCATTAAGAAAAAAATTACACAGCTTGTCTGGCCTTAAGGACTTAGGCAAACCAAAATACTTCCTTAGACTTGAAACTGCAATGAATCCATATGGGATTTTCTTGAATCAAAGGAAATATGCCTTAGATATACTTATTGAATGTGGCTTACTAGATTGCAAGCCAGCTCAAGTGCCATTGGAAACAAAACACAGTTAATTTAAGGAAGCAAAGAAACTGCAAGATCCGGGAAGATATAGAAGACTTGTAAAATTGATGTATCTAACAGTTAGTAGACTAGACATTGTGTTCTCAGTGAATCTTTTAACACAATTTATGATAGAGCCATTTGAAAATCATATGGATTATGCCTTACAGATTGTTAGATACATTAAATCATGTCCCAAGGTAGGAATTTTCTTAAGTTATGGTTCTCAATTACAACTTAAGGCATATGCAGGTGTCAATTGGGGTGCTTGTCCTATTACAAGAAGATCAACCAGTGGATATGTTATTCTTCTAGGAGAAAGCCCAATCTCTTGGAAAACTAGGAAACAACACACGGTTTCAAGGTCCTCTGTAGAATCTGAATACAGGTCAATGGCTATGGCAGTTTCTAAAGTGCAATGGATCAACTACTTGATGAAAGATTTTGGTATTCAACTCAATAGCACTAAACTATTTTGTGATAGTCAAGCTACTATGCATATTGCAGCTAATCATGTATACCATGAAAGAATGAAACATATAGAAATAGAATGCCATTTTTTCCGGGAAAGAATACACAATGGTTTGATATAGACTTCATATTTTAAATCAGAGGACCAGTTGGCTATTATATTCACCAAGGCCCTTGCAAAGGAGCCGTTCAGAATACATACCAACAAGTTGGTTCGGGATCTCCACTCTCCAACTTGAGGGGGAGTGTAAATATTTCAAATACAAAGGACACATTTGTAATATTTTCTTTTGTGTACATTTTATCCTCCCGCGCCTGAATTCAGGCTGGTCATTGTAAAAGGGCTTTGCCCCTATATATACATCACCCGTAACAATTTACAATACAATGAGAATATAAATTCACATTCTTAGATCTGATTCTGTTCACGCCATTTTGGAGCTCCTCTGTATCAGCGACAGTGTAGAGACTTCTGCGGAGTTTGTGTGGATACGCGAATTCGGCCAGATTACGGAGAGTACAATCTCATTCCTATAGATAACACGTGTATTTTCTCAATTAGGGAAGTCGGTTTGACATAAAAATGACCAAATTTTAGAAAATCTGGAGGCGTCCCGACATCGCGACTCCAGGCATCGCGACGTCAGAGCGCCTGGCATTTCCCGCCTTTTCACCCCTTTATCCAGCCGGACGACGTCGTACTCAAGGACGTACGATGGTACAAGCGCTCCTCTGCCAGAGCGCCTACATTTCCACCCGTGATAGCCGGCTTTTCAGGATGGTCAGTGGTGCGTTGTCGAAATCGTACCGAGGGTGCAGGCACTCCGCCGTCGGAGCACCTGGATCCCCGCCTGCCAACTGACACCGCAAGCTCCGCGTGCGCCGAATTTGCAGGTGTCAGCCGTAGGTCGTAGGTGCTCCCCTGTCAGAGCGCCGGGATCTCCGCTGACAACCGCCGCCTGACACGCAGGGTGGTAGGTGGCGACAGGTATGGTCGGACGTGCTGATCCGCCGACTTGTCGGCGGATTAGCAGGCGCTCCAATACCGCGACGCCAGGCGTCCTCAGGCCGGAGCGCTAGGGTCACTTTTGTGCATCTATAAAAGGAGGCCCTTCTCCCACATTTAAGAGGTTCCAAAAAGGATTCCCAGAGCCATAACTCCACAGAGAGAGTCTTCTTGAGCCTCCCAACACCCTCCCACCATCTTCCAAGCCACACTAGAGTCCACAATCCCATCTCCATGTCATTCAATCTTCCATTACATCTCTTCCACTCCGCTCATTCAACACAACCAAAAGACCATCCCAAATCCCCTCATACCATTAAAAAGCCATTGAAAGCCATTCCAAAAGGTCTCAAGAAGTCTCCTAGAATAGGCCAGGGGCCTGCCCCTCCCCCTTTCTTGGAACCGGGAGAAGACCATGTCAAAGGCTGCCTCCGAAGGACCTAAGCGCTCCTCCTACGGGACGCCAGACGACCTGGAGTCGGAGCGCCCGCAACCTCCAGAAGCCAGCCGGCCCCGGGCTCGCCAACGATCTTCTTCCTTATCTTATCCTCCTTTCATTTTCCGTTTGGGTTTCATCATGCATATTGCACTAGCATAACTTAATGCATCTTTAGCCTTAGGTCATTTAGATCCTCCCTTAAGAGGGGTTAGGAGTTAGTCCTAATCCGGTTCGTTCAACCCCTTTTGTCATTTCTCGTCTTTCCTACGAATGGTTACTACTTTCTACTTAGTTCTAATCATTGTTTTGTTGTGCTTTCATTCATAATTTCTTTTCAGGCAAGCGAGTTTCTCCAAGGCTCTTCTTCTCCGGCCGGTCAAGGAAGGAGAAGATAGAACCCACACAGTCTCCCCATTCAACGAGGTAACCGGTCATTCTCCCCCCTTATCAGTTCATCTCTTTTCTTCTAATCATCGGAGCCTCTTTGGCTCCTGGCGACCACACAATCTCTTCCTCTTTTTGGTTCATAGGTTAAGTTAGTGTTGATAACGCCACCCACTGTCTAATCTTCTTTCCCTTCTATTCTCCTCACGACCCGGGCCGGTCCTTCGATGCCCAAGTGACATCAAGGGTTGAGTAGTCCGGGGACCAAGGTGAGTGTGGAGAAAGAAAGAAGGAGAAGAGGTGGGTAATAGACCGGTTTGTTGGAACCATCCACAACCGTGTCCATGGCGTGATTAACACAAACCGACCCTATCAAAACCGTAAGGAAGAAGAAACACACACACCCCACACCGAAACGCTCGCACCGCGGGAGGACAGCGGCCACCGCCAACGGCACACATCCCTTCGGCGTCCTCATCCCCTCGGCGTCCACAGTTTGCTCCTCACTTTGTCTGCTTCACTCCTTCAGCTTTTCCGCAGTGCTACCGTAACTGGATCTTTTCCTATTTCAGATACTCATTCTTTTAATTTAGTGGAGATGGAAATAATAGTGTCTGCGTTAAAAGGACCATACTGATATTTGGCCAGTCAAATCTGAATTATTATTACTTAAGGCAAACGTCTGCTGGTGCCGACAAAAAGGAACAAATAGAGGAAATGATCTCAATCTTTATAAATGAAGATTACCTCAAGTTTCATATATATGGTAGAAAAAGTAAGAAAAGAAAGAAAAAATTATAAATTATTTCTCGTTGTCAGTATCTTTTTGAATATTTTATACATAGTATTCATTCAATTATATTATTTTGATATTGAGAAGGTGACAAGCTGTGAATCTACTAAATTAAGAGTTCGGATCACCTCAGTCTCTGGGTGGAGAGAGTAGTCTTCGTCCCCATTGAAAAAAGGTCATGATCCTAGCTTTAAGTGATAGGTAGCGAGTTAGTAAAGAATCGATAACGGTTCAACCCCGTCAATAACGAGTTAGTGAGTCAGTGGATCATTATTGAACCGCTATCGACGTCTTACAAATTCACTATTGAACTTAATACAACTTGCTACTGATGGTAGTGAGTTAGTAAGGCGTCGATAATGATTTAAACTTTTTTGATAATGGTTCACCAAACTTGTTATTTGATTTGTCACTTAAGTGATCTAGAGTCATGATCATTTTTTATTTACTCTCTCTACTAGAGAACTGAGGTGATCCAAACTCCTAAATTAAAGGCATCAGTATCTGCTCACAGCTGTTTCCTGGGTCTGCCGAGTGCTCTGTGTCTTCAAATGTTGCGGCGTAGGACGTAGCAAATACAACAATCTTTGCCCTGTTTGCCGAACCTGTTCTTGCAGGAAGTTGCCGCCGCCACCAGCCGACCGACATCCACGATGATCGACGTGGTGGAGCTCTACTCGGGTGCTTAATAATTGGTTGGGTGCAACCCCACCACCTTGTTGGGTGTTTAAGTTGTATTGTAAATATCATTCTGTTGGAAAGCTAGGTTGTCTGAAAGCAAGATGATCTTTTATTGTCACCTCTTCTCTCTCTCTCTCTCTCTCTCTCTCTCTCTCTCTCCAAAATATATATATAAACAATCATATTGAACCTTAACTATTTTGTTTAAACTAACTATCGAAAAGTACGTAATCTTTATTCGTTTATTTGTTTTATTTTACTTCATGAAACTTTTGTAATTAGTATGAAATCTTTGTATTCATTCGTGGGCATTCTTCTCTACACCATTGATTAAAGCTTACAAATCACAATGAATTATTTTCCTACAAATGAGTTTTCACGGTCTATATATGTTGTTTGTTTCCATCTCAAGTCAAATTTATGAGGCGGCCAATCTATCTCGGCCATCGTCTCTTTCGACGTCAATCAGTGCGGAGGTCTATACCATAGACAAAGCACTCAAACCCGTATATCCTCTTTTGATATGTTCAACGTCTCGAAAATCCCTCTGGTTGCATTTCCAAGTTGATCAGACCTACATAAGATTGTCATTCTCTTTATCACCCTCTTCTTACTTCCTCTAAAATTTAAATAGTTTCTTTTCTTCATTTTTATTTTGGACCGATGAGGCTGTTCTCCTTTAGCCTTGACACTTGTAGGGAGTAGGGAGGTCAATGGGCCGAATATGGGCGAATAATAGCATTATATGTATTCATATCCTATAAGAAAAAGTTGTATCCACTTGTTGTTCGTTAACTATTAGTATCAGATGTATTCGCAAATCACATTGTTCTATCCACTTAAAAATAGTTTACAGTCGGATAATGGACTATTATTGAATATATAAAGAGATAACATATGTATGATCTAACCCAGCAAAATAAAAAGTAAATATAATTTTATTGAAGGAAACACACATAAAAAATATGTATTACAATCATAAGTATACATTTATATTAATGTACTAGAAAAATATTCTTAGTTACATGTTTAACATAAAACATGGGATAAAAAATGATTACAAATTTGCAGAAAAAATAATTTTTGAGTTCACAGTAAATGATTAGATATCCAACATAAAACATGAGATAGAAAAAAAATCTCAGTTATATACCCAAAATAATACATGTCTAACACAAAACATGAGATAGTCGATCTACAGTAAAAGTGAAATACCTTCTCGTGAGATTGTAGTGTCTGTTCCTATTTTGTGTTGTCATCGATCATCTAGCAAATCACATAGTCTACAGGTTTCTCCAGTATGGTAGCTATCTTGAGAAGTCAAATTTGAAGGTAGTTGTACTAGGGAGAGGAAGGAGTCATCATCGTGTATGTGGATTGCACTGTCAAGAAATGGGAGAGGAAGAAGACGTTGTTGTCGAATGTTATGGCAAGACTTGCTAGGTGTCGAGGCCCGAGGGAGGAGGGTGAATTGAAGAGTTAGAAACAATAAGATTTTCTCGATGGGACATATGTATATGCTTAGACTTCATAAAATGTGGGTCGTTGTATTATGCATTGATTAATGAATAAGAATAACAATTTTCAGGTTCAATTTATGATGTATCCGTGATTGCATCCACTAAAATAATGGTTAATTGGATAGCTTATTCAGAAATTTTAAATTATTCTTTAACTATTCGTTAAGTAATGAATGGGTTAGATAATAAATAATCTATAACTATTGGCATCCCTAGTAGGGAGGTCAAGCCCCCTTCCCATTTCTCCACGTATAGTTATTATATTCTTTTTTTTTGTCCCCCAACTCATCTATGCAATGAATCCTCCTTTACATTGTTGGGCTGAACTTCCAACTTGAAGCTTACCCGGGACGTTGAAGCGTAGACATTGTTTGATGAGGTCCTGACCATGCATTGACTAGAGACACTCAATGGCAGCTAATTGAGATAACGCATCTATATCACACTTGTCAGGCTACCAGCTTTTGGTATTCTATTATGCACTTAAATTATTCTTTAACTATTCATTAACTAACGAACAGGTCCGATAATTGAATAATCTGTAACCACTGGCATTTTTAGTAGGGAGGTCAAGCCCCCTCCCCATTTCTCCTTGTATACATCTATGCAATGAATCCTCTTTTGCCCGTATATTCTTGGGCTGAACTTCCAACTAGAAGCTTACTCGGGACGTTGAAGCCTAGCAACTTTTTGATGAGGTCCTTACGTGCGTTGACCAGAGACACCCAATTTCAACTGATTAAGATAACACATCTATATAGCACTTGTCAGACTATCGACTTTTAGTATTCCATTATGCACATAAATACTACTCTATGTTTCAAGGTGTTCTATCGACATATAAGAAAGTTAAAATTGATCATAGAGGAATAAGAGTCATTCAACTTAGGTGGCATTTGATTAAACTTAATATGGAAATCTTAAGTCTAATCTCTTAAAAAATGGTTAAAAGTACTTAATTTTGTTAAGATATAAATGATTTTTGTTGTTTGATAAAAAATCAAAATCATTCACTTAATCTTAATTTGGTTTGGATCATTAAAGAAAATAAAATTGTTAAAATTATCTTTCTATTTTTTTACATTAAAATGTATTATGTAAAAATTGTGCGTAAAATTTATTCAATTTAGGGTTGAAGTGGTCTCGTTTCATAGATACAAATTATACGAGTCACTATTAAGATAAATATAGCAAAATAGAATATGACCAACACAATTGCGTCTACGTAGAAATTTTGATTTCCAAAAAAAAGAAGAGAATGTACGTAGAAAATTCTTCCCAACTCTTTCCTAAATCTTCCAAATATGACATTTGAAGAAACACAAACACTGGAACGGTTCATTGGGCTATCCACAGGATCTATAATCCACCCTTCTACTTTCCTTGTCATGCCCAAGGTTGTTTAACCAGATGGCTTCATGTAGGCAAGCAGCCATCATGGAGATCATCAGGGTTGCCGATGCTTGTGTGTTGGGTGTGAGAACCTCGTTTTTTCCATTTTCAATTTTTAATTTTCAAAATGATTTTTGCATCTCCTTTGGACTACTTAGGAAAATAGGTATTAACCTATAAATGTATTAAATAGTCCGACGATACATTTAAAATTATTAGAACCGAGGTTCGGGTTCTTTGAAAATTTGATTTTGACCCCTCTCCGCCGGATGGTGCGAATACCCGGCGTTAACTTACATCGAGCAAGTACTCGAACGCCCTTGATTAACCGCCATAGCAATCCGTTTGGTAGAGAGTGCACATCCATACAAAACAATAAACTAGAGGGCCGTAAGCCTTGCGGGCCCGATGAGATGCGAACAAGTTGCGTTACGTTTTTTGACGTTGATTTTATTTGATTAAGACGTGATTCTTCCAATTGATTTAAATTTGATTTTTCAAGTTGTTTATTTTTTTTTAATTTTGTTCCTCCCATTAACATTTTGAATTAATGGGTTGAGTTTGATTTATTTTGATTTGTTGAATTTCCATTTTGATTATGATTTTGTTTTGAGTTTACAGTTTGATTAAATGAATTAGGTGTGCTATGATTTGAGATCCAATGGTTAACGGATTGATTAAGATTATTTAATTGTATCCGTTGCTTTTTTGTTGTGACGTTGATTTAAGTATGTTCAATGTATTTTAAGACTTTGTTTAAGTTGTTTAAGAGTATTTTATGTTATTTTATCTTAAGAACTGTTTTTTTTTGCTGTTTACGTACTGTTTTGATGGATTTTTAATGTATTGGAGTTTGTTTATTTAGTTTTATTTGATGTTATTTAATTATCACTTGATTAAGGAATTTAGTTGCATGCGTTGCGTATATATTATATTGATTTTTTTTAGGTTGTTTAAAAATCTGAGTTTTACGTTTTCAGATTAAATGAATGTTTTTATTTATTTTTTTATCTTATTTATTTAATTTGAGTTCGCATCCCATCCGGTCCATCGGGCTAACTTTTCGATGCCCGGTTTGAACATTCGCGTCGACACTTGAGCCATCTTTATTTCATTTCAAGTTGAGTTACATCATGTCGTGTCTACGTCCAAGGTTTGAGAATTTGTCCTCCCCCAGCGCGCGTTCCCATGAGATCGGAGGAAAAATCGGCATTTCGGCAGTATGCCGGCCGGTCCTCGATCGAGTGGGATCACCTCCAATACGACGAAGTCTTTTTAGACTTATCGCACCGAGGGAAGGAACCGTCTGCAACGGGGGTTAGCCCGCGCCTACGTCCAGGAGCGACTAACCGGGACGTACCCAAGTTCGCCGTCCTAGGGTGGTCAAAATTTTTGGCTCACCCTTTATTTAATTTAGCATTTCGCATTTCAAATTTTATTTAAATTTATTTTGTGTCGAACGCCTCTTGGGCCTGCTGCGAGTCGACTCGGTTGAGTCGAGACGCCCCTCCGGCGATCTTGTCGGCTCGAAGAAGCCGCTTGCGGCAGGTGGAGGCCGAGCCCAATGGGCCTGGCAGCAGCTCCGATCGTGGCTGGAGTGCTCGTGGCTGGAGTGCTCGTGCGCACCGCCACATCTTTCCCCCCTTTTTTTACTCCGGTCTTCTCCAGGCTCGGTCGGAGGGGAAGCTACGCGCTGTCTCGCCCGAGGGGCACGCACGACGGACCTCCCGGTCATGGCCGTCGTCACGAAAGCCCTCACGCGATCTCACCATCCCCATCCGTCATCGCCGGAGGGGTGCGGAGGTGCACGGCAGCAGCTTGCAGTTGTAGATAGAGGAGCTTCGCGACGATCGCCCTCTCGACCGCGGTTGGCAGGGCTTTGGGCGGTCGCAACCACCGTGGACATGATCGGAAGCCCCATGCGACCCTGGCTACCAGGCGACGGTCCTTCGGAAACCTCCCACGCCATCACGCCTCGCCGTCGACGCCACCACCATGGCCCGCGGAGAAGTCCACGTCCATGGCCACGGCCAAGGGGAGGCTGGCGAGGAGTAACCAGAGCTCCGACGATTGGAGATCCACCCAAACCGCTGTCGCGGGCATTCGGGGCTGAGGCTCCTATCGTTGAACCTCCTGTCGCCGTGGGGAAAGGCCAGGGTGCTGCGCCATCACACCGCCATAAAGATTGGATGGGGCTTGCCGCGAAGTCCTTTTGCTGCTGCCGACGGTGGTCGCAGCAACCGCCATCACCACCGTCTGGTCCATTTGGGGCTCATGGAGGCCGTCAGGTAGCATGCTCGAGAGCCGCGGGTGCCTTGATGGAGGTCCCTTGCCGGCTACGAGGCCTCCATGGTCCTCCGCTGGCGCCGCCTCCGCTGGTGTTATCCGACTAGACGAGCAGGACAGGCGAGGCCGTGGGTTCCAAAACCCTGGTCTTCCGAGCAGCAGGGAGCCACATGACCTCACCTTCGGCGCCGAGGAGATGGAGCAGGCGGCTGCTTTGCCTTCTTCTTCCCTTCGCGTGCTGCTCTCCTTGGATGGAACCGGGCGACCTCTCTTCTCTCTATCTTTCCAACTCTCCCTCTGATGCTCCCAACCTCTCTCCCGCTATCCTGCCGTAGATGGCCTCCTTAGTTTTATTCCTTAGGTGTTGTCTTTCCATTATTTATTCTCTTTTTCTGAATAGTTAAGATTCATAAGGCTTGTCTTGGAGAGCCTCTTCACTGATGTCTATATGGAAATCATAATGAATGAAAGTTATATCTCTGTTTTTTTTTCTTTAGCACATGGTATTCAAATTGTATCCCTGTTCTTGCTCTTATTTCTGCTATCTCATTCTTCTATTTCTTTCTCTTCTTTTTTTTTCATCATTTTTTTTTGCATTGCTACGTGAAGTTTTTTCCTTCTATTTCTGCATGTTTTTTTTTTTGCATGACTACGTAGAGCTTTTCTTCTATTTTTGCATGTTTTTTTTTTGCATGTTACGTAGAGCTTTCTTCTATTTTTGCATCGTTTTTTTTTTGCATGGCTACGTAGAGCTTTTCTCCTTTTTTTTTTGCATGTTTTGTTTTTTTTTTTTTGAATGGCTACGTAGAGCTTTTCTCCTGTTTTTTTTGCATATTTTTTTTGCATGCTACGTAGAGCTTTCTTCTTTTTTTTTCTTTCTTTTTCTTTCTTTTTTTTTTCTTCTCTCTTTTTTTAAATTTTTTTTTTCTTCTTCTTTTTTCCGCAGGGAATTGAGGCTTCCCCCAAGCCGTATATAGATGATAATGTCGAACCAGATTAGGTATGGATTTCATCCTAATCTGTGGACCGTGATGTGTGTCTGGGTCTTGAGAAGTATTGGAGTCCTAAGGATGAGTTCTCTCTCTTTTTCCTTAGGTCCCAAAGGAGCTGTGTGGCCTTAGGGAAAGGTTGGATGCCCTGAAGAAGCTGTAATGGCCTTAAGGGGGAATCCATAAGAGCTGTGACGGCTCTAAGGATAAGTTTTGGGCCCCAAAGGTGCTGTTACGGCCTTGGGGAAATGTTTGATGCCCTGAAGAAGCTGTAATGGCCCTAAGGGTAAATCCAAAAGAGCTGTGACGGCTCTAAGGATAAGTTTTGGGTTCCAAAGGTGCTGTTATGGCCCTGGGAAAATGCTTGATGCCCTGAAGAAGCTGTAATGGCCCTAAGGGTAAATCCAAAAGAGCTGTGACGGCTCTAAGGATAAGTTTTGGGTTCCAAAGGTGCTGTTATGGCCCTGGGAAAATGTTTGATGCCTGAAGGAGCTGTTGTGGCCCGAAGGGCGGATCCAAAGAAGCTGTGATGGCTCTGAGGATAGGCTTTGGGTCCGAAGGAACCGTAGTGGTCCTAAGGATAGGTCCGAAGGAGCTGTGATGGCCCAAAGGATGTGTTTGAATTCCAAAGGTGCTATTGTGGCCCTAAGGAAAGGTATGCTGCCCGAAGAAGCTGTAGCAACCCTAGGGGCAAATCCAAAGAAGCTGTGACGGCTCTAAGGATAGGCTTTGGGTCCGAAGGAACTGTAGTGGTCCTAAGGATGTTTTTTTTGAGTCCGAAGGTGCTGTTATGGCCCTGGGGAAAGGTTTGATACCCGAAGAAGTCGTAATGGCCCTAAGGGTGAATCCAAAAGAGCTGTGATGGCTCTAAGGATAGGTTTTTTATGGATCCGAAGGAACTGTAGTGGTCCTAAGGATGGGTTTTGAGTCCGAAGGAGCTGTTATGGTCCTAGGGAAATGTTTGATGCCCTGAAGAAGCTGTAATGGCCTTAAGGGGGAATCCATAAGAGCTGTGACGGCTCTAAGGATAAGTTTTGGGCCCCAAAGGTGCTGTTACGGCCTTGGGTAAATGTTTGATGCCCTGAAGAAGCTGTAATGGCCCTAAGGGTAAATCCAAAAGAGCTGTGACGGCTCTAAGGATAGGTTTTTTTGCTAGACCATCAAGATCGGATTGATCGGGATGGTGAGAATTTCAAGTGTGATTGTGTCTGAGTAGACACAAGTTATAGAGCTTTGTAGCACCATAACCGAAATGGTTAAAATGGTGCAGATTGTTTGAAATTGCTATGGTCGAGAGGACTTTAAACGGCGGTAGTGTGTCGAGGAGTCGAAATAGGATTTTGCCCTATGTCCCTTCCAAGATGGGTTGTGTGAACTTCCCCCGAATTTTAGAGGCGAGAGGTGGTCTTCCTCGTTGCCTCAGGTATGGTCTCCCCAGCATATTTCTACTACCAGGTAGATGTGCCTATGGGAGCCGTTTCGTCATCGGCAACTCGAACCTCCTCCCTAATAAAATTAGGGGGAAGAACCAACCCAACTCGTCAAGTTGAGGGCTCATCCTCGTTGATTGATTGATTTTTTTTTATCAACCTGACTACCCTTTGCAGAGTTTTCACCCAGGTTGACCCCCTTTATGTTTTGCCTGTGCGCCTCTTCGCGAGGTTTTCACACAGCGGGGTTTATCCAATTTTGCTCGAGGTGTCCTCTCGGGTGTTCACCTTGACCGGATTTTATTGACACTTTTACCCTCAGCCGACTGTTGTGTTTAGTCAACCAAGTCCGTTGGGCCTCTCTATTTTTTAGCCCAGTTTCTTCTTCTCTTCTTTTTTTTTCTTTTCGGAGTGTGGAATTCAACCCCCATCTTTGAGATAGTTCACCTGGAATTCATGATCTGGAGCATAATATCTCTTGATGTGCTTGCCGTTGAGTGGTGGGAATGGAGCCTTCCCTTTGCTATCCATCACTGCATAGGCACCCCCTTCAAAGACTCGGTCGACGACATAAGGACCAAGCCAATTTGGGAGGAATTTGTTCTTGGAACGCCCCGCCATGCTATCCTTCTATTTGACCATGACAAGATCCCCTTTCTGAAAAATCCTATCCTTAACCATCTTGTCGTAAGCACGAGACATCCTCGCTTGGTAGACTTTGAGATGTTGATAAGCTCTAAGTCTTTTGCCTTCAAGTTTCTCCAATTCCACGTACCGCCTGTATACTTCGTCGGGTTCATCAGATGGAAGACCATGGTGAACCGCAACCCGATACGACGCCAACTCTACTTCCACTGGTACCACTGCTTCGCTCCCGTAGACCAAAGAGAAAGGGGAGCAACCCGTAGGTGTTTTATACACTGTGCGGTACGCCCAGAGAGCTTCTTGCATCTTTTCATCCCAGTTGCAGGTCTTACTTCCGACTACCTTAACCAAAAGCTTGCAAAGAGTTTTATTGAAGGCTTCTGCTAGGCCATTTGCCTGTGGGTTATAAACAGTGGACGTTCGCCAGTCAATGTGGAATTTGGCCACCAGCTTGTATATTGTCTGATTTCTAAACGGGGTTCCATTGTCCGAGACAATCCGACTTGGAACGCCGTACCTGTAAATGATATTTTGTCGGACGAAGCGAGATACGACCTCGCCTGTGACCTCCCTGGCTGCTATGGCCTCAGCCCATCTAGAGAAATAGTCTGTGGCAGCCAAAATGAATTTACAACCCCGAGATGATGGTTTGAAGGGGCCGACTATGTCCATCCCCCACTCGGCAAAGGGCCATGTCGGTGTAGTGGGGTGCAACTATGTGTGCGGGCGCCTGGGGATGGTCCCGAAAGCCTGACATTCGTGGCACGCTTTGGCGAACTTGTCGCAATCAGCAAACATACTTGGCCAATAGTAGCCCTTCAACTTAATGGCAATTTTCATTTTCGGCCCAGGTTGATGAGCTCCACATAGCCCGCTGTGGACCTCCTTCATGATTTGGACGGCCTCTTTCTTGGATACGCATCTAGCAAGGACACCTCTTTCTTTCTCTGGCAAGAGGCGATACAACTCCCCACCGATTAGCTGGTAAGAAATTGCCCGTCGCGTCAACTGTACACGCTCGGCACGATTTGCAGGGAGGATGCCATTCTTGACGTCAATGATGGGTTGCCGCCAATCAACTTCTTCGGGACCTTCCTCATTGTCTTCTACAGTGTTTGCTTCCAAAGTAGTGAGACCATCATCTCGCTCACTTCTGCTCGGGAGGAGTCGCCTACGTTTGACTATGATTTCAAGTTTCCCCGCAGGTGGTAACTTGATCACGGAAGCAAGCTTGGCCAATGCGTCGGCTTGTGAATTTTGTCCCCTTCTGACGTGTTCAATGTCGAACATGTAGAACTTTTCTGATAGGCGGGTAGCTGTTGTATGATATGATACCAGCTCATTCTTACGGACCTCGAATACCCCGAGCATTTGCTGTATGACAAGCATCGAGTCTCCGAACACTTTGAGGCATCGTATGCCCATGTCGAGGGCAATCTCCAACCCGGTGACGAGTGCTTCATATTCAGCTTCGTTGTTTGTATAAATCCCCTGAAGGGCGCACGATTCGTGGAGCACACCTCCCTCAGGGCTAATCAGCACGATGCCTACCCCTGCCCTTGGCCTAGTTTTCCCATTCGGCCCTTTTTCCACACTAGCTGCCCCATCGAAGAAAAGTCGCCAATGCTTGACATTAACCTGTTGTACTTCTGGTTTTTCTTCCCTCAGTGTCTCCTCATCATGTAACTGGAGGTTGAGGGGGGACTCCTCCGGGATTGGATGAGCGGCAAGAAAATCCGCCATCCCTTGACCTTTTATCGCCTTCTGGGGGATATATTTGATGTCAAACTCCATAAGCATAAGCGCCCACTTCCCCAAGCGTCCAGTAGGGACAGGTTGCTTCAGCATGTACTTTAATGGGTCAAACTTGGAAATCAAACTGACTTCATGCGCCAGGAGATAATGCCTCAACTTCTTTGCCGCGAAGACCAAGGCTAAGCACACCTTTTCCATGGGAGAGTATTTGTGCTCAGGACCAACCAACCTTCTGCTAAGGTAATACAACGGTTGTTCCTTCCCTTCATCATTTAGCTGGGCTAGCATTGCCCCCAGAAAGGCGTCGAGTGCCGTGATGTATAAAATCAGGGGACGGCCCTTGACTGGTGCCCCCAACACTGGGGGGTTGAGAAGATAACGTTTCAGTCCATCCAAGGCAGCCTGGCAACTGTCATCCCAAAAGAATGGCGTACCCTTCTTAGCTAGTTTGGAGAAAGGCTGGCATCTACCCGAAAGGTTGGCGATAAAACGCCGGATGTAAGCAATCTTCCCTTGAAGAGACCTCAGCTCCCGTATGTTCCGTGGCGGGGGCAATTCCTGAATTGCTTTGATTTTCTCGGGGTCTATTTCAATACCCCGATACCGAACTATAAACCCTAGAAATTTGCCGCTAGATACGCCGAATGCACACTTCATTGGGTTCATCTTCAACTTGTAGAGGCGAAGACGTTCAAAAACTGTTCGTAGGTGGCTCAAATGGTCTTCTCGCTTCTTAGTCTTGACTACCAAGTCATCAACATAGCATTCTACCAGCTCGTGTAGCATTTCATCAAATATTTTAGTCATGGCCCGCTGGTAGGTTGCCCCCGCATTTTTTAAACCAAATGGCATCCGTTTCGCTAAAGAAGGTGTTGAAAGCGTCGTCGCCGCCGCCGACGGTTTTGTCACTTGGCATTTGGCCATCAGGCTGGATGCCATGCCGTATTTTCAAGCCACTGTACCAAAGTCAGTAGCTAACAAAGGAAAAGGGAAGGTGGTAGTCGAAGACCCGTCCGAGGATGAGATCACGATCGACGAAGTCAAGGCTAAGATGCTTAGGCTGACCTTAAGATCACAAGGGGCTTCCACCCAGATGTACCGTAAGGAATGGCGACCAGTCCAGTTCAACACCAATTCAATTACCAAGGAGATCGAGGATAGCATTGGTATGCCTCGAGATTTATTGTGGCTAGTAGAAGATCGAGAATTGCGGACGGTAGAGAAATTGACAACCTTCAAGGTTACTTATCCGCACGCCCCTTACCTCACCTTCTACAAGGCAAAAGTGTCACAGAAACGAGCCCGCGAAGATAGTTTTGGGCACCCGGGACACTCTGACTCCCAGTTAGTGACAATTGCACCATCACCTGGGATAGCCCCGGGTATAATACACATGTATCGGAAGATGGAGATCCCTCAGAAGCAGCCTTGGAAGAAAGCCCGGATGTACCATAGGATATGGTATCCCACGGAGGGACGAAATACTCACGGTAGACACCCAGGTGTGGCGTACGACTCTGATTATGAGGCGCCAGCTCATTACGCCGTAGAGATGGTCAGCATACAGAACAGAGAGACATCCGACGATGATGGAAATCAAGTGGGAAGCTTTAGCAATAACCTCGAGACGAAGAAGAGCCGCCCTTCCAATCGGCTAATGCTAATTCAAAACAATCAAAGGATTTCGGTGCGAGAGAAGGCAAGCGGGGATGACATTGAATTCATGGACCTCCGACCAGCCCCCGAGGAGATTGAAGATGGTGGCCAAGCCACCGTTGATGACCTTCTTGAAGTCAACACAGGTACCGCGGACAACCCCAAGCCAACATTTGTTAGTGCCCTTCTCACCGGAACCGAAAGGAACCGGTACAAGGCACTACTGTATGAGTTCAGGGACTGCTTTGCTTGGTCCTACAATGAAATGCCGGGGCTAGCCCCTGAGGTGGCTGTCCACAACCTAGCCATCCTCCCGACGGCCAAGCCAATCAAGCAAGCACAAAGACGGATGCGGGCAGACTTGGAGTTGAAAGTCAATGCAGAGGTCGACAAGTTGAGAGATGTAGATTTTATCGAGCCCTGCACTTATCCAGTTTGGCTCGCAAATATTGTACCTGTGAAGAAAAAGAACGGGCAGATTCGGGTATGCATTGACTATAGAGACTTGAACAAAGCATGCCCCAAAGATGACTTTCCCCTGCCTATCCCAGAAAATATGGTGGACGTAACCATGGGGCACGAAGCTTTGTCCTTTATGGATGGATCGTCCGGGTACAATCAAATTCTGATGTCTGACGAAGACAAGATTTTCACGGCCTTTCGCACCCCAAAAGGCATCTTCAACTACAAACGGATTGCTATGGCGGTTAATCAAGGGCGTTCGAGTACTTGCTCGATGTAAGTTAACGCTGGGTATTCGCACCATCCGGCGGAGAGGGGTCAAAATCAAATTTTCAAAGAACCCGAACCTCGGTTCTAATAATTTTAAATGTATCGTCGGACTATTTAATACATTTATAGGTTAATACCTATTTTCCTAAGTAGTCCAAAGGAGATGCAAAAATCATTTTGAAAATTAAAAATTGAAAAATGGAAAAAACGAGGTTCTCACAAATTGGCACGCCCGGTGGGACTTCTCTTTCCCTTCATCTCTCCGCCATAGCAAACCAAGAAAGTGCACATATATTGCGACTCGATAAACTATCTGCATCTAATAAAGTTTGTCTTCCTTGTTGCAGTAAGAAGCAAAATGTCGACCAACTTTGGAGTTATCTTCTGCGAGTCACTCCGAAGCTTGGCGGCCGACAATGAACATGTCACGGTCTCCTTCGGCACATACCAGGGGATCAAGCCAACTCCTCAACAGTTGAACGCACCAATGGCGGTCCCAGCTGTCAAAGAGGCGAAGCAATCAGCACCTCCGCAGGCAGCCCCCGCCGTCAACCAAATTTCAACCTGCCCTGGGTCGGTATCTCAGCAGACTAGAGTCGAGAAGCTTAAACCCCGAGCTAGTTCACGTCAGTGCGTCGTGACAGGCCCCATGAGGGTGCATTGGGACTGGAAGACCCGGTGCGCCACGCTAGTCCGTGCCCCTACCAAGACGAGTGGAGGGAGACGTCAGAGGCCTCAGCTTACTATCTTGCCCTTGGCCAATAGGTTTGCCATTTTGGGGCAGTTGGATAAATATGACCGGGTTAAGTCTAAACCCGTGGCCACCATTCCTATTCAGGGGAAGAAGTCCTCCGCCTGTCCGAAGAAGTTCGGCCGACCAGCGGCCATGGCAACAAAGGAGAGGGGGCAGCCCTCTGACAAGAAGATTAGACGCTCGGGCCGAACAGCGGCTCGGAAGGAAACAACTCAGGCAAGGGGCCAGCCCTTGGCCCACGCTTCTCAACTCGGACCGGTCAATGGTTACGCCACGAAGCCTCGGCGGTGCAAGTACCGCCACACCGAGAAATTCCCATGGTCGGTCAGCGCGCTGGTCAACCATCCCCACTACCTTACCTGCCAACCGGGGGCAAGCTCCCCACCCAAGCTAAGCCAAGTCGAGAGCCCCGGACAGCGGACTCTCGTGTCGACCGGGGGCAAGGAGTCAAACCCTCTGCCCCGGTCACAAAACAAACATGGGTGCCAAAGACGACTGTTCCGCCACCGGAACCTCTGCCTTTGAAGTCCAATTGCCCGCATCCCTTGGGTGTAGGCTCTTCTGGGTCGAGACCCCGACCTCAACCTGAGCCGGAGGTCATCCTTGAACCTTCGCCTAAGGCTGCTCCAAATCAGCCTAAGGCTCATTTTGCCCCGCCTCACCGGCGGCAATTCTACCATTTCGATAATGGTATTGAAGCTACGGTTCCGCGCGAGTTGCCCTGCCGAAAGAGTTTGATTTTAAATCATTTGATTGTCCCTAACAATGCCGCCAGACGACAAGTGATGCAGGGACCTAAAGACAATATGCAAATTTTCGCTTGCTATGCTTCGGGGACCAGTCGTCCCGAGGACATCCCCGAGGCATCCGAAGCTCGTCCTAGGCCTTGGACCCGTAGTCAGGGCGACCGCCAGCCTGCCGCCGTTGCCGAAGCTGTGTTGCACAACAACGTGGGGGAAACCGCACAAGAGAATAACAACACGCAGGGGGTCGCCCCTCTTACTCTGACGTTGGAAGACCTCTGGCGTGAGAACCAGCAACTACGAGCCCTCCTAGCAAATTCCGGCTTGCTCCAACAACAACAGGCTCAAAGCTCGGGCGCTGCCGAAGTGCCAGATGAACCTCGTGTTGCTCGAGTGGACTTGCCGCCTATGCCCCCACCTCAGCCAGCCGCCCACCAGCCGCCAGTGCAAAGGATGGTGTCCGACGACGAAGTATACGTGCTGCCACATTACCAACCACCACCACCACCACCTCAGGAGTACATGGAGCCCTCCCAGCGGGCTATGATTGAACAATTGATAACGGCGAGGTTAGCGCAACACGACGAAGGACTCAGTACGGTAGGTCTCTACCAAGTGCCGTACCCTCCTCACCATCAGTTTGTAAAACTTCCACATGATGTCACCAAAATCCCTAAGTGCTCCAAGTTCGATGGCCGAGGATCCCCAAAGGAGCACTTAGCCCTTTACTACACCCATATGGGAGAGCTTGCACATCGCGAATCGTACTTGCTTAAGTACTTCGCCACCACTCTCACGGGCACAGCCTTTGAGTGGTATTCAAAATTGAAGCCAGGCTCAGTGGCCGACTGGGCGGACATGCAAAGAAAGTTCGTGGAAAGATTTAGTTTTTCGGAGCGACCCCACACTCTTGTCGAGCTGACTACAATGTTCCAAGGACGGAACGAGTCGGCCGTTGATTACATCCGCAGGTGGAGAAATGTTTGCATGAAATGCGCTAATCCGCCATTGAATGAAGAAGCGGTGGCGCTATGCAAGAGAGGCTTACGCGCCGAAGTTCAAGAGAAAGTGTTGGGAACGCGGATCCAGACTTTTGACGATCTGAACGTGACGGTGGCTGATATAGAGCATTTTTATGTCAATAATCCAGTGATGATGGCAGCCTGGCCGAAGCTCATAAAGGACAAGCAGCCGGCGACCAGGGACGTCAACACGGTAGATGTCTCTCCCACCTCAAAATACAACAACAATGGGGGCAGAAAAGTTGCTACTATGCCCCCACAAAGAACAACCAACACTCTGAGGCCGAGAGCCTCGTGGGAGGAGCGCATGGCGAAACCTTACTCCTTCGGCAAAGAGTACACGAAGAAGCTATTTGACATCTGCATGAAGAACGGCTTGATTAGCTTGCCCCAGAGTAAGCGCCCCGAGGATGCCGACAGGAGCGGGGAGGGCAACTTTTGTCCTTACCATAGGATATTGGGGCACGTCATTGAAGATTGTTATCAATTCAAGGACATTGTCGAAACCATGATCCACGACAAGGTCCTTGGCTTGGGGAAACAGTTAGTCAACCCACCGCAACCTCATTACATGGTGGGGCCGATAAAGAATTTTGCCGTCAACATGGTGCAGTACCGGCCGTCACACCCGTTAGCTGGGTCATCCCATCCTCCACGGCCACGGGCAGATTCATCACGGATAGCTCATCCCGAGGTATATCGGATGGCCTCAAGAGTTTGTTCAATGCTTGAAAAGTTCAGAGTGAGGTGTGCACACCTAGAAGCTGACATCATGGCCACTATGGCCAATATAACTGAGCTGATGACTGGAGAGGTGACCGAGGAAGAAATATGCCCGCCTCAACCCTATCTTCAGGGGGCATCAAGTGCTGGTTCACACCCTCCGCCCGAGCAGACAGTTGACCAACCGGACGATGTATGGGATAATCTGAGTAGAGATGATCCTGAGCCTGAAGAGTCTGACGGGAGCTCCGCGGCAGTTCCCAATAGAAGGCCGAGAGAGAGACGACCAAGGAAACGCCCTCGATATTCTACATATACACGATACTCCTTCCCCCAAGGGATGACACGGCAGTTGTATGAATTGGCCGCGAGAAGAAATTTGATAGAACCATGCTTTGGCAGGGAACATCACATCCTTTCATTCCCAAGAGGTGGTTGTGGTTATCACCACACGGAGAATCATACAATTGAGAACTGTCGAGCCGTCAAAGGACATTTGGAAGATTTGGTCAGAAGCGAAGTCCTGTGCCTAGGCCGCTATTTGATTCAACCACCACGCCCCCACGTCAACATGGGCCCGGCTGGTTCTTCTTACGTCATCCATGCCACTCCGGAGAATGGAGCACGAAGGAGGTTCGAGGCTGGGGAGAGTTCGCAAGGTCCTGCACGGCCCAATGAAGACCCCAGCATTCAAGCAGTTCCCCAAAAGTCCAAGGTGAGTGATGTACAAGAAGAGGCTTGGCTCCTAGAAGAAATCGAGGCCATGAAAGAAGACCCCAAGCATCCATGGCAGACAGTACCCACTCGGGAGGAGAAAGCCCAAGTCAAGGCAGAAGCGGCCCGTCGGAGAGCCGAGAAGCAGGCGGCTGAGTCTACACCTATCCAAAAGCATAATAAACGGGTGGCCCCGCCACGTGGACCCTCCAATGCCACCCATTTGAGAAAGTTACTTAAAAACCAGAGAAAGGCTGAGAGAAGAAAAGCTAAGCGTGAGGAAGAGCATCAACAAGAAATGGAAGCCCAGCTCCAGGAGCCGACGCCGTTGCAGAAATTACAAAAGTTGATTGATCAGCTCGAGGACTATGTTCCACAGCCTCCGTCGGGACCGGCAACTCTTGACGACTACATTCCATGGGACGAGTGGACCAGACGTCAAAACTTTACCAATTGGTTACTCGATTTCAGGCAGAAGGTGGCAAGCGGCGATGAGGCAGCGACAATACAAGTTGTCAACTTTTGGGAAGATGGCGAGAGGGAACCAGATGTTCAAGAGCTAATGGCGCAGTTTCAAAAGCTCTCCTGCAACATGGTCAACTACGCTCCACCGGCCTCCTACCAAAATCAAGGCTTGGTTAGTCAGAGGCATCAGCCTAACCCCACTCCCACCCCCCTACGGAGAAGTACCAGAAGCACCCGAGGAAGGCGAGGGGGTCGTGCTCCATATTATGGGAAGATCATTTACCTTGAGGGTGAGGAACCTGGTCCGGTGCCATCCCCCGTTGTCCGGCAACCGCCACGACAGATGATCGATGTCGGTCCGCTTTTATCTGACGAAGGGAAAAGGGCACTTGATACTACTCCAACAGTGCCAACAACATCAGATAGTGCCCTTGACCACACAACTATGCAACAGGCTGATCAGCCCGAATCTTCGCAGGCACAACAACAATCCAAGGAGGACGAGGGCCCAAGCCCTTCTCAGCCCTTTTTGACACTGGACTCACAAGAAGAGCGGCCTGAAGATCCATTGTTAAACCTTCTCCCCCCTGAAGCAGAAGTCAAAGGAAGAATTGATGATAGGGTCCTTCGACGTCTAAAAAGACTCCCCATACATTTGAGCATGTGGGAGGTTTTGTCTTTGAGTAAAGAGTTGCGCGAGACCCTAATAGCAGTCCTGCAACAACCCACAGTGTATGAAGCTCACATCGCCGAGCTAGGCCAATACGAAGCATATGCTGCTTCTGTTTCTTTCACAGAGGAGGACATGGTGTTCCCCTCCACCTTCCACAATAGGGAGCTATATATGAAAGGCTTAATAAATGGGTACGAGATGAACCGGCTCATGGTTGACCCTGGTTCCGCCTGCAATCTTATGCCCATAAGGACATTCAAGGCCCTTTTCTTGACACCTTATCTTCAAAAAGCCCCTGGGGTCACCATATCTGGTTTTAACCAAGATTCCGAGGAGGCATTGGGCAAGGTTGAAGTGGAGCTAGCCATAGAAGGCCTTGAGTCGAAAACCACCTTCTATGTTATTAATGCCGACAGGAGATAGAAAGTACTAGTGGGTCGCCGGTGGATTGATGGGAACTGTGTCGTCCGGTCTACATTCCACCAGTGCCTCAAATACAACAAAGAAGGGAGACAATTCAGAGTTGATGCCGACCAAGCCCCCTTCGAAGTTGCAGAGTGCCATCTTGCTGATGCCATGCCGTATTTTCAAGCCACTGTACCAAAGTCAGTAGCTAACAAAGGAAAAGGGAAGGTGGTAGTCGAAGACCCGTCCGAGGATGAGATCACGATCGACGAAGTCAAGGCTAAGATGCTTAGGCTGACCTTAAGATCACAAGGGGCTTCCACCCAGATGTACCGTAAGGAATGGCGACCAGTCCAGTTCAACACCAATTCAATTACCAAGGAGATCGAGGATAGCATTGGTATGCCTCGAGATTTATTGTGGCTAGTAGAAGATCGAGAATTGCGGACGGTAGAGAAATTGACAACCTTCAAGGTTACTTATCCGCACGCCCCTTACCTCACCTTCTACAAGGCAAAAGTGTCACAGAAACGAGCCTGCAAAGATAGTTTTGGGCACCCGGGACACTACGACTCCCGATTCTTGACAATTGCACCATCACCTGGGATAGCCCCGGGTATAATACACATGTATCGGAAGATGGAGATCCCTCAGAAGCAGCCTTGGAAGAAAGCCCGGATGTACCATAGGATATGGTATCCCACGGAGGGACGAAATACTCACGGTAGACACCCAGGTGTGGCGTACGACTCTGATTATGAGGCGCCAGTTCATTACGCCGTAGAGATGGTCAGCATACAGAACAGAGAGTCATCCGACGATGATGGAAATCAAGTGGGAAGCTTTAGCAATAACCTCGAGACAGAAGAAGAGCCGCCCTTCCAATCGGCTAATGCTAATTCAAAACAATCAAAGGATTTCGGTGCAGAGAAGGCAAGCGGGGATGACATTGAATTCATGGACCTCCGACCAGCCCCTGAGGAGATTGAAGATGGTGGCCAAGCCACTGTTGATGACCTTCTTGAAGTCAACCTGGGTACTGCGGACAACCCCAAGCCAACATTTGTTAGTGCCCTTCTCACTGGAACTGAAAGGAACCGGTACAAGGCACTACTGTATGAGTTCAGGGACTGCTTTGCTTGGTCCTACAATGAAATGCCGGGGCTAGCCCCTGAGGTGGCTGTCCACAACCTAGCCATCCTCCCGACGGCCAAGCCAATCAAGCAAGCACAAAGACGGATGCGGGCAGACTTGGAGTTGAAAGTCAATGCAGAGGTCGACAAGTTGAGAGATGTAGATTTTATCGAGCCCTGCACTTATCCAGTTTGGCTCGCAAATATTGTACCTGTGAAGAAAAAGAACGGGCAGATTCGGGTATGCATTGACTATAGAGACTTGAACAAAGCATGCCCCAAAGATGACTTTCCCCTGCCTATCCCAGAAAATATGGTGGACGTAACCATGGGGCACGAAGCTTTGTCCTTTATGGATGGATCGTCCGGGTACAATCAAATTCTGATGTCTGACGAAGACAAGATTTTCACGGCCTTTCGCACCCCAAAAGGCATCTTCAACTACAAACGGATTGCTATGGCGGTTAATCAAGGGCGTTCGAGTACTTGCTCGATGTAAGTTAACGCCGGGTATTCGCACCATCTGGCGGAGAGGGGTCAAAATCAAATTTTCAAAGAACCCGAACCTCGGTTCTAATAATTTTAAATGTATCGTCGGACTATTTAATACATTTATAGGTTAATACCTATTTTCCTAAGTAGTCCAAAAGAGATGCAAAAATCATTTTGAAAATTAAAAATTGAAAATGGAAAAAACGAGGTTCTCACATTGGGCAAACTTGACATGCTGCTCTCCAGAGCACAACTGTTAGTTGGAAAGATCATTGTTGCCAGTTCTTTTGATAATAGCCATCAATAACCTCCTCTGAGGACCTATATTTTCATTTAGTTCTTACTGGACAATGGCCATACAGTATCCTCTCTGGAGCTTCTAATAAAATCTATAAGTTGATAAATTCATATCAACATTGATGATGCTTCGGCTGGAGACAAACTATTGGGTCAACCATAAGCTGACCATTGATCTTGGCCTCATCTTTTTTTGGGAAAATGAACGTAGGAAACTTGGTCAATGGAGCATACATTGTCCACATTGTTCGGATTGTTGCCACTATTATTAATGTCTATCTTATGGTTGTCTATGATAGAAATGTATATCCTACAAGTCAATCATATATGATATGATTCGATATTTTTAGAAATATCTCATTCAATTAAATAGACAAAATTTCGTTACTAGCTTTTATTAGAAGTGTATATCGTAATGAAGTCATAGATCACATACAATGATGAGATCATGATAATGAGATTGATCATCCAAAGGTATGTGATTTAAATATTCCTAGTCATAAAATCCTTGAGATGAGACAATAAAAATCTGGATAAACTAGTGTGTGTGATGTCCTCTCATATGATGAGAAAGACCAATATCATTGGTCATTAGTGTGGGGACACTGAGATACACACATAGGTGCTCATTAGTGGAATGAGTTCACTGAACTGGCCAATTTAGGAAAACCTGATCGGTATCTTACCGAACTATCTATCAGGTTATTCTTATATCTCAAAAGCATAGTTGGATCTTTGACCTAAGTCGCCAAAGATGCCTTACCAAATATATTTTATACTTTGATTATTGACCTATGGATTACCATCTTGATGGTCTAGTATAGTTGATGTATTGGGTGCTAGAGAAACACGGTGAAAGCAATTGAGTAGACAACAAAGGATCCTTCACTCTCGGTAGGAGAGAGAGAATGTCCTATGGGATAGTACTCTAAATCATTGGCCAAGGTACTTAGGATAATTGAAAAAGGTATTTTTCAATTGATTTGAACCCGAGTACATGATCTCATAGAGTCGGAATATTTAAGGGTTGATAGTCGATGCCAACCCCTAACTGATTAGGACATTGTATAAATGAAGATTTAAATCCATGTGGTAATTGATGATGGAACGGCTCAATGGATGTTATTTAATTCCCTAAAGTCATTTGGGATCATAGGATGTGGCTTGTACCCTTTATGATCGGCAAGTCATAAAAACTGTTATCGAATAATAGTTTTGATTAAATTTAAAAGAATTATTATTTTAAATTAATTAAGACTTCAACCATATTGACGATTAGGCCTAGTAGGTAACACTCATTAGATCTGGTCAATTAGATGAGGGCATAGACATAATTTTATAGAAGTTTTGAGTTTTTGTAAAAATTTTCATCTTCTATAAAAAAATAGCTTATAAAGTCAAACCCTAACAAGCCATAGGGTTGGAGCACATCCCAAGAAGCCTCTTTCTCTTATTTCTTCTTTATAAGGTGATCTCCCATGGTCAAGCTTGGAACTAGAAGGTTTTTAGAGGCTCGATGGTACGGAGAACTCGTCTATTGAAGCAGATCGTGTGGATATCACTAGAGACCGTTTACTTGAATGGTTTTTAGCAAGGATGAATGTCCTCTCTTCATCCATGGTGAGGGATATTGGAAATCCCATGAGGTACTCTTATTCTACTTCATATTCGATTTCCAATTTTACTCGTTCGACATCGATCAAGGCAAAGATCATGATTTTAAGGAATCAAAATTTTTTACACGATCATGTATTGATTCCTTACAATGGTATAAAAACCAGGTTAAAGCCTTGGTCGAGGTTGACATGAAATTGACTTGATTTTATGTGTTTTCATGCTTTCCCGAAACTATGCACAGAGCAGTTTTGATTCAATTACCACAGTGTGTATCGGATACCAAAATGTATGTAGTGAGATTCAATTGATTCTCGTGGATGAGATTTTTTCAATACCATAAATCTCATGAATTTTGGCTATCCGGAGAGTCAACTAGGAGTATAATGACGTGGTAAGGTAGGAAATTAAGTTTTATATAGTTTTCATAAGTTATTGTACACTTAACAGCTCTTGGAGGGGTCAGATTTGAGAGGTATTTATAGTTAGGGTTAATTGTGGCCGTGGCACTTTTCTCCATGAAATACATGTTGGAGAGAATTTTCAATGAGATAAAAACTATCCTAATAGATTCCTTCTTTTCCCACGATTCAAACACATTTTTTTTGAAAATTTTGGGCTCCGGATGAACATCCAAAATTGGCAAAAAAATCTGGCATCCATTAGGGTTCATGAGCAGTGCTATAATGCTCCTCCGCTCTTATCAAGGATAGGAGACAACTCCGGATTGGATCCAAAGTCTGTTAAAAAAATCGTGTGAAGTCGACTCGCGGGTGCCACAAGCGCACGACGGCACAAGAGCGCGCCGCTATCGCCAACGCAACTTCTGACGCACAGTGGGAGAAAGTGGTCGGGGCATTGCGCCGAGAAATTTTATATGATTTAAAATTGTTTTTCATCAACATAAATGCCAAAAAAATGCCAGAAAATTCATAAAAATTTTGAAAAAATGTAAAATTTATTTAATGAGTTATTAAAGTGTTTAATGGCTTGTTAAATAAAGTTTTACTATTTTGCCAAATTCTATTATTTTGATTTTAAAATTGTTTTAAGATCAAAATTAATGAAATTAATGACTAAATAAGTTATGGAAAATTATTTAATAGGTTTATAAAATGTTTATGCACCTGTTAGATATTTTTGGGCTCTAGTTACTACATAATCATTTTATAAATGATTTTAAAATGATTTTAAAATATTTATTGATTAAATTAGTGTTGAAACAAATTTTAAAAAATGTGATTTTAAATAATTATAATTAAACATTAATTTAATGGTATGAGGAATTTTGGGAAAGCATGAATCATTTAAAATGTTGTATATTGCTTGTCTTGTGCATGTAAATTGTTTATACGTGCATTTCATGTTATCTATTCCATGTAAATTCAACAAGCATGAAATTGAGAATTTCAAAAATTAAAGTATATAATTTTATAATGGTATATATGATATATCTCATATAATGATCACGTATGCGCTCTATGTTCATGTGATGAATGTTAGTGTGTGTATGAAGGTGATCATGGACTTAAATATGATTTGCTTGTAATTGCTTGGTTAATTAAGTTGGTTATGTTATTAAATAGACCTACGTGTGCCTCTTCTCTCTCTATACAATCTTATTGTACATTCTACCTCCCCCCATTTATGTACTTCCCTTGGTTAAAACTAAGGTTTCATATTATGATATGTACATTTATGGGTCTGTGTACCCTTAAGCTGCTTGTAATGGTTAGAAGCCGACTTGTGGAAGAATGAAGAGTGGGACCACTTGTAGAAGCTATAGGGGTGCCTTAGGTGTATGCTTAGGGTTAAGTCCATGATCACCTGTGTTTTTATGCATATTTGATATGTGATTGTGTGTTATAGGTTATACCTTAAATATATGATATTCCAAAGGTATATTAATATTCATATGTAGCACCTATATTGATGAGACTAAAATAAAATCTCTCCTCGTTCTAATGAGGTTGATAAACATGAGACATTAAAAATGACTCACGTAGCCTTCCGTTGTTATGGTCTTGATGAGCCAATATTAAATAGGATGGGTTTGTTATGCTACCACAATGTCCATTCAACAAGGGATTGGAGATCATGGCCAAGGCATTAGCCAAACTTTGGGGTGGACCATTTGCATGGTTTTGTTGAGCTACCACAAGGGCTGTGTAAAGAATCCATTCTCATAACATAACAAGCGGGTTTGACCTAACTAGAGCATATGGTTTGTTGTGCTACCACAAGATCATAACTTTAGAGGCTAAATGACTAAGAGTTGCAAGAGTTGCAACTGTCAATAGTTGCCTACCTATTAAGTATGGGATGATTTGTTGTACTACCACAAGGTCATCACCATAAAGTTAGTAGGGCCTTAGTCTCCACTAAGATGTCATTGTGATATCTCATCTTTGCATAATGAGGGTTATGCAAATTCATTAAAAATTAGTGGGAGCATAAATTACGATGAAAGATCATATCTTAATTTTAATTAATGTCTATAATGTTGATATAATTATATCTTAGTTGTAGAATATAATGATAAATCACCATTAGGCTAGCATGCTAAATGCTAAATAGTTTAATGGCTCACACTTCTTATATCGGTTTAGAACTAAGAGAATAGTTCTCATAGTTGACCTATTAACTATCCTACTTGAGAAGTAGGCATCTCCTACACTATCTAATGATGTGAGAGAAGATAAGATCTTATCTTATAATATTGAAAATATGTATTGTTTGACTTATATCAGATGCTAGCCTCTATGAGATAAAAATAGTAGTGACAACATGGATAGATGGATATAATATCCATCATGACTCATGGTGATGAGCTAATTAAAAGTAAATTAAAACAATATATCTTTAATACTTATTTTTGATGAGACCAATAAAAAGTAGTAAGATCATTAGATAGAAATAGAAAGAGATAATTAAAAGTCAAAGAAATAAGTCAAGATATTAAAACCTAAATAAGACATAGCATTCTTCTACTATCGTGATGATGGTAAGGAGATGATGAAGTGCAAAGTGTATTGCACATAATGCAAAAGTGGAGCTTGAGAAGCTTCATGCATCTAAGTCATTAGTATTTACTTGTCATGAATACACACTCAATAGTATTAGATAGTATAAGTGTATATCATAGTATAAGATACTAGGGATGTATATAATAGTATGAGATACCAAATATGTATCATATATCTACAAAGGGTTGCAGATAATAGCAAGTAAATGAAGGTTTAAAGAAGATTCTTGGCTTACATATGAAATGGTGCAAAATGTTGCATTATTATTGGTGGGAGATACAAATTTTCAATAGCCTTCTAGAGATATCTTAATTATCCTTCTAAAAGAACATTGTTTTTATTTCCTAAATGAATAAATGGTGATTTATTCTATGATATGGAAATGATCATAGTTTTATAATAATTGGTAAAGTGTTTACCAGTGGGAGCTTAATAAAGAATTTATTCATATTAAATATGTATGCTCTTATAATATGTGTGAATAATCCTTTATAGATGAAGTAGATTGATAATGATCAATCTATTCTTTAGTAGTATGGTCATATTTATAAGAAAAGACTTAAGGAGTACTATTTGGATAGAAACATATAGGTAAATGATTTGAAATCATTAACTATATGTAATTCTTATCTTATTAAGCAAAATGACCATCTCTCCATTAGTAAGACATGGTGAAAGTGCTAATGAGTTTATAGAACTCATACATCTAGATACATGTTTGTCCATATCTACTAAAGTTAGAGAATAATATTTTAACTTCATTAATTTTCAAAGATAACTTCTCTAGGTATGGACACATGTACTTTATGAAGTACAAATTCAAAACCTTTGAGAAATTATTTAAGATTAATAATGAAGTAGAAATATTATTGAAAAGAGTATTAAATTCTTTGATGAGATCAAGGAGCAGAATATTTAAGTACGTAATTTACACATAATTGAAGGATAGTAGAATCTAATTTTGACAGATACCTCTTATACATTTTAACTTAATTTAGTAGCTAAAATGAGAAACCATATTGTGTAGGACATAATATGGATAATAACAACCTTTTCAAAATTCTTCTTTCTCTATTTAGGGGTTAGTACTCAATATAGGCACTTGATCTTAAATTGGTACCTTCCAAGTCTATTCCAATTATTCCATATAGGATATGGAAAAAGGGTTAAAACTTGACCTTAAGAAAGTTAAGGTTTCAGAATGTCTGGCCTAGTGAAAAAATATAACCCTATCAAGTTGAAATATAAGAATATAAAGTGTTGGCTTGTGGGATATCCTAAGAAAACTTAAGAATATTAATGCCACCCTTAGGGAGAAGGGTATACGTTGCTCATCTCACCATATTTATAGAGGAAGAGTCCCCCTTTAAAAAATATAGTAGGAGCAAGATATAATTGGAAGGTGTTCTAGTCCCACAATCCAAGGACACTTTTATCAAGGTACTAGTGTATAATTATACAAGAGCAAATCATATATCTTTTCTTATGTCCAATAAACCTAAGAGATATGTAGGACATATCTTTGATAGTAGAAATGAGACATAAGATAAAAAGATAATGATCATAAGATCTATGTTGAAGCAATATGAGATATTGATTCAAAATGAAAAAATAATAATAAAATCTGATATAAACTCTATCTATTCTAATCAAGTTCAGAACTTGATTGATCTACCTAAAGATTTAGTATCTATAAGGTATAAATAGATCACTAAAGAATAGAATGAAGTGGATTAGAAGGTAGAGACCTTCAAAGTAAGAATAGTTATAAGGGATATCATCTAAGTCAAGTAGTTGACTATGATAAGACCTTTTACCTATGCCATGGATTTAATCCATTCGGATTTTGATTGTTACACACTATGACTATAGGATTTTTCAATTGAATGTTTAGATAGTGTTTCTCTATGGTTTTTTGATAAACAGGTGTATGATACAACCTTTGGGAATTAAGTTCCAAAACATCCAAATAGTGCGTGTATAAGATTTGTTTATAGACTAAAGTAAAACTTCCCAAAGCTGGTAGATAAGGTTTAATGAGATTAAATCTTGTGACTTCGTTGTGAACGAAGAGGTGCCTTGTGCATTCAAATAAGATAAGTGAGAGTGCTATTATCTTCTTGACATTATATGTGGATGACATACTACTCATTGAGAATGATATAGGTATGTTATCATAAGTGAGCTTAGCTATCAAATTCATCCTCTAAATAAAATATGGGCTTTAAGATCTATATAGATAGATATAAAAGGTTGATTGATCTTACCCAATTTATGTATGTAGTTACCATAGCCAATGGGTTTGACATGGTAAACTCCAAGATAGTTTTTTTACCTATGTAGTGTGGAGTTGATCTCTTTAAAAAGATGCCTTTGTAGACTTCTTGAGAGATAAAGAGATCAAATGAGTAGAGCCCTTATGCTTTAGTAAAAGGGTCTATCACATTTGTGGTGCTATGTACATGACTTTATTAATGCTTTAAGTGTTATGAGCATTCATCAAGTAAATCTATGTGAGATCCACTAGATAATTAAGAGATGTGTTCTTGAGTACTTGAGAAGCACTAAGGATGTATCTCTAATGTATAGAGGATAAGACTTAAAGTCTTGTAATTTTATAAACACAAGTTTCTAACCAGATAAGTCTAATAATTAGTCTAAATAATAGTGGTGTAGTGAGTTGGAAGAATTTTATGCAAGAGAACACTACTGATTATACAACTAATCTAAAGTAGATTGCATAATGGTTGTATATTGTTTGAGAAGCAAACCAAATGAAGTTCATCTAGCTTATGGGATTGTCCGAACCTTCTCTAAAAGTGTATAATTATTTTGGGAAAACAATGGGGGCAGAGCCAAAGTCTAATTAGAAGTTTAAAACTTCTATGGCAACACCATAGTATCAGAGAGAATGTAACCTATAAAGATATAATTAAATATAGAGTACCTTTTGTTAATAACATTACTGATCCACTAACTGAAGCAGTTGCTCAACGAGTGTTTGAGCTCCACCTTGAGCTGATAGAGATAAGCCAGGTGGGTGATTGGCTTTAGTGCAAGTGAGAGATTGATAGAAATTTATGTCTTACAAGCTAATCATATATAATATGATTTGACATTTTTAGAAATATCTCATTCAATTAAATAGGCAAAACTTCATTACTAGCTTTTCTTAGAATCATATATCGTAATAAAGTCCTTAATTACATGTAATGATAATTGAATCATGATGAGATCATGATAATGAGATCGATCATCTAGAGGTATGTGATCTAAATGTTTATAGTCATAGGATCCTTGAGACGGAACATCAAAGATCTGGATAGACTAAACTGTGTGATGTCTTTTCATGTGATGAGAATGACTGATCTCATTGGTCATTAGTGTGAGGACACTTGAGATACATACATAGGTGCTCATTGGTGGAATGAGTACATTGAACTGACCAATTTAGGAAAACCTGATCAGTATCTTACTGAACTGTCTGTTAGGTTATTCTTACATCTTAATAATATGATTGGATCTTTGAATTGAGTCGTTAAAGATATCTCACCGAATATATCTTGTACTTTGATTATTGACTTATAGATCATCATCTTGATGATATAGTATAGTTTATGTATTGGGTGCAAGAGAAACATGGTGAACGCAATTGAGCAGACAACAAGGGAACATTCACTCTTGGTAGGAGAGAGAGAATGTCCTATGTGATAGTACTCTAAATCCTTGGCCAAGGTACATAGGATAATTGAAGAAAGGATTTTTATAATTGATCTGAACCCAAGTACATGATCCCATAGAGTCGGAATATTTAAGAGTTGACAGTCGATGCCGAACCTGTAACCGACCGGGACATTATATGAACAAAGATTTAAATTTGTGTGGTAATTGATGATGGAAAGGCTCAATGGATATTATTTAACTCTCCAAATTCACTTGGGATCATAAGATGTGGTGTGTACCCTTTATGATTGGAAAGCCATAAAAATTATTATCGGATAACGGTTTTGATTTAGTTTAAAAGAATTGTTCTTTTAAATTAATTAAGAGTTCAACCAAATTGACTATTTGGCCTAGTGGGTCACACACATTAGATCTAGTCAATAAAATGAGGACATGGACCTGATTTTGTAGAAGTTTTATATTTTTGTGAACATTTCTATCTTCTATAAATAAATGGCTTATGAAGTCAAACCCTAACAAGGCATATGGTTGAAACACGTCCCAAGCAGCCTCTCTCCTTCCTCTCTTTTCTAGAAGGTGATCTCCCATGGTCAAGCTTGGATCTCAATGTTTCTGGAGGCCCGAAGGAAGGAAGAACTCGTTTATTGAAGCAGATCGTGTGGATACCGCTAGAGATCGTCCACTTGAACAGTTTTCAACAAGGAAGATTGTCCTCTCTTCATCCTTGGTGAGATATTTTTTAAATCCCATGAGGTACTCTCGTTTTACTTCATATTCAGTTCCTGATTTTACTCGTTCGACATCGATCAAGGCAAAGATCAAGATTTTAAGGAATCAATTTTTTTTCCATCGTTATGTATTGATTCCTTACAGTCTAGTGTGACAACAACTACATTTCCACTATCTTTACCATGAGAAGATTGGAATCCATCCAAATCGGCTCCCGATTCTTTTGCAAAATCTATCGTTTGTTATTGATAGTCATTGCATCATCAACATATTTTTTTATAAAAATCATTTTGCTGCCTTTGGATATGCTTCGACATTGATTTAGAATTTATGCTTGAAAAGTTTTCACGCATTGGTCATGCAATGTTTATTTCATGTGGATTTTATGAGGAGCAATGAATTGTTCGTTTCCTTCACTTGTATGGTTTTAAATTGTTGATAAACAAAGTGACATATTTCAAGGGGAACATTTAACTCTTGAAACACATTATCTAAACCATACTAAAAAGTTTCATTCAAGGGTTTCACATTACCAAGAGCATCACTATGTTCTTTATGAAAAGAGTTTATGTTAATGATTTTAATTAAGATATATGTATGCATTAAATTTTGTTCCCTTTGTAAAAAATTCTAGGTATATGTTTGCATCTCATTAAATGATCAACTGTTTTCAAACTTGAATATTCTTCTTGATTAGTTTCATATGTACCACTATCATAATTTTGTTCTTTGTTGGGTTAAATTATATCTTCACACATAAACAAATAAATAAAGTACATTCATCAACCAAATATACTTTTGTAGCTGAATCTTTAACTCTAGTTTTATTATCAATATAATCTTTTAGTTTACTAAATATTTTTAATTAGATACATCCATTGGTATTAAGTTGGTTCAGTCATTATTGACTCATATACCAAATATACAATTAGGTGGATCTTAACATCAACAAATAAAATAAATTTTTTCAAGTTGTACAAAGTTATTTAATTTTAGACTCTCAATCTCTTAATGTTATACTATACAAAACTTTAACATAATTTTAAGATACTATCACAATTCAAGGATGAGAATCATTACTTCTTTTGATATAACAATTTAAAATATCAAAATAATAATAACTTGCATTATGAAATAACAATAATAACTTTTCAATTCACTAATTATTTTATTTATCACATCTACTCGCCAACCTAAAATTAAAGGATAGTCATCAAGGTCAATTATTCTGAATGAAATCTCTTATTCAAGATTTCTATCCATTGCTCAACATGTATCCAAGCATCCCGAAATGGGATGAATTCTAAAAAAGATATGAATATGGATGATTATTGAAATCTACTAAATCATGATATCACCATATGTAGGTACATATTCTCATGGACATGTAATTTTATTTGTTTAACAATATTTTTAGGTTTTGTGATGATATATTTTATAATATAAATAATTATAAGGATACATATGTATCATATCTATGACATTGCCCCAACCACTCATATCTCCCCTAGACCGTCATGTCACCAACTCCAAGTTGGCCATATCTCTCCCTCCTCTGTACCAACCTTTTGTTAAATACATAATGTTCCTTTTCTCAATTTATAAATTTGTATAAAAATATTTTAAAAACTTATATTCTTTTAAAATATAGAATATTATATTTTTAGAGACTATTAAGATTGAAATATTTTAAAATACGTATTTTTAATTATATTTTAAATATGTATATTTGCGTATGTTCAACGACACATTTTTGTCTGACACATTGTTTTAGTCAAAACAAACAACATAGCCAACCCAAGTGAATTATTCTTCACTAAAATAATAAAATTTTGAATATATTTAGATGAGAAATCTATACCATTAGATGAAAAATATTCTAAAAATAAGTTAAGATATAAATTTTAATTTTACAACAACTTAGTTTGGTTAATTAAATAAAATATTTTATGCACCACATGAAAAGAATAGTGTTTCTTTTAAAACTATTATGCTAATATTTTAGTATTCAACGCATCAAATCTGAATTATTACTACTTGGATGCACTAGGACTCTCCATAAAAAATAAGTGGTAACTCCATGAATTTGGTTGTAGACACTTAGGCTACGTTTGGTATTAGGATAGAAATAAAGGGGACAGGGACTACACCGGCCGAGCGTAGCTCGGTTGGTACCGCCCTCCCGCCGGGTTTGCGGGAGGGCACGGGTTCGAGGACGTCGGGTGCGTCCGGCTCTTCCCCTGGGGGGGAGGGTTATCTGGTGGGGTTCGAGCCCGCGGGAGGCTGGAACCCTCGTCGCCCGCGTGAGCGGTGGGCCACTGGGCCTTTGGGCCATGTGACCAAAAAAAAAGACTATCCCTATTCTTATTATGTTTGGTTTGAGTTAAGATAGATTTAGAGGATAACCCTATTCTATGTATGACATGACAAAGATTAATTTGAAGATAAACATATATTTTTATATTTATACTTTTGTAATAACTTATATTACATTTTCATAAATATCTTCTTAGTTAATTTACATCATCATATAATAAATCAAAAATATAATTAAACACGTAATAAAAATAAATTTTAAAATATAATAATGATAAATTGTAAATATATAATACAAATAATAAACATCACTAACTATTTAAACCTATCGTGAATCTAATAAATAACCATCATCTAATATAGTGTTAATTATAAATATTATTTTTATATTTGTTAAACTTGAATAAACACATTGTCAAATTACATTAAAAGAGACAATAGATTGACCATCATCTATTCATATCAATAAAAATGGTAGAGACCATGTATAAATATAAAAGGTGAACCACAAGAAAACAGAAATTTCTTCTATTTCCTATCAAACCACTAAAATCTGTATAGAAATCATAATGACAGAGAATGTATGTCAGGGAAAAATGCATATGGGTATTCGGTTTGTGCCCACTAGGATTAGGATCGCTTTTGCCTTTGAGACGACTCCTCCCTTTCTTCCTCCATCTTTCTTTCAGGAAACAAGGATTTAGTGCACCAATATTAAGGAAAATCTGCACACAAAGACAACCAGGAATCAAAAATAATAAAAAAAAAGTCATGCATGTTCAATCATTAAAAAACTTGCTGCTCACCCATGAACAAAGGGGGTCGACTATCCATGAAGGTTCATCAATAATGTACATGATACTGTCGGAGAATATAGAAACTTAAGCTGTAGACACGATATACAAAAACATAAAAAGACATATAACCTTCTTGTGCTACTTTCTATACATTGTTGTCCATGTTAGCTTGGAAGGCCTGAGACGGTTGTGGAAGTATCGCTTGCATTTCTAGAGTATATCTTACCACCACGAAGGGGTAAGATCATCATTAAGTTATCTTTCTTTGATCATCATTAAGCACAAGACAAGCAACTTAAAAAGCCAAACAAGGCACTCCACTCAATGACATACACATCTGCAGATCGACTAAAATCAACCATTCTGGTTAGACTTTTTTCCAGAGAGAGACACATCAAGTGGTAAGAAAATAGTACGAAGCCAATAGCAAACACCAACTGTGAGAGGGGACAAGCTCTTAAAACTGTACTCTTGGAGAGAGAGCAAAGAGAGGCACAACTTCAGAACAAAGTTGAGGAATAAAAATAGAGAGGGTCGAGGTCACTTTTTACCTTACTTGGACCATCTTCTTCTTCTTCCTTAATCCTTAGAGAAAAAGTAAACAAGACACTTTGCCCTGCACATAGAAAATCTGTTTTTTCCCCTTGAGAAGTTGTCTTTTTTCCTCATTTGCTGAAATAGGAAGTAGGAACTACTCGGTCATGCGGCCACAAACCTGAAATTAATTAACTACTCCGCGCGCCTTGCAGAATAAGATAACATTGTCCCAATACCCGCCTTAGACACTGCTCCTTGCGTTGTCCATGTTAGATTTTGCAATATCCCACCTTCGGTGTGTCATATTATGACAACAATCGTCAAGAAAACCTCATAGACAACTAGGATTTTCTTTTTCATTTGAACAGCAAACAGAAGTTAAACAACACTTAACTTCTGACTACTGATAAAAGGTAATAGGCAACGAAGCAGCAGAAGGCAGAACCTCATTCGTGACAACCGCATAATCCCACGAATAAGCGGCAACTAAGGATGGTGTTAGGGATTCTTATTTACGTCAATGCTTCAAAGCTTGAGATAATGGCTGGCAAAATCTCTCATGCATTTAATCGAACACAACTAGAGCTACTATGATAAAGGAAGACTGATGGATCCCAAGAAAAAAAGAAAAAAAACATTCATCAAGGAAGAGAGAAATCAGATCAATTACTCGTCAAGTATTGGAGGACATGCAATGACCGACACTACCTGTTCTCTCTGTTTCCCACTCCCCTTATGCTGGCTCTTCTGAATCTGATCGAATCCTCACTCTACACCAGACCAAAGCGGGAGAGCCGCAGGGTGGGCGACACCCCCAGAACCGCGCAAATGCCACTAGGCTGCAATGACGATGGTGGCAAGGTTAGGAAGCCGCCCGAGGCACACGGGTAGGCAGGCGGAGCTTCCTCCTTGCCAGAGCCGCGAGTGCCATCCGCCGTGCAAGAGCCCAACCGCATATCCTCGAACGTATGCTCTATCCCACCTAATACGTGGGATGACTTAACCATGCTCTTATCCCATTTTTAAGGATAACTTGGATTAAGTAAAATCAAGATTATATAAAAATTATTTGATTACCAAACGATAGATTAGGGATAAATCAGGTTTATCCCTCCTCATCTTTCTACCAAACAGGGTCTTAGGGCCTATTTGGCACCAAATTTTTTTGGGATAAACCTAATTTATCCCCGTACCAGACAGCACAGTAAGGTTGCAAATAGGTTGAATTTGGTAACACAATCATTATTATTGAATTTAAATCAAAGTAAAATTTCATAATTTTAAAATAAATATAAACTATTATTTATTATTAAAAATAAGATAATAAATTTAGTATAATCATTAAAATTTATTATAATCTTTTTAAAATTTTATAATTAAATATAAACGTAAATATCATATTTTTATGATTAATTTAATTTAATTTAATTTAATTTGTTTTAATATGAAACTTGAACAAGAATTCAACGTACCCGTTAAAACTTAGGCTCGAACTCGAACTCATTATAAAATAAACAAGTCAAGATTGAACACTCGGCTCGACTCGTTTGCACCCCTACTCTTTACCAACTTGTATGAAGTGCCCCAATCACTTATGGGGTGTTTGGTTGCACAATAATTTCTTATAGAATTTCATGATAAAAGGTTGTAATAAAATTAAACGTGAGTTACCCAATTATATAAAATTGTCATGTTTGGGAGAGTTGTAATCACAAAAAAATAATGTGTGCCATATATTATCAAATAAGGTGGGGGCCATAGATATTAAATTATATTTGAAATTTGTATGCTTACATACGTTCAATCACCAATTTTGTCAATGAAGCATTATTTTTTTTTAAAACCCACAATAGAACAGTTCTAAGTGACTTATTTTTACAAAAGTAATAAAATTTTGAATATGTTTAGGTGAGAAATCCATTCCGTGAAAGAGACTTTTTATATTTTAAAACTAAGTTAAAATATAAGAATCCTATTTTCACGACAGCTCAACTTTGTTAAATAAAATAATTTATACACGAGATAGAAATAACAATGTTTGCGTTAAAAATGTTATACAAATATTTTAATATTTGAAATTATTATTACGTGAGGCAGGTTGACTTCTTCATCTCAATTAAAAATAAATTGTCAAATCTTTGCTAGTGCAGACAAAAAGAAACAAACATGATATCAATCTTTATAAATGTGGATTACCTAAATGTTCATATGTATGCTAAAAAAGGTAATAAAAAGGAAAAATTTATAAATTATGTCCTGTGTCAATATCTTTTTCAATATTTTATATATAGTATTTATTCATTTGTATTATTTTGATATCAGGAAGGTGACAAGTTGTGAATCAACACCACTCGGCAGCGTCCCCTCTGCGACCTTTTCAGGCAACGCCTCCTCCAGACTGATTGCCACGCGTAGATATTGAAAGATAAAGAAGAGGAAGACATCTCCAAAAAACTTGATGATCACGTTCTTATTCCTACTCTATTTATAGGGAAATATAAGGAGGGAGAAGATAGAGATAAGACTAAGAGATATCTATCTCTTTAACAAATCGATAAACTCAACAATGAGATAAACTTCTTAACAAGATAAGTTAATCCTATCTTAACAACCTGATAAGGATAAACTAAAATATTTTGAATCACTGTCCAACATTTTCCCTTGATGTAAAATCATTTACATCAAGTAACTTCTTCAATTTATGAAATTTCTCATAACTCAAAGATTTAGTCATGAGATCTGCCAGTTGATCTTCAGTTCTACAATGTGTTAATTTGATTGTTCCATTTGAAACAGCTTCTCAAATAAAATGATGATGTATCTCAATGTGCTTTGTACGTCCAAGAAAAACATGATTTTTTGTCAATGAAATTGCAGACTTATTATCACAGAAAACTTCAACTGCTTCGCTTTGAGTTTGTTGCAAATCTTCAAGAATGCGTTTAAGCCACATAGCCTGACAAGTTGTTGGTGTAGCTGCTACATATTCTACTTCAATTGATGACAATGCTATTATAGTTTGCTTCTTTGATGCCTAAGAAATAGCTCTTCACCTAGTAGATAAACATAACCCATAGTGCTCTTTCTATCATCTAAAGAGCCTGCCCAACCACTATATGTATAACCTGTCAACTTGGAATCAACCTTAGGAGTATATCATACTCCTTGTGAAACAGTTTCACAAACATATCGAAGAATTCTTTTTGTATCACCTAGATGTTGTTTTGAAGGATCATGCATAAATCTAGATACAAGACTCACAGGAAACATCAAATATGGTCGAGTATGAGTTAAATAAATCAAACCTCCAACTAATCTTCTGAAATAACATGCATCAACCTTTCATATATCATCCATTAGCTTGAGTTTCTAATTCACATTCATTGGAGTGTTGCTAGGTTTGCAATTTTCCATGTTAAACCTTTTCAACAAGTCATGCGCATACCTCTCTTGGGATAAGAATATCTCATTTTCTGTCTGCTTAACTCTAAACCCGAAAAATAATGCAACAGTCCCAAATCTGTCATTTCAAACTCATCCATCATTTTGTTCTTGAACTCAAAAACCAACTCAAGTGAAGAACCTATATAAATGATATTATCAACATATAAATTCACAATAATAATGTTCTTATCACTTGATCTTGTGTAAAGTGTTGGTTCATTAGCATTTCTTTTGAAACCCAATTTCTGAAAATATGAGTTAATTCTACTATACCAAGCTCTTGGGGCTTGTTTAAGATTGTAAAGAGCTTTCTTCAACCTATAAACTTTTTTTTTTCATATTATGAACAACATATCCTTTTAGCTACTCAACAAAGACTTCTTCATCCAAAATATCATTCAGAAATGCAGATTTAACATCAAGTTGATAAACATGCCATTTCATGTGTGTAGCAAATGCCAAAATAGTTCTAATTGTTTCTATTCTAGTAACAGGAGAAAATGTTTCATAGAAGTCAATACCTCCTTGTTGTGAATAACCCTTTGCCACAAGTCTTGCTTTGTGCTTTTGAATACTACCATTAGCATTGTATTTTGTCTTGTAGATCCACTTTAAGCCAATCAAATTCTTCTCTTTTGGTAGATTTACCAGTTCCCAAGTGTCATTCTTTTCAATGGCTGCAATTTCTTCATCTATTGCTTGCTTCTATTCTTCGTGTTTGATCGCTTCATGAAATGTTGTTGGCTCTGCTGAAAACAAGGCAAAACTATAAGACTCATATATATCATGCAAAGATCTCATCTTTCTAGGTGATCCATCCAACTCATTTGGATTATTATCTTCTGCAAAAGTCTCACCTTATCTTGTCTCTATAACTGGTGATAAAGAATCATACATTTCTTTATAACCAAATCCACACTTGATCAACATCAAAGTTTCAAGAAGAATTCTCATTAAATATGACATCTCTACTTATAAAACTATTCTTGGTCAAAGAATTATACAACCGATAACCCTTTGTTTCGATGCTATAACCAATGAAGATGCATTTCTCACTCTTTTGATCAAGCTTCTCTCTTGTTTTAGCATTAACATGAACATATGCAACTAATTAAGCTAAAAATTTTCAAATGAGCTATGTTTGGTTTCTTACCATGCAAAGCTTCAAAGGGAGTTTGATTCTGTACTGCTTTTGTGGGAGATTTGTTGAAAAGATAGAAAGCAGTTCCTACTGCCTCAACCCAAAATTCATTTGGAAGTTGCTTTGCCTTCAACATGCTACAGGTCATCTCCATGATAGTCCGATTCTAACGTTCTGCAATTCCGTTCTGCTGAGGTGTGTAACTTGCTGTGAGTTCTCTATGAACACCATTTGCTTTACATAATGAGGTAAAATTGTTGGCTCATGCTATCTTAACAACCTGATAAGAATAAACTAAAATATTTTGAATCATTATCCAACATTCATAAGTCACCGTAGTGCCACTGGCTCTTCCGGTGGGCTTCGCTGGCATGGTAGCCGGCGCTGCGTTGCCGCCCTTGAAATCCCAGGCACCAGTCCTCCAATCGAAGCTGTAGAGCGAAAGGAAGTGGTGATCGTGGCGGGCGACAAACTCGATCGCGTCCAACGCAAACTCCATCTACTCCAGCGCCTTGTAGTAGGTGAAACTCATCCTCGTGAAACCTGGCTTCACACCCTCGTAACCCTAGAAAGTCAAGACTGTCGTCGAATATAGAGATATGTATATTAGTTATAGAACGTGCTTAGCACGTACACCGGTGACTATAGAAATGACAAAAAAAATTGTCTAGTAAAAATATCAAAAGATTAAATTGTAAAAACTTAATCAACTCTTGATTTTTAGAGACTTTTTTGTATATGTTAATTGATTTCATCATCATAATTTGACTTAGAATTATCAGCTTTGTCGGTCTCTTCTTTTTAAAAATATGATTAAGTTTTATGAAAGTGAAAATAATATTGTCTCGGCCTCCTCTTTTAATGCACTTAATTAGCAATATACTTGTTTAGCAGACCCTACATGATATTTATATATGTTAACACATCTTTTATACAAAATAATAAGTAATATTAGTTGTAATGATAATAATCTTTTTAATCTATTTCAATATTATTATTAATACAATACTATAATGTAATATAGTAACAAAAGATGGTCTAACCAAGCCAACAATTATTTTATCAAGGAACAAACATAAATGTAACTTTTACATGATACTTGGTGTAGACATGCCAAATTGGCTTGATTCGGAGCCCCAGACTCTTATTCCATAGGCGATATCCTTTATTTGACTGTTATCTGATCCGGATTACCTCGTGGAGATGAGCTAAGGACATGGGTGGAGCCCCTCGCAAGTTGAGAATGGACCGATGATTTCCGGAATATTGCCGTAACCTTCAAGCGAGAGCCGCACGTGAAATGTAAAAACACGAAGCCTGCTCGATGACCGACCTTGAATGGTCCATAATTGAAGGTCTCGGGAATCCCGCATGTGTTCAGTAACATTCAGGGTTTCCGAGAAGTCATTTCGGTAGGCGTCGGTCAATAAAAGCTTTCGTTACGGCTTTTTCGATCTGTGCTGACACGGCTATCCCGGACCACATGTTAGGCCTTTCCGGTCATCACCGGGTCTTTTCAAGTCATCCGGCTCGATTCTAGCCGAATATTTTCATCAACCGGGGCCATATGGCCATTTCGGTCAATTTTAGGGTTTCGCGGCTTTTCGGAGTTTTGGTTCACGTTTACCGGGTTAGTCTCAGATTTTTTGATGATTTCGGGTTTTCCGGTCGTACCGGACTTGTTCGGTCATCATCTTAAGTCATCCCGAGTTGACCCGAGATTTCTCGATCGGAACCGTGCTCTTTCGGATCTTCGCCCCGGGTTTCGGCTTTCCGCGAGAGGGTAAACCGGTAGAAAGCCCCGTGCGAACATATCGGGAGTCATGCTGGCTGGTTTACCGACTTGAAGAGGTGCGGTTGAAGGCCCTCTTTCCAACGCAACAAATGGGAGCCGAATCGGACATCCCGTTTGCAAGATACGGCTCGCGGAACACGCGCGCAAAAGAGAGAGTGTACCGCGCCCCCGCTCCCTTTGAAAGAGGAAGGCGCGCCCTGCGCGCCCTCAAACTGGGGGCGCTCCCTGCGCGCCCCCGGTTCCATTGAAAGGCGGGGACGCGGTCAGTTTCTTTAAATCGCAAATTACCCTGATTAGCATCATCTAAACCGGTTTTTTGGAAGGTTTCCGCGGAGGATTTTTGATTATTTGTACCACACCCCCGGTTCGGGGGCGTGTTACGTATGTCAAGTCGATTTTTAGCAATTTCCGAAAGTTTCCGTCGATTTTTAGCAGTGAGACACGTAACGCGCCCCCGCTTCCTTTGAAACAGGGGGGCGCATAGATCGCGCCCCCGAATTGGGGGCACGCCCTGCGCGCCCCTTGTTTGAGGGCGCGCCCTGCCCTCCTCCTCTTTGAAAAGAGGGGGCGCGGTCGGTCCAGTTTCTAAATTTTGCACCGGCTTCCTTCCCCTATAAATTGAGGGCCATTCTCAGCGACTCAAGGTTAGCCCCCGGTGCCTAGCTCGTCCAGAGGTTGTCCAAGCTCTTCTCCAAAGCCGTCCCGACGTCCAAAGTCGATCCGAAGTCAAGAGATCGATCCCGAGGTGAAGGAGAAGGCTCGATCCGGGTGTTCTGCATCAACTATCTTCATCGACTTCTTCAGAAAATCCGGGGCTCCTTATGCAAAAGTCTTCAAAATAAAAGTTGTTCCTCTCTTCGTCCTCTTTAATCTACAACTGACGGTACTCAATTACGACTTTCCGTTTGTTTGTGACGATTGCTGCACTTAGGGCGCGCATCCTGGTTCTGTTTTCTACATCCGCCCACTTTAAAATTTTTACAGACTTCTACAGGAGAATTTCGGAGAAGTCATCAACATAAGAACTCTTCCCCTCCGAGTCTTCTATCTACTTCAACTAACGGCACTCAATTCCGACATCGGGACTGCCCGTGGCGAGCTCTGCACAGAAGTTGCGCCAGACAGTGCAACGCGCCCCCGAACCAAGGGCGCGCAGACCGCGCCCTCATACCTAGGGCGCGCCCACCGCGCCCCCGAACCCAGGGCACGTTCAGTCCAGTGCGCTGTCCGGCCGTATTGGTGATATCTTCTCCGTTTTAGCTCCGATTTGAGTCATTCAAGTTTCTATGTCTTCGTCATTCATCCAGGATCATTTTAGCATCATTTTTATTTAGTTTTTTTGCATAATTTTATATCACAAAAAAATACACAAAAAGGGGTTAAGGCTCACCCCGAAGCCGGTGAGTCCAATTCCAATTGCTTCTTTCTCATCTTCTTACTACAGTTACTACACTTCCCATAGTTCTAATCGTTTTTATTTCACTTGGTTTATTGTTCTAGTTCGGTTGGAGACTCTTCTTCATCGGCCGGCCGAAGAAGAAGAAGGTTGAACCCATATCCCGATCTCCCACGCTAAGGTACACGGTCAAATCTAACTAAATCTTGTTTTTATTCCATAAAGTGGAGCCCGCGGCTCCTGGCGACCACCTTTCTTTTTATTCATGTTCTAAGTTAATTCACTCCTCACTCTCCTCCCACATGACCCGAACTGTCTCCGGTGCTCGAGCGACGCCGTGAGATGAAAGTTCGGGGATCAATGTGAGTGTGGGATCGAGGTGAGGAGTCTTTACTTCTTTCCGAGTGTTTTCAATTCACTCCCCTTTTTACCCCATTCTATCTTTCACCTTCTTCTCTTGAGGTGCCGATCCGGAACCCATTTTCGCAGTCGACAGCTTTTTGGCGATCACGGTGGGACAACCAATTTCTTCAACCGTGCTAGCTTGATTCAACCGTGCAACTAGTTGTTTTCCAACTTGGTTCCCGCGTGAACCGGCTTGTCTTTTATCTTCCATGTCTATTTACCTTTAAACTTGCTATTTACTCTTTCTTTAAGATTATCCCCCGTGTGGACTTAATTTGCTTGTCTTTCATTTCAACCCGGTTCCCGCGTGAACCACTTTTCTTCTTACAAACCGGTTCCCGCGTGAACCACCTTTCTTTTCCAACTCGGTTCCCGCGTAAACCAACTTATTTTCAGATCGGTCCCCGCGTGGACCACCTCTTTACAACACCTTTAGATTGGCCCCACGTGGCCCTCCTTCTATTTTGTCAACTCTTACATCGGTTCCCGCGTGAACCACCCCTTTATTCATTAAAACCGGTTCCCGCGTGAACCAACTCACTTTCAGATCGGTCCCCGCGTAGACCACCCCTTTGCACCAATTAGATTGGCCCCACGTGGCCCTCCTTTCCTTTTTCCAATCAAACAAACCGGTTCCCGCGTGAACCACCCATTTTTCCTTCAAAAACCGGTTCCCGCGTGAACCACCTACTTTTCCAAAACTCGGCTCCCGCGTGAGCCACTTTATTTTCAATTCGGTCCCCACGTGGACCATCCGTTTACCTTTCCTTCAGATTTGTCCCCAATTGGACACTCCAACACAAGCCGGTTCCCGCGCGAACCACCTTTTAATTGCTAGTTTCTAGTTACTTGTTTTACTTTCTCATTGCTTATCTTGTTTGCATTCACTTGCTTGGTTTATTTAATAGCTTTCATTCATGTTTGCATATTGATTGCTTCTTCTCCTACTCTCCATTTTTCATTTTTGCATTAGCTTTTTGCATCGGGTACCGGACTTGCTCCGATCCGTAGGGCATTCGAGGCGGGGGCTCTCTCTCCCAACACACTCTCACCCTCCAAACACCTTCTTGGTGGATTCTTACCTCTCTTCTAGGATATTCCTTCCTAGTTGATTTGGTGGTTTCCATCAAGACCTCCGTAAGTCCCCATCCGTGGAGTATTCCTCTCCGCACGATTGGGCCGGTTGTACCACTTCCCAAAACCCAAAGAACCCAAGTACCTACTCGTGGTGATTGAGTGATAACCTTAGGTCTTGAAGATTGGAGCAATAGGAACCATACCTACTTGAGTGAACAATTGCTAACAATCTATCTAATCTAAGGTTTCAACCCAAATATTGTCGAGTGGTCATTTTAAAACCTTGTTTGCATAACTTGCTTGCTCACAACAATTGAAAAGAAAAAAATTCCTCTTTCAAAACACCTAAAACAAAAAAAAATCCCTTTAATTTTTATGTTCAACTTGCTTGCCAAACAACCAAATTGAAACCAAATCAAATCAAACAAACAACCATAACCAAACAAAAACTCTCTTTGCATTTACACCCTTCATTTGCTTTCTTTCAACCATTTTGTAAAGAAATTTGACAGGATGCCCACTCTAAGGTCCTGAAGACATGTCGGGATGTCGGACTACTACGGCCAAGAAGAGGAGTACGAGACGGGTCACTACGAGCTTCAGCAACCCATGGTCCAACCAGATGGCCATGTTAATGCCGTGATGGAACCTGAGGTCCAAGATCCCGCTCACCGATCCGCTTCACATACTATAGAACAAGCTCTCAAGGATCTATCTCTTCACCTTGATCCCGAGACCTTTGCAATTATCCAATCTGCCACTAAGGGCAAGATGCCCGCCAATCAAGCTCCGATCGAGGGAAATCAAGCCCCCTCACCACCCCAACCGGCAGTCAGGCCCTTGATCATCTCTTCTCCTAGGCAACCTTGCCGTGTCTCTACTCACCCCGTTGTGGGGCATTCACACAATTCGCACCGGTTCTCGTTTCCAACCCACCTCTTCCAACCCAATCAAGTAAACACTTTTCTCCCGTGGCTCGGGAATCCGGCCTCACCCGGGCATTAATGAACAAACTAAGCCGGATGGATGAGCGCTTCGAAGAGATGAGGCACCGCCTCGATTCTAAAGCCATCCCCGAAATCTCGGTCCCATCCTTCCCGGTTCTACACCTTCCTCCTTCGCAGATACCGGTCTTCCAACGTTACAATGGGACCGGTAATCCTTTCAACCATCTAAAGAGCTTTCTCTACGACTCCGCATTCTCGGAAAAATGACCGCAAAGCCCTTGCCTTCCTATTCCGTCGGTCATTGGAGGGATGCGCCCGGACCGGTTCTATTCTCTTGATTCCATTGAGGCGGCGATTTCGACATCGTCAAGGCAAAGTTTCTACGAGAGGTACAAGGATCGGGTAGGGCCAGCCTACTTGATAACCGATTTGATTGCCGAAAAGATGAGGCCGGATGAAGACTTTGCCGCATTTGCCGATCGGTGGAGGGGAATGGCCGAGAGGCTAGTAGATACCATCTCGTAGGGGGAGCTGGTGAGGATGCTCATAGGGAACACCACGCCCAACCTTCGCAACCTCCTGATCATGCACCGCCCAACAACCATGAGTGAGTTGTGTGATAGCGCCCGCTACCTCCAAGCCCACTTTAAGGACGCATCCATGATCAACCCGTTCGACACCAAGCCCCGTAACACTAGAAAGCCTACACCTGTAGGACCCACCACCGAAGGGGTAGTAAACAATGAGAGCATCAATGCCATGGGTAACTGTGGTGGGTATCGCCAAAGCCAATACCGTAACCCACCCCCCACTCACCAATCCCGCCCAGCCCCTCAACCAGCTCCTCAGCCACAGCAACACGTTGCATACAACCGAGCACCACCACAGGAACCCACCTACAACCGAGCGCCCCAGCAACCAAATACCTACAACCGAGCGCCTCAACAACAACATGTCTACAACCGACCCCAACCACAACAACAAGCCTACAACCAAGTGCCACCACCGGCCAACCGACCTAGGAGAGGGGGACCTAAGAGAGAATACTATCCTCAACTGCCATTCCCCCTCACCGATATCTTTAATGCATTGATGGCGGAACAACAGTTGGAGCTTCCAAAGGAGAGAGAAGGATGGCCGGCCAATGTTGACACAACCAAGTACTGCTCTTATCATCGATATCCCGGGCACACGGTGGACGTATGTTTCCAGTTTAAAGACTACATCCATGACCTTAATGATCAAGGGAACATTGACTGGGCACATATGGGAGAATCTATTCAAGCAATGAAGGCACGTCAGAATCAACCACGGCGACAACAAGCACAACAGCAGCCCGGCCTGGGTATAGTCCAAGATCCGCTCCCGGTACATGCACTCATACAAGCACCGGCACCAGCACCACCAAACCAACAACTCGGCCTCGTCCACTCCGCCATCGAGGAGTCAACCCATCATTCCCAGGGTTGGCAGGTCGAGGATCAAATCACCTCCATGCCCGCCATACCAACCCCACCTACAAACCGCACCATACTCCCCATACCGAGAGCTGCCCCCAGCCCACAAACTACCCAAACACCACTACCCTCACCAACCATTAACCCTCCATGGCGCTTAGTCATTAGACCGCCACCAGCCTCCCAACCAGCACCCCAACCATCACCCCAACCTAACCCACCAACCACCATTAATTCTCCACGGCATCTAATCATTAGACCGCCACCAACACCCCAGACATCACCTAACCTACCAGTCACTGCCACCCCACGACCCCTCATCATTAGACCATCACCACCAACACCCCAACCATCACCCAACATACCGGCCTCCACCAATCCACGACCCCTCATCATCCGATCCTCACCACCCCTACCTACCATAGGCTCCTCAACCTACCAACCAACCCTACCATCACCATCATCACCACTTCCCCCTACCACGCTGGCACCGGTACTTCGTAGTGGGAGGATGTTCCAAAGGGTCTTCCCCCAGGTCGGGATACAACCACAAGAACAGGCAGAAGAGGAGGTGGTAGAAGAACCGTTGCCCGACACGGCATATGACCTATTGAAGCACTTGGACAAAATGCCGGCACGGATTTCAATTCTGGAGCTGATAAAGAGGTCAAAGAACCATCAGGACATCCTACAACAATATCTGCAGCGGGTCATGGTCAATGAGGACCTCCCGCCTGAGAAGATCATTATTGTCCTGACCCCGAGGAGTGAACATCCGGCACTCACATTTACACAGGAGGAGTTGGCACGGCCAGAGATCAGAAAGTACGCCTTGCGCGTTGCAGTAGTCATCCGAGGCGTGGAGATTAAATCCTGCTTGATTGACACCGGAGCATCCATAAATGTCATGCCGCCAGAAACATTGCAACTTTGCGGCATCTCCGATGAAGAAATCGAGCCTTCTGCCGTCACGGTGACCGCATATGACAACTCTCGGAAGCCGGCACGAGGGGTGGTTACGTTGGAAGTAGGGCTCGGACCGTGTACTGTCACCGCCGAGTTTCATGTTCTAGAACTGGACCCTACATTCAAAGCTATCTTGGGACGCCTGTACCTTGAGGCAATAGGAGCTGTTGCCTCCACTAATCATCAGTGTCTGAAGTTCCCATACAAGGGCCAGGTGATCAAAGTAACCAACATCCCCATTCTGAATGACGTGGATGACCCCTCTTCTGCACTACCAATATCAAAATCTGTCCAGCCGTTGGTTTCAACTACAGAGCTACCTGAGGTCATGGTATTGACGACGCCACCAGATTCAGTTGCGTGGCGGATGATGAAAGGGATGGGCTATCAGCCAGGAAAGGGGCTAGGAAAGGAGCTGCAGGGGTTGCGCACCCTATTGAAGCCGTACAAAGACCAAAGAGACACGGGCTTGGCTTTGAGCCCAGTTTCACTCCGCGGATGGTCTACCGGCCAAAAAATGCCATGGGACTCCAAAAATTCTTTATCAAAGGGGAGACCATGATGATGGCCGGGGACAAAGAAGAAGAACCAGTCAAGAGAAAGAAGGCACCAGAGCAAGAGGAGGAAGTGGACAACCTGAGTTCATCTTTGGCTCGGTTGTTCATAGAGGAGGAAGAACCAGTCAAGGGCAAGTCCATCTCTAAACAACTTGTCCACTCGAACCCACCTCCAAACAACATCCCGCGTGAGCCGTATCCTACGGTCACGTATTTCAAAATCCTCACTCTATCCCTCTTGGATTCGCTTGATGGGCTATCTAGCCCAATTCCCACTTCTGGGCCAAAATGGCCACCTGAACTGATCAATGGGCCTGAGAGCCCATTCAAATCTTCTTACTCCACTGGGCTTCTATGCCCATCCAACAACCTTGGGCCCGTGTGCCCACCAGTCGGGCCCACGTGCCCTTTAGATTTATTTTCTTGCTTTGGGCCCGCGTGCCCACCATTCGGGCCCACGTGCCCCTTAGATCTTTTCACTAGCTTTGGACCAATCTGCCCATTTCTTGTCATCATCGGGCCCGCGAGCCCATTTTTCTTCCATTTGCTTAAGCTTTCTATTCGAGCCCCATCTGCTCATTCTCTTTTTATTATTGAAAATACCCAAAATACCCAAAAAAAACGTCCTCTCACAAACTCAGTTTTCCATTGAGGAGACGTCTCTACTTGTCTCGAAGGGTGCTCCCAACCAGGGACCTCTCTTCTCCAACTCACTGATCGATCTGCTCGATCCTTCACCCATTGTAAATACCACCTTTTCAATTCCGTCTTCTTTAGGAGTAGTTAGGCTAGAAAAGAAGAAAATTCGAGGTAAACGTGTGCCAGAGAGATATCTCCAACAAATAGCTCAAAAATGCAAGGAATGTGCAAGGCTGCCAAGGTTTTTGGAAAATGCTATCCAGCTTGATGAAATCCAATATGAGGATGAATTCAATGTAGATCATACACTGGGAGTTTATGAGGTCTTATCAGAAAAAGATCCTGATTTCGAGGATGGAATTGAGGACTTGGCTGATGTGTATGCATCTGGACTTAAAATATTTGAAGAACCATTAGCCACGTTGGATGAACCGACAAAAGAATTGAATCTCGGAACACCGGAAGATCCCAAGACAATCCTCCTAAGCGCAAACCTCACTCCCACTGAGGAACAGAGTTTAATTTAAATTTTGGAAGAATATAAGGACACGTTCGCATGGACATATGAGGACATGCCGAGGTTAGACAACTCGTTAGTTGAACATCGTCTAACTTTGAAACCTGGAGCTACCCCGGTGAAACAAAAATTAAGGAGATTCCACCCTGATGTTGCACTTAAGATGAAAGAAGAGGTCGACAAGTTACATCAAGCAAGATTCATTAAGGTCGTCCTTTATCCGCAATGGGTGGCAAACATAGTCCCTGTTATGAAGAAGGATGGCCGATTTCGGATCTGTATAGACTTCAGGGACTTGAACCAAGCGTGTCCTAAAGATGACTTTCCTCTACCTCATATTGACGTACTGGTTGATAACACTGCTAGATTCGAGATGTTGTCATTCATGGATGGCTATTCTGGATATAATCAAATCCGGTTGGCCGAAGAGGACCAGGAGAAGACCTCGTTCACCACACCTTGGGGAACCTATCGCTATGTCGTCATGCCCTTTGAATCGAAGAATGCCGGTGCTACCTATCAGAGGGCAATGATGGCTATCTTCCATGACATGATGCATACCCTTGTAGAGGTGTACGTGGACGACCTGGTCGTTAAGTCCAAAAGCCGAGAAGATCACCCGGAAGTGTTAAGAAAGGTCTTGCAAAGGGCTAGGGAATATAAATTGAAAATGAACCCGAAGAAATGCACGTTTGGAGTATCCTCAAAAAAATTATTAGGGTTCATAGTGAGCAAAAGGGGCATAGAGATTGACCCAAACAAGGCCAAAGCAATCATTGGTATGTCTCCTCCGAGAAATATGAAAGAACTTAGAGGATTAATCAGGAGGCTACAGTTTGTCCGCCGGTTCATCTCACAGCACTCCCAAAGGTGTAAACCTTTCTATGAGTTGACCAAGGTGGGGGCCGAGTTCAAATGGGATTCGAAGTGCCAGTATGCATTCGATGGTTTGAAAAGATACCTGGCTAGTCCCCCTGTGCTTAGACCACCAGTCCCTAGCAAGCCCTTAGTTTTATATATCTCGGTTTTGGAGAATTCTCTTGGGGCAATCCTTGCACAAGTTGATGAAGAAGCGAAAGAAAGGGCAACTTACTATTTGTCAATGATTTTTGATCTATGTGAGCAGAAGTATACTATAGTGGGGAAGACCTGTGCTGCACTAGTTTGGGTAGTTCAGAAGCATAAACACTATTTCTTAGCTCATGAGGTCAACCTTATTGCCCACATCAATCCCATCAAATTCCTTCTAGAAAAAATTGCTCTAACTGATCGGTTAGGTCCTTTGCAGAGTTTCCTTTTACAATTTGATATCATCTATGTCCCCCAGAAGGCGATTAAGGGCTATGCCATTGCCGAACATCGAGCCCATCACCCTATACCCCTCTTTGACCCGGTCCAGTCGGAGCTCCCGGATGATGAACTAATGTTGATCCGATCTTCCCACCTTTAGACATTATATTTTGACGGGGCTCTGAATTCACACGGTAAGGGAATAGGAATCGTCCTTCTATCACCCGAGGGTGTCACTATTCTACAGCCATTTCAGCTTGACTTCCCAGCAACCAACAATATAGCTGAATATGAAGCCTTGCTAGCCAGGCTGGAGGCCGCTCATTTCTATGGTGCCACGGAATTGAGGGTGATAGGTGATAGCCAACTAATCCTTCGCCAAGTCCTAACCAAATACCGAACTTCTCATCCAAACCTCAAACCTTACCAAGAACTCACCTCTTGCTACATCAAACTCTTTTACAAACTCACTTTTGTCCATGTTTCTCGAACTCAGAATATTCTTGCTGATGCGTTAGCCTCCTTAGCTTCATATCTATCAGTCCCTCTAGGTAGACAGGTGCGGACTATCCATATCCGTAGAAGGTTGATGCCGGCGACTAAGGATGGTCGATTTCAAAAGATCAAGGAGAGATTTGGCAAAAAGGAACATCTAGAGCAGAAAGAGGAGATTTTTCTAGTCAAGTTGGAAGAATTAGACGAGGGTGAGAGGCTTTTGTTCGATGAGATTGCAAGATATTGTCAAGATCAGACATATCCACTTGGATCAAATGCAAAAGAAAAGAAGGCCATCAGAAGAGTATCCCAGAGGTATACCATCCTAAGAGGGGTGCTCTACAAGAGGAGCCTAAATGGAATTTTACTAAGATGCGTTGATGAAGAAGAGGTAGAATTGGTGCTTAAGGAAGCACATTCTGGGGTCTGTGGGGGCCATCTCAATGCTCAAGCTCTTGCAAAGAAAATCATCAGGCAGGGTATTATTGGCCAACCCTAGAAGAGAATTGCTCCATCTTTGTTCGGCACTGTCATTCTTACAAACTTCATGCCAACAAGATCCATTCTCCCGCATCTTCCCTTCATCTTATTCATGCCCCATGGCCCTTCGCCATGTGCGTTTTCGATATCATTGGCCTTCTAAGTGATCTTAACTATGGAATCCATTCCAAATCGTTCATCCTGACGGCAACAGAGTACTTCACCAAGTGGGCAGAAGCAGAAGGGTTCATGGAGATCAAGGCATCAACACTGTGCTCCTTCATCAAACGCAACATCATCGCCAGGTTCAGGATACCCAGCAACATCATCACTGACAACGGACAGCAATTTCTCTCTCAAGATCTGTGTGATCTTTGCAACTGGTACCGCATTGCACTGCATCATTCATCTCCTTATTACCCGCAAGGCAAAGGTCAAGCAGAAGCCACCAACAAAACTTTGATTAAAATCATTAAGAAAAGCTATAAGTCTAGCAAGTTCACAGACTGGCCAGATAAGCTTGTAGATGCCCTATGTGCTTATTGTACTTCTGTATGGACCCCCACTGGTCAAACCTCGTATGCTCTCGCATATGGGATGGAAGAGGTGGTCCCGTACGAAGTACTCCTTCCATCACTCCGAGTTCAACTCGATAGGGACATCCCTGTCGATGAGAGGCAAGAATCTCTCCTTGCACAACTTGAACTCCTAGATGAAAGAAGGTTGGTCGCCTTCGAGCATGCCCGGACTTATCAGAACCGATTGAAAAGGTTTTATCAAAAGAGGGTGGTAGAGAGAAAGTTCAAAATCGGCGAGATGGTAGTAAAACTCATATTCGTTAAGCCGGGTGGTCCCCGCTCCAAGTTGCAACCTAACTGGGAAGGGCCTTTTGTTATAACTGAAAAATATCCAGGTAATGCATATGAGCTAACCAACGCCGATGGAGAAAAATTGAACCATCCGTGGAACAGCGTTTACCTAAAAAAATATTTTCCTTAGAAAATAAAAATGAAGAATTTCTGGTATGATATCACTTCATCGATCTTAGAGTGTTCACTAGAGGATAAGGGTAGACATCACCCTGCACACACAACACCTCCCTATCCTAGAATCCAGATAGCCCAACACTCGAGAGAGGCAAGGCAGAACCCTGAAGGCAGAAAGGAAACCTTACCCTATTCTCTTCTATTCGGTCCAAAACAGGTGAAGGGGACTAGAGGAAGATAGTATCGAAATGACCGCCACCTTAGTAGGAGGCCATCTCATAGGGTGCAAAAGGGTGCCAAAAGATGGGCAATGAACCCCACAGGTTTAAACAAATATGGGCCTGTCTGAAAGAGTACTCGGAAGAGTAGAAAATGAAGAAAAGGCACCAAAAGGTGGGCAATGACCCCACAGGTCAAAGACTTGTCTAAGTAAGTGCCACATGTAGAAAAGACCCAAAGAGGCCGAACCCCAACGGGTAATTTGGGCATGAGTAGAGAAACCCTCCTCAACACCCCCAAATGCTATCAAAGACTTCCTTTATTATTCTTCTATCTTAAAACCCCTAGGGTAGGGTAAACTATCCAAACTCAGGGGAAATCCAAACCAATCAAGAGAAGAGGGCAAGAAAGATTCTAGGTAGGGAACCTTATTTTCATGTGGTGTTTATCGCTTGAATCTTGATTAACACTCAAAGATCGATGAATTGTCTCAATACCGGCACATTCTCCACAAAAATCCAAAACAAAATATGATGAATATTTTCAAAAAATTTAAAAAAAATGAATATTTTTAAAAAATTAAAAATATTGAATATTTTCAAAAATTCAAAAAATTGAATATTTTCAAAAATCAGAAAAAAATTTAGTATTTTCTAAAAATTCAAAAAAATGTATCATTTAACTTGGCATAACCTTGATTTTTGTCTTTGCTAGCATTCATATTTATTCTTATGTCTTGCATGTTTCATTTCTACATTGCATATTTATCTTCATTATCACCCCATTAAGAGGGCTCCTCCCTTTGACCTAAGTCAAAGTTGGCCGTAGTAGGCAAAGGGATGAGTCATTGTGAAGATCTGATCCTCTTTTATCAAGTATTTTCTGGAACTTTAAAGTAAGAGAGAAAGATTCTATCAATGATAGGATTCTAAGATCAAGAAGGGAGTGACTCTCACCATAGCAGGTAAGCTTTCTTAACCCTTATCTTATTCATTTTCAGTCATTTTGTTCATATTACCTTGTTAATAAGGCTACCCCCCTTGACATGTAAGCAAGGCAAGATGACAATAGGCAAGGGGGTAAGCCATAGAGCAGATATAACCCCTTTATTAAGTATTTCAGGAAAGAAACACGAGTCAAGGAGGGGGAAATCTCGCCAACTGGTTAGTTTCTTAACCTTACATCTACTGTCTTCTTTATTATTAACAGTTACCATCTTTAAGAGGTTTTCGCCCCTTGACAAACATGCAAGGGGCCAAGCCAAAATGTGATGTTAACAACCCTTTTGAGTGATGTCGAGTAGGAAGAACAGTGCAAGTGCCTCTGGAATAGACAAAGATCTGATTACACCATCAAGTACTACAACAATGAAACAAAGCAGCCACAACAGAAAAAGATTAAGCCTGCTACAGATATCAGTGCCTGTTCCTACCCTTTCCAGGAGAGCGACCACGTGGAGGAGGCATGGTAGCCGTGTCCGCCAAAGCTACTACAGCCGCCTCATTGCGGCGAAGCTCTGAAGAAGTGGCCAAGAACGCAGAAGCACCATGCTCATGGCTCTGGCTCTGACCACTCTGCCCCTACTGGCTCTAGCCGTGGTGACCCCGGCTACGAGCGGCGCCGCCACTCCGGTGCGTACCACTCCAATGGGAGTTGCTCTGGTGGGTGCGACTCTGGCTCGGCTGTGGAGGGACTTTCTGGTGGTAGACCTATAGTGTCGCCTCTGCTGCAGACAAACGAACCTGCGAAAAGGCCAAGAGATCGACCCAAAAGAAGAAATGCACGTTTGGAGTATCCTCAGGAAAACTGTTGGGGTTCATAGTGAGTAAAAGGGGCATAGAGATCGACCCAAACAAGGCCAAAGCAATCATTGGTATGCCTCCCCCGAGAAATATGAAAGAATTTCGAGGATTAATCGGGAGGCTACAGTTTGTCCGCCGATTCATCTCACAACACTCCCAAAGGTGTAAACCTTTCTATGAGTTGACCAAGGCGGGGGCCGAGTTCAAATGGGATTCGAAGTGCCAGAATGCATTCGATGGTTTGAAAAAATACCTGGCTAGTCCCCCTGTGCTTAGACCACCAGTCCCTGGCAAGCCCTTAGTTTTGTATATCTCGATTTTGGAGAATTCTCTTGGGGCAGTTCTTGCACAAGTGGATGAAGGAGGGAAAGAGAGGGCAAATTACTATTTGTCAAAGATCTTTGATCCATGTGAGCAGAAGTATACTGTAGTGGAGAAGACCTGTGCTGCACTAGTCTGGGTAGTTCAGAAGCTTAAACACTATTTCTTAGCTCATAAGGTCAATCTTATTGCCCGCATCAATCCCATCAAATTCCTTCTGGAGAAAACTGTTCTAACTGATCGGTTAGGTCGTTGCCAGAGCTTCCTCTCACAGTATGATATCACCTATGTCCCCCAGAAGGCGATTAAGGGCTATGCCATTGCCGAACATCTAGCCCATCACCTTATACCCCTCTTTGACCCGGTCCAGTCGGAGCTCCCGGATGACGAACTAATGTTGATCCGATCTTCCCACCTTTGGACATTATATTTTGACGGGGCTCTGAATTCACACGGTAAGGGAATAGGAATCGTCCTTCTATCACCCGAGGGTGTCACCATTCCACGGGCATTTCGGCTTGACTTCCCGGCAACCAACAAAACAATATAGCCGAATATGAAGCCTTGTGGCCGGTGGAGGCCGCTCATTTCTATGGTGCCACGAAATTGAGGGTGATAGGTGATAGCCAACTAATCCTTCGCCAAGTCCTAACCAAATACCGAACTTCTCATCCAAACCTCAAACCTTACCAAGAACTCACCTCTTGCTACATCAAGCTCTTTTCCAAACTCACTTTTGTCCATGTTCCTCGAGCTCAGAACATCCTTGTTGATGCCCTAGCCTCCTTAGCTTCATCTCTATCAGTCCCGCTAGGTAGACAGGTGCGGACTATTCATGTCCGTAGGAGGTCGATGCCAGCGATTAAAGATGGTCGATTTCTAAAAGTCAAGGAGAGATTTGGCAGGAAGGAGTATCTAGAGCAAAAAGAGGAGATTTCGCTAATCGAGTTGGAAGAGTTAGATGAGGGTGAGAGGCCTTGGTTTGATGAGATCGCAAGGTACTGTCAAGATCAGACATATCCACCTGGATCAAATGCAAAAGAAAAGAAGGCCATCGGGGAGAGTATCCCAGGTATACCATCCTAGGAGGGGTGCTCTACAAGAGGAGCCCGAGCGGAATTTTATTGAGATGCGTTGATGAAGAAGAGGCGTAATTGGTGCTTAAGGAAGCACATTCCGGGTCCGTGGGGGCCATGTCAATGCTCAAGCTCTTGCCGGGAAAATCATCTCGGGGGTATTATTGGCCAACCCTAGAAGAGGATTGCTCCATCTTTGTCCCGGCATCGTCATTCTTTCCAACTTCATGCCGACAAGATCCATTCTCCCGCATCTTCCCTTCATCCGATTCATGCCCCATGGCCCTTCGCCATGTGGGCTTTCGATATCATTGGCCCTCTAAGTGATCTTAACTTTGAAATCCGTTCCAAATCATTCATCCTGACGGCAACAGAGTACTTCACCAAGTGGGCAGAAGCGGAAGCGTTCGTGGAGATCAAGGCATCAACACCGTGCTCCTTCATCAAACGCAACATCATCGCCAGGTTCGGGATACCCAGCGACATTATCACCGACAACGGACCGCAATTTCTCTCTCAAGATCTGCGTGATCTTTGCAACAGGTACCGCATTGTATTGCATCATTCATCTCCTTATTACCCGCAAGGCAATGGTCAAGCAGAAGCCACCAACAAAACTTTGATTAAAATCATCAAGAAAACCCGTAAGTCTAGCAAGTTCGCGGAGGCGCCGGATAAGCTTGTAGATGCCCTATGGGCTTATCGTACTTACGTACGGACCCCCACTGGTCAAACCCCGTATGCTCTCGCATATGGGATGGAAGCGGTGGTCCCGTACGAAGTACTCCTTCCATCACTCCGAGTTCAACTCGACAGGGACATCCCTGTCGATGAGAGGCGAGAATCTCTCCTTGCACAACTTGAACTCCTAGATGAAAGAAGGTTGGCCGCTTCCAAGCATGCCTGGACTTATCAAAACCGATTGAAAAGATTTTATCAAAAGAGGGTGGTAGAGAGAAAGTTCGAAATCGGTGAGATGGTAGTTAAACGCATATTCGTTAAGCCGGGTGGTCCCCGCTCTAAGTTACAACCTAACTAGGAAGGGCCTTTTGTTATAACTGAGAAATACCTAGGCAATGCATATGAGCTAACCAACGCCGATGGAGAAAAATTGAACCATCCATGGAACGGCGTTTACCTCAAAAAATATTTTCCTTAGAAGAGAAAATGGAGAATTTATAATATGATATTAAGTCATCGATCCAAGGGTGTTAGCTAGAAGTCAAGGGTAGACATCACCTTGCACACACAACACCTCCCGATCCCAGAATCTGGATAGCCCAACACTCGAGAGAGGCAAGGCAGAACCCTGAAGGCAGAAAGGAAACCTTACCCTATTCTCTTCTGTTCGGTCCGAAATAGGTGAAGGGGACTAGAGGAGGATAGTATCGAAAATGCCCGCCACCTTAGTAGGAGGCCGTCTCATAAGGTGCAAAAGGGTGCCAAAAGATGGGCAATGAACCCCACAGGTTTAAACAAATATGGGCACATGCGAATGAGTACCCGAAAGAATAGAAAATGAAGAAAAGGCACCAAAAGATGGACAATGACCCCACAGGTCGAAGACTTGTCTAAATAAATGTCATATGTAGAAAAGACCCGAAGAGGCCGAACCCCAACGGGCAATTTGGGCATGAGTAGAGAAACCCTCATCAACATCCCCAAATCCTATCAAAGACCTCCTTTATTATTCTTCCATCTTAAAACCCCTAGGGTAGGGTAAACTGTCCAAACTCAGGGGGAATCCAAACCGATCAAGAGAAGAGGGCAAGAAAGATTCTGGGTAAGGAACCTTATTCACACGTGGTGCTTATTGCTTGAATCTTGATCAACACTCAAAGATCGATGAATGGTCTCAATACTGGCAGATTCTCCACAAAAAATCCAAAATAAATGAATATTTAAAAAAACAAATATTTTCAAAAAAAATCCAAAAAAATCAAATATTTTTAGAAATTCGAAAAAAATGAATATTTTCAAAAAAAATCCAAAAAAAAAGTTGAATGCTTTCTAAAATGTATCATTTAGCTTGGCATAACCTTGATTTTTGCCTTTGCTAGCATTCATGTTTATTTTTATGTCTTGCATGTTTCATTTCTGCATCGCATATTTATCTTGATTATCACCCCATTAAGAGGGCTTCTCCCTTTGACCTAAGTCAAAGTTGACCATAATAGGCAAAGGGATGAGTCATTGTGAAGATCTAATCCTCTTTTATCAAGTGTTTTCAGGGACTTTAAAAATAATAGGAGAAGGTTCTCTCAATGACAGGTAAGTTCTCTTAACCATTTCATTTCGGTCATTTAGGTTATTACACCTTGTTAAGAAGGATCCTCTCTTTGACCTAAGTCAAGGCAGACAGCAATAGGCAAAGAGATAAGCCATGGTGAAGATTTAATCCCCTTCATTAAGTGTTTCAGGATTATGAGATCAAGAAGGGAGTGACTCTCACCATAACAGGTAAGCTATCTTAACTTTTACCTTGATTGTCATTTTGTGCATTCTACCTGGTCAACAAGGCTACCCCCCTTGACATGTAAGCAAGGCAAGATGACAATAGGCAAGCGGGTCAGCCATAGAGCAGATCTAACCCCTTTATTGAGTTTTTCAGAAAATAAACACGAGTTAAGGAAGGGGAAATCTCGCCAACAGGTAAGTTTCTTAACCTTGTTGTCTTCTTTATTAACAGTTACTATCTTCAAGAGGCTTCCGCCCCTTGACAAGGCAATATTCTGAAACAAGGTAAATTTCTTTTGAATTTTCACTCAAACTTGCTATAAATAATTCATTGTTTATTCAAATTAAAAACAACATGGGTGACAAGTTAAAGCAGGAAAAGAAGACTCTCAGGCAAGTAGAAGCTTCAACGCAGAGATGTAGCGGCACTTCCGGTCAGAGTCCTCCTCAATCAGGAGGCCTGGGCGGCACACCCGACTCGTCTCCCACAAGGCAATGATCGAGATCGCCTCCTCCTCGTCATCCGCAGTGCCAAGCTGCCTGCCCTTGATAGGAGGCGGGCGAGACAGCTGGGGCAACTCGTACCGAGGCAAGCCGATCTGGGAGTGGCAACGGTGAGCGTTGTACAACACAAAGGCCGAACCTGTAACCAGGCGGAGATCAACGCCGGGCACAAAGCACACCTGGAAGTCCTTCTGCATCAAGGAAGCAGAAGAGTGCAAGAAGCTAGAACGGTTCATGGAGGCAAAGTGAGCACGCCAGTATGGCCTCCTTTTCACTGATGCACACCTATTGGCGACTCTCTCGCCGAAGCCAAGTGCATCGGCATATGGGAACAAGGGGCTACGACGGAAGAGCTGCGACCTGGTGGCCAACTCACCGGCTGGATCGAACTTAAAGTGAAGATCGGCCCAGCAAGCCAGTAGAAGCGCACTGCCAAAGGGAGGACGGCCCACGCAAGCTGCGGACAGTCCGCAGTACAAGTAGCCCGAGCGAAGGCCCCAACCGCGCACCGCTCCAGATGTCGTGGATGCACGAGAGTTGATCAACCTCCAGGAAACCATCCTCCGCAGGAAACAAGAACACCGCGGCAAGGCAAGCCGCGAAACCATTTGCACCGCGCAGAATCCGGTCCTCGTCCAGACCAGGAGCCGTCAGAAGAGAGATTGTCCAAGCCGCCAACTTGGGAAAACTAATTCGCTTGCCGGTCAACAAGGTGCTGATCTACCGAGCCTCGACAAAATCCTGCAAGAATTCCAAGCAAGAGAGGGGTACTGAAGGGATGAACATACCTTCAGTTTCTCCCTTCTTAGTCCGAGGGAGGCCGAGAAGGAGCTCTGATTCTTCAAGAAGAATTGTACACTCAAAGCTGCCAAACACGAACGTGTGAGTGTCGGGGTGCCACAACTCAACAAGAGCTCCCATCAAACCGAAGTCAAGAGAGTAGCCTGAATATTGCTTGGCATGGATCAAGAGTCCGGTTAAGCCCCAATCTCGAAGAATCGCTTTGACCGACAAGCCTAGGACGTCAAGCAAGCCGGAAAGCCAGGAAGGAGAGCAATACCGGCGAGGCCCAGGGAAGTTTGGGTAATCCTACACCCAAACAAGAGGTAAGAGAAAATTTTTTTAAGAAAAAGAAGAAGAGAGTGGTTGAAAGCTAAAATTGGCAGCGAACTTACCAAGTCAGTGCCGATTCTGGCCTTCAGATGACCCGGGATGCTTGAAATACCTCGAACCGAGCCAACACGCTGCTTTTTCAAAGGAGGAGCCATCCTGGGTCTTGGTAGGACGATTTGGTCGTCCTAAGAGGTGTTTATATAGGGGAAATCGGTCCCGATTTGAACCGGATTCCGATCCGGTCAAAACAGGAAACTGGGATCGAACGCGCCCCCAAAGTGGAGGTGCACAGGCCGCGCCCCCCAACCTAGGGCGCTCAGGCCGCGCCCCCAAAGTGGGGGCACGCAGGCCGCGCCCCTGGTTCGGGGGAGCGTTCGGTCAAATTTTTCAAAAATTCCTCAAAAATTCATAAAAATTCATAAAAATTCAGGAAAAATCAGAAAAAAATTCAAGAAATTTTGCTAAATTAAATTTATTTATGTTTTGTCTTTATTAAATTCGAGTGGACATCATTGTCCATTCGAAACTAACATTTTGATGAAAGACAGGAATTGCTCACGGAAACAGAAGAATAGACATGGGAAACCCCCATAACTTGCCGACTAGCATATATGTCGCTAGTCGTGTATTATTATCTTATGCATTATTTGTTGAAGACCTTGAGTATGGAGAAGACTTGACCCGAGATCCCCTTCATCAAAATCTACGACGGTCGGGTCATCTCTAATGCTCACGGATAAGCCGAAGTTGTACTATGAGGGACAATGGTTCCCGAATGGGTATCTTGACCTCATAGACAATCTATATCTTCAACTATTTGTTATACAAGTGTTGTTTTGTTTTATTGAGCCCGGCATGCATCATGTAGCGTTAATTGCATTACATTTTGTTTTATCATTGAATACATCATTTACTAAACTTCACTTTCTCACTCTCCCGATCATTCTAAATCCCACCGTGTTTTCTAATCCCACCATGTTTTCTAATCCCACCATGTTTTCTAATCCCACCATATTTTCTGGTCCCACCGTGTCTATTAATCCCACCGTGTTTGGTAACCACTTTGTGCCCTTAAATCTTTCATTTCTTTTCACCACGGTGGCCATTGCAATTTCTTTGCTATTCATCCCACCATGGAAGCTAATTCATCCCGCCAAGGGCCTTCTATTTGATCAGAACTTGCACCGTCATTATCTTCACGGTCTATGCTTAAACATTTGCCTTTCGGAATCTGAGATCATTTCATTCCGAATTGAATCTTGTCTCCTGGATGACTTAAATGAATCTGAGAGTCCGAATGTGCTCGATTGGTATTCGTTTACTTTTTCAAAACAAATCTCTTTTTAAACTTTAGCCTAACACAGTACAGGAACACCGCAAAGATCGGGTTACCGGTTGATGATGAACCTACGAACCCATGTTTCGGGGACTCCCCACCGCGTTGGGGGTTGGCTATTCTTCTCTCGTGCCAATGGCACATCTCTTACCAATCGAACATAGGAAGACTTGATGAAACATGGCGGTTAACCAGGAGACTTGAGAAGATTCGTCTTGCCGAATCTGGTCGTTGAGCGTGTCTATATCTACACCTTGATGTCACCTTTTCAGTCCAACGCCATTTCACTCCACTACATTCCACTACGATCCATCTCGTTTCACTACGTTTTCTCTACGCTTCACTTCGTTCCGCTACATGCCATTCCCTTGCAAAGCCGACATCAAGGCGAGACAAGCTGTAGATATGCCAAATTGGCTTGATTCGGAGCCCCAGACTCTTATTCCATAGGCGATATCCTTTATTTGACCATTATCTGATCCGGATTACCTCGTGGAGATGAGCTAAGGACATGGGTGGAGCCCCTCGCAAGTTGAGAATGGACCGATGATTTCCGGAATATTGCCGTAACCTTCAAGCGAGAGCCGCACGTGAACTGTAAAAACACGAAGCCTGCTCGATGACCGACCTTGAATAGTCCATAATTGAATGTCTCGGGAATCCCGCATGTGTTTCGTAACATTCAGGGTTTCCGAGAAGTCATTTCGGTAGGCGTCGGTCAATAACGGCTTTCGTTACGGCTTTTTCGATCTGTGCTGACACGGCTATCCCGGACCACATGTTAGGCCTTTCCGGTCATCACCGGGTCTTTTCAAGTCATCCGGGTCGATTCTAGCCGAATATTTTCATCAACCGGGGCCATATGGCCATTTCGGTCAATTTTAGGGTTTCGCGGCTTTTTCGAGTTTCGGTTCACGTTTACCGGGTTAGTCTCAGATTGTTTGATGATTTCGGGTTTTCTGGTTGTACCAGACTTGTTCGGTCATCATCTTAAGTCATCCCGAGTTGACCCGAGATTTCTCGATCGGAACCGTGCTCTTTTGGATCTTCGCCCCGGGTTTCGGCTTTCCGCGAGAGGGTAAACTGGTAGAAAGCCCCGTGCGAACATATCGGGAGTCATGCTGGCTGGTTTACCGACTTGAAGAGGTGCGGTTGAAGGCCCTCTTTCCAACGCAACAAACGGGAGCCGAATCGGACATCCCGTTTGCAAGATACGGCTCGCGGAACACGCGCGCAGGAGAGAGAGTGTACCGCGCCCCCGCTCCCTTTGAAAGAGGAGGGCGCACCCTACGCGCCCTCAACCCGGGGGCGCGCCCTGCGCGCCCTCAAACTGGGGGCGCTCCCTGCGCGCCCCCGGCTCCTTTGAAAGGCGGGGGCGCGGTCAGTTTCTTTAAATCGCAAATTACCCCGATTAGCACCTTCTAAACCGGTTTTTTGGAAGGTTTCCGCGGAGGATTTTCGATTATTTGTACCACGTCCCCGGTTCGGGGGCGCGTTACGTATGTCAAGTCGATTTTTAGCAATTTCCGGAAGTTTCCGTCGATTTTTAGCAGTGAGACGCGTAACGCGCCCCCGCTTCCTTTGAAACAGGGGGGGCGCGCAGACCGCGCCCCCAAACTGGGGGTGCGCCCTGCGCGCCCCTTGTTTGAGGGCGCGCCTTGCCCTCCTCCTCTTTGAAAGAGGGGGCGCGGTCGGTCCAGTTTCTAAATTTTGCACCGGCTTCGTTCCCCTATAAATTGAGGGCCATTCTCAGCGACCCAAGGTTAACCCCCGATGCCTAGCTCGTCCAGAGGTCGTCCAAGCTCTTCTCCAAAGCCGTCCCGACGTCCAAAGGCGATCCGAAGTCAAGAGATCGATCCCAAGGTGAAGGAGAAGGCTCGATCCGGGTGTTCTGCATCAACCATCTTCATCGACTTCTGCAGAAAATCCGGGGCTCCTTTTGCAAAAGTCTTCAACATAAAAGTTGTTCCTCTCTTCGTCCTCTTTCATCTCCAACTGACGGCACTCAATTCCGACTTTCCGTTTGTTCGTGATGATTTCTGCACTTAGGGCGCGCATCCAGGTTCTGTTTTCTACATCCGCCCACTTTCAAAATTTTTAAAGACTTTTACAGGAGAATTTCAGAGAAGTCATCAACATAAGAACTCTTCCCCTCCGAGTCTTCTATCTACTTCAACAAACGGCACTCAATTACGACAACGGGACTGCCCGTGGTGAGCTCTGCACCGAAGTCACGCCAGACAGTGCAACGCGCCCCCGAACCAAGGGCGCGCAGACCGCGCCCTCATACCTAGGGCATGCCCACCGCGCCCCCGAACCCAGGGCACGTTCAGTCCAGTGCGCTGTCCGGCCGTATTGGTGATATCTTCTCCGTTTTAGCTCCGATTTGAGTCATTCAAGTTTCTATGTCTTCGTCATTCATCCAGGATCATTTTAGCATCATTTTTATTTAGTTTTTTTGCATAATTTTATATCACAACAAAAATACACAAAAAACGGGTTAAGGCTCACCCCGAAGCCGGTGAGTCCAATTCCAATTGCTTCTTTCTCATATTCTTACTACAGTTACTACACTTCCCATAGTTCTAAACGTTTTTATTTCACTTGGTTTATTGTTCTAGTTACACAAGTCTATCAAGCTAGCATCGGTTGGAGACTCTTCTTCATCGGCCGGCCGAAGAAGAAGAAGGTTGAACCCATATCCCGATCTCCCACGCTAAGGTACACGGTCAAATCTAACTAAATCTTGTTTTTATTCCATAAAGCGGAGCCCGCGGCTCCTGGCGACCACCTTTCTTTTTATTCATGTTCTAAGTTAATTCACTCATCACTCTCCTCCCACATGACCCGAACCGTCTCCGGTGCTCGAGCGACGCCGTGAGATGAAAGTTCGGGGATCAATGTGAGTGTGGGATCGAGGTGAGGAGTCTTTACTGCTTTCCGAGTGTTTTCAATTCACTCCCCTTTTTACCCCATTTTATCTTTCACCTTCTTCTCTTGAGGTGCTGATCCGGAACCCATTTTCGGAGTCGACACTTGGATAACAAAACTGGGAACACATCCATGAAACAATGAAGGCATTGTTTCTCTGCACAATTGCGATGAATGCTTCATCATACGTGCGTTCAGATATCAATCTTGTCAACTCCTTTGTCAAATCAAAAGATGCCTCAACCGGTTGGGTATACAAAACCAAAGTTGAAAATCACTACTTACAATCTTTATACGTTACCAAGAATCTTATCAACAAAAGTAAAAAATAAATTAATTAAAGGTACCATATCATAGAGACTACCCATAGCACCATTACTTTGTGGTGCAGTTATAAGGTATAATGATTTTGAGTTTCTTCTTGTAGCAAGAGACAATAATATACGCTGGCCATGGGCTAGTTTGTTATTTAGGGTTTCTGTAATTGCTGATGTATAACTGATTATATCCTACAAATTGAAAGGAAAGTTTGTTGAAATACATTATGTTAAGAGCAATGAAAGAAACATTTGTTTCCAAATGAATCACACATCTTAGATAAAAAAGACAGAACTGTTCAAATTGTATAAAACAAATAGCCAGATAACAAACATATCCACTGAACTCAATCAACCATAATCAATCTGATTCTATGGTACTCAATCCAGGCCAGAATCCAATGGGACTCAGTTTCAGGCCAAGACCAACAGATCTCCACTAATAAGGTTGGTCCTAGACAAGCAGGGATTAGTTGAACTTGGTATGGAATTGGCCAATCTAGTGTAGAATATACCAATCTATTAGAATTTAGCCAATCATGCCAAATCCTGACCAATTAAATCCAAGGAATGTCAAGCGAGGATGGGGGTTGAGATTGGCTGACCCAAAGAAAGAAAAATTGATTATAGATCGGTTCCTAAAAAATAAAAAAAGAATGAAAGAAAACAAACTAGACCCTGGTGAAGGGGCAGCCTACCCCAAGGAATCAATCTTGGTTACAAGTGTAGGCAGCTCTTTCATTTTTCTTTAACTAAACATACATCAGCTCTTCCACAGAGAAAAAAATGTATCATACATACACATTTGTCACGATCTATTTTCTAGAACTTGGAGTGTTGCCTATAGTCTATCTTTTAGCACTACAGTCTCTCATATCATAAGTTCTACTTATTTGGTTTTCCATATGAAAATCTTAAAAACTTGTTTGATAAAGTATTAGGGATCATCTTGATCTTGTTACATGAGTTAAATTCTACTTTGGATGATCCATATCGAAATTATCTTATCCAAATTGGGTTGGGACAACCTTATCTAGATTAATGAGAACCAGACATTTGAGAATCCAAAGATATGAAAAATGCCAAATTTAAAAGTCTTAAAGTTGACAGAAACTTGAAAATTCAGAATGAAGAATATTTAAGAATCGGGCAAATATAAGAATTTGTAAAATTAGAAATTCTGAAAACAAACAAATCATAAAACTAGAGGATTCATAAAACATTGAAAAACCAGAAAAAAAAACTAACTCAACTCAACTAAGGCCTTTATCCCAAATTACTTAGGGTCAGCCATATAGATTCTCTATCTCCACTCATGTCAATTTTGTGTTATTTCTTCAGAGATATTTAAACCATCTAAATCATATTGAATTTCCCACCTCCAAGTTAACTTAGGTCTACCACGTTCCTTTTTGTTTCTGTCATTTTAATATTTTCTATTTTTCTAACTGGAGCCTCTTTAGGTTTACGTTTAATATGTCCAAACCATCTCAATCTCCATTCTTTCAATTTGTCTGCAATTCTCGTTACTCCTACATTTTCTCTAATGTATTCATTCCTTATTTTATTAATATAGTGTGACCACTCATCCATCTTAACATTCTCATTTCCGCAACACTTATTTTAGAAGTATGCTTTTCTTTTATTGCCCAACATTCACTACCATACAACATTGCGGGTCTTATAGTTGTACAATAAAATTTTCCTTTCAACTTTAATGGAATTTTACGATCACATAGAACCCCTAAACCCAATCTCTACTTCATCCAACCTACTTTAATCATATGATTAACATCTTCATCACATTCTCCATCTTTTTGAATAATTGATCCAAGATACTTGAACTGAGTTTTTTGAGACAATATTATCCCATCTAAACTGACGCCCTCACCACTTCTCTTTGGTTTTTATTAAATTTACAATGCATATATTTTGTTTTAGTTCTACTTATCTTGAAACCTTTAGTCTCCAAAATATTTTTTCACGTTTCTAACTTTCTATTCACTCCTTCTTGTATTTCATTTATCAATATGATATCGTCTGCAAATATCATACACCAAGGAATATCATCTTGTATAGTCTTCGTTAATTCATCTATAACTAATGCAAAAAGATAAGGACTTATTGCAGACCCTTGATGTAAGCCAATTGAAATAGGAAAATCTCTTGTTTCTCTACCAATTGTGTATATGCTAGTAGTTGCATCATCATACATGTCTTTTATCATTTGTATATACTTAACAGGCACCATCATTCGTTCCAACACCCACCATAGAACCTCTCTTAGTACTCTATCATAAGCCTTTTCTAAATCAATGAACACCATATGTAAATCTTTCTTCATATCTCGATATTTTTCTATCGAACTTCTAATAAGAAAAATAGCTTCAGTTGTAGATCGACCAGGTATAAATCTAAATTGATTAGCTGATATATTTGTACAGCTCCATAATTGCCGCTCAATAACTCTTTCCCATAATTTCATAGTACGACTCATGAGTTTGATCCCTCTATAATTTGTGCAATCTTGTATATCTCCTTTTTTCTTAAAAATAGGTATAATGATGCTCTTTCTCCATTCATTCGGCATTCTTTTCGATATTAGGATTTTGTAATAATGTTGAGTTAACCATTCCACTCCTAAATCTTCCAAACACTTTCACACTTCAATAGGAATATTATCCAGACCACATGCCTTACTTATTTTCATCATTTTCAATGCTTCTTTAACTTCTGAAAATTGAATTTTTCTAATATAATTTAAATTAAAGTTTGTCACATTCTCTATGTCAACTATATTTTTAGCAAAGTTGTCAATAAAAAGAGTATCAAAATAATTTTTCCATTGTTCTTTGTTATCATCATCTTTAATCAAAAATTTTTCTTCTTTATCCTTTATTTATCTAATTTGATTAAGATCTTGAGACTGTCTCTCTCTCATTCTTGCTAGTTTATAAATATCTTTTTCACTTTCTTTAGTTCCAAGTTTCTCATACATATGTTTAAAAGCATCATCTCTTGCTCTTCTAATAACCTTTTTTGCTAACTTTTTTGCTATCTTGTATTGTTCATAAGCTTCATTGTTATCACATTTCGGCAATCTCTTATAACAATCTCTCTTATTCTTTATCGCCTTTTACACTTCTTCATTCCACCACCAAGTCTTTTTTTTAGGTGGACCATGTCCTTTAGACTCTCCAAGTATTTTTTTAGCTATCTCTCTAATTTTTATAGTCATTTTCATCTACATAGCATTAACATCTATGTCTAACTTCCAATCATTTATCTTTAAAAGTTTGGTCTTAAATATTTGTTGTTTCATTCCTTTTAACTCCCACCATTTTATTTTAGGAGAGGACTTTTTTTATGTGTTTGTTTGTGTTTTAATCTTAACATCTAAAATCACTAACCTATGTTGACTTGCTAAAGTTTCACTCGAAATTATTTTACAATCTTTGCAAATAGCACATTTGAATTTTTTAGTGAGAATGAAATTAATTTGACTTTTATTTTGTCTACTTTTAAGTGTTATTAGATGAGATTCTCTTTTAATAAAATGAGTATTTGTGAGGATAAGATCATAAGCCATAGCAAAATCTAAAATATTCTTCCCCTCTTCATTTAAATTTTCATACCCAAAACCTCCATGAACATTTTCAGATTCATGACATTTGTTTCCAATATGTCTATTGAGATCTCCTCCAATAAATATATTTTCTTCATTTGGTATACTCTGCATAAGATCGTCCATATCCTTCCAAAATTTTTATTTATTCTCGCTACTTAATCCCATTTGTGGAGCATTCTATAATCATTTTTACCATAATAATTCTATCTCCTACTCTTTGTATTGAAACTATTGCATCCTTTAATGTTTTATCAACAATGATACCTACCCCATTTTTATTTCTGTCTTTTCCTGTATACCATAGTTTATATCCTGTATTTCCTACTTCTTTACCTTTTTCTCCTATCCATTTGGTTTCTTGGATACACATAATATTAATTCTTCTCCTCTCCATACTATCAACAAGTTCCGTAAGTTTTCCTGTAAGAGATCCAATATTCCAAGTGTCTATTCTTATCTTTCTTTCAATATTTTCTTTCTTACATTTCTTTTTATAATAATGTCGATTTGCATTTGAGTTTATTCTAGAACTCATAACTTGCTCTTTATTATGCACTAACTTCTTTACCCACACCCGTCCTTGATGTGGGAACCCTTGCTTATTTAACACTACAATAGGGCACTTATGTGGCGTGTCACATGTGGGGAATGCCCTCACCCTTGCTGTATTTTTCGCCACACCTGGGCTCCAGTGTAACGCGTCGTTTGGTGAGTACGCCCCCACGTTTATATCATTTGAATCCATATCATGAGATGTGACTTTATTTTTATGCTGGTTGTCACCTACCGCAACCCTCCTCCTTTCTCATCAGGACTTGGGACCGGCCATGGCGGAGTTAGAAAAAAACTAAAAAATTAAAAATATAAAAGTTGTTGCAAGTCTAAAATCCAAAAATCTCAAGATCAGAAAATTTGAAAACTATGAGGAATTCAAAATTTTGAAAATTGACAAATTAGTCCATCTAAAAATAAAAAACAAAAAAACAAATTTAGAAAGTTTGATATCTAAAAAATCCAAATGGTTCAAAATGCCTAACAATCTAACCATTCAGAAAACGTAAAACCTGAAAGTTTAAACCACAAAATTCAAAAAAAAACTAAAATTAAAGGGAAGCCAAATCTGCACTTTAGCAAAATGATCTCAGACCTAAGAAACTCAAGATCTGTAAGTAACCAAATTTAAAAATTGGAAACATAAAAAGTCAAATCCAGAAGTTCTCAATTCACATTGCGAACTTCAAGTCCTAAAAATTGAAACCGAAATAAATCCTCAATCTGAAACTGAGCCAAATATTCTATTCCAAAGGTCCTCAAGCCAAAATTCTCAAACATGAAATTTGATTATGAAACTATAAAATATGAAATTCAAATCCAAAATCTCAAATTCAGGGCACCCAACCAAAATTGAAAACAGAAAAATTAAATCTTGAATTTACGAAATACTAAATCACAAACTTCTCAAATTTGAAATAAAAAATCTGGAATCTCAAGCAACACACATCCAAACATATAAATGAAGTAAAGTGAATTGCAACATGTATTACCTTATTAGAGGTAGAGAACTGTGAATGACCATATGATTTTTTTCCCTTATCTGCAAGGAAAGTGATTATCTACATGTAAAGAAAGGTTACTCAGTTGAACAATTGCAAGTGACCAATCAGAAACTCAAGATCTGTAAGTAACCAAATTTAAAAATTGGAAACATAAAAAGTCAAATCCAGAAGTTCTCAATTCACATTGCGAACTTCAAGTCCTAAAAATTGAAACCGAAAGAAATCCTCAATCTGAAACTGAGCCAAATATTCTATTCCAAAGGTCCTCAAGCCAAAATTCTCAAACATGAAATTTGATTATGAAACTATAAAATATGAAATTCAAATCTAAAATCTCAAATTCAGGGCACCCAACCAAAATTGAAAACAAAAAAATTAAATCTTGAATTTACGAAATACTAAATCACAAACTTCTCAAATTTGAAATAAAAAATCTGGAATCTCAAGCAACACACATCCAAACATATAAACGAAGTAAAGTGAATTGCAACATGTATTACCTTATTAGAGGTAGAGAACTGTGAATGACCATATGATTTTTTTCCCTTATCTGCAAGGAAAGTGATTATCTACATGTAAAGAAAGGTTACTCAGTTGAACAATTGCAAGTGACCAATCCATGGAATTATAAACAGTTAATTGAATAAATCAAACCACTTCAACCCCTTTATAAATTGAACCAAACCAGTCATGTAGTTGAATCAATTTGTTACCATGCATATAGTATGAAGCATATAAACACACAATGCAAAAATTAGAGTTACGTTATGAACAATACATTGTATACCACACACAATCATAATTGATTAATTACATCAATCACAAGACAATAGATCATATAGCCACTTGAAAATAGATCACAAAACCATAATAAACAAACACACTAGCAGCTTATGTTAGAACCATAAATCATGTTTGTTTCACTAAGCTGCCTTCTTTCTTCTATTAACCATGCAATCTCTTTCTTTTAGTGTCTCTTATCTTAAGCCTTCTTCTCTACCCTCTTCTCAATAAAATAATTAATAAAATGTTCAATCAAAGTGCAAACATTGATATAATCTTGTTGATGAATTGAGTATTTTATTCAAACTTATTTAACATGATAAACAAGGTGAGTATTTGTTTGTTTGCATCCCTACGGGACATCAACAGGTAGATGCATGATTGGCCAACTGCTGAAAAATACAACCAAAAGGTGTAAGCAGAAAAATTTTAAGTATTTAGGTTAATAAATAAGTGGCATAAGGTCATCAACATAATAAACAAACCTACCCGATTCAAACCAAATCCCAAACAAGATTTTGAACAAAAATAAAAAAAACAACAAGACTTCCGCAACATGAAAAGACTCAAAGTCTTAATTTAAAAACAAAACACACCCCAAATCTTCAAAATAAATTCAAGTAAAACTCAAATCAAAATATTGAACCAAAAGACATCAAGTCTTAATAAAAATAAACCAAATCCAAATGAAAATGATGAGTGAATCTACCGCTCCTAGACTATTGGATCATTCTCCAAGCTAGCAAGATCGAACGAGGAAGAGCGAGGAGATGATGTTCCTACAATGTTTAGGGGCTCCGATGTAGACCGTAAAACCGGGAGATGTTCTTCCAATAGATTCCTTGTTTTTTAGATGCTTCCGCCTACACCTCTGCCCCAACCACAACCGCCTCCGTATACTCCCGAAAACACCCTACTTGGTTATTCCAGAACGACGTGGCTCTCCTATTTTATAGGGATGGGTGGCCACGCACTAACATCTCCCACTTGGCCATCCATACCAAGTGATTCTTGATCATACACTCACTGTCCGTGAGAATATAATCATTTTTATATTCTAAGATGTTAATAAATTCTTTATGTACTCCCACTGTCCATGAGATACACTTTTATTCATATGCATTTTCACAATCCATGAGTTATATATATTCTTATGTACTCCCACTATCCGTGAGACATGTTCATATACATTCATTATCCGTGAAATGCATATATTTTCACAAATGACTCGTGTTTCTGAGTCCCATTAAGCCAACATGCTTAATGAAAATTTCCGCCGAGATACCCTTTGTCAAAGGATCGGCAATAATATCACTAGTAGGGATATAACTCACATTTATTTCCCCTTTTTGCACAATATCACGTATATAATGATATTGTATTTCTATGTGTTTTCCTCTAGAGCTATTTGCTCCACTGTTAATCAGGCTGATGGCGACCTGATTGTCATAATAGATCTCAATTAGCCCATCAACAAAATTGAGACCTAAATCAATCAGAAATCGTCTAATTCAAACGGCATGAGTAGTAGCCATACTACAAGCGATATACTCAGCTTCCGGTGTGTATCTTGCCACACACCCCTGTTTCTTGCTACCCCAAGAAACAGCCGCACCACCAAAGATGAACAAGTGTCCCGAAGTGGACTTTCCGTCATCTTTATCCTCTCCAAAATCAGCATCGGAGTAACCAAGAACATCAAGTGTTTCCGCTTGGTATACTAACCTGTGGTGCAATGTACCCTTAAGATACTCCATAATCTTCTTAACAACTTCCCAGTGTGCTGGTACAGGATTACTTTGATATCTGCTCACTAAGTTTACTGCAAATGCTATATCAGGCCTCGTATAAAGTATTGCATACATTAAGCTTCCAACAACTTGAGCATAAGGCATATTAAGCGAGCCTTGACCCTCTTTGGGATATTGCTCCTTGTTTAACTTCTTTCCATAAACCAGAGATGTATTTGCCGGATTGCAATTCTGCATCCCAAATCTTCTAAGTACGGACCGTATGTACTTTTCCTAGCTTATGGACAACAATATAGACTTCATGTCCCTCTCAATCTGGACACCAAGGACGTAGGATGCCTTTCCCATGTCTTTCATCTCAAATTTCTCACTGAGCTCAGACTTTATCTTTTTCAACTTTCTGATGTCATTTCCGGCGAGCAATATATCATCCACATACAAGGACAATATAATCATCATGCTCCCACTCTTCATGACATACACACAACTATCCAACTGATTTAGAACAAAGCTGAGTTGAATAATTACATCATGAAATTTAAGATACCATTGTCTAGATGATTGCTTTAATTCATACAAGGATTTTCTTAATTTGCATACCATATTCTTTTTTCCTTCCACCTGAAACCCTTTAGGTTGTTGCATAAATATATAAATATATAAATATATATATATATCTTCCTCCAACTCTCCATTGAGCAATGCGGTTTTAACATCCAGCTGGTACAATTCTAAGTCAAGATATACGACAATGGCCAATAGCATCCTTATAGATGCAAACTTAGCCACAAGAGAATAGGTTTCTTGAAAATCAATACATGCTTTCTGATTGAACCCCTTGGCAACTAATCGGGCCTTATACTTATCTATAGACCTGTCAGCTCAAAGCTTTCTTTTGAATACCCATTTACACCCAATAGCCTTCCTATTCATAGGCAAATCACATAATTCCCACACTCCATTAATTTCCATGGAGCTCATTTCTTCTTTCATTGCATCTAGCCATAATTCTGATTCACACGATTTCATGGCATCGATGTAATTTATTAGATCTGTGTGATCTTCCTCATTTATGTCCACAGTTAGACATGAAGGCTCACATGAGTATAAATAAAAGTCATCCATCCATGCAAGTGGAGTTCTATTTCTCTTGTTGCCAATTGCAGGTATGTCAGACGGTCCTTCTATCATAGGATTATCCTGACCTTCAATCATTTCTTGTTGAGGTTGTTCTGCTATCCTTGGTTCTTCTACAGTTGGCAGATCATTTCTAGAATTTTCATTGTAATAGTTATCATCTATCACAATTAGAGGTTCCTTCTCAACTCCATGAGGTTCCTCTTCCTCTAGATTTTCTAGGAATGTAACATCCCTATATTCAATGATCCCCTTTTCCTTATGGAAGAACCTATAGCCATTCGATTTTTCACAATATCCTACGAACTTACATTTCAACGTTCTTGGTTCCAACTTATTTCTAAGTTGTTCCGGAATGAGAACATGGGCAATGGATCCCCATTTCCTGAGATGACTCAGATTTGGTTTTCTCCCATTCCATAATTCATAAGGTGTGGATTCGATAGACTTGGTGGGTATTCTATTCAGTATATAACTTGCCGTGAGCAATGCTTCTCCCCAAAATTTCTTAGGGAGACTAGAATGGGATAGCATACATCTAACCACATTCATTAAAGTTCTATTTTTTCTTTCAGCCACACCATTCTGTTGTGGCATATATGGCATTGTTACATGCCATTTTATTCCATGCTCTTGGCAATATGACTCAAACTCCTTTGAGTTATATTCTCCACCTTTATCAGTTCTTAAAACCTTAATATCCCTACCTAATTGTCTTTCCACTTCTGCTCTATATCTTTTAAAATAGCTGAGTGCCTCAAATTTAGCAGAAATAAGATACACATAGGCATACCTTGAGTAGTCATCTATAAATGTAATGAAATATTCCTTGTTATCATATGATTTTACATTTAGAGGTCCACAAATATCTAAGCGAATCAACTCCAACAATTCTTGTGATCTATGTCCTACTGTGAATGGCTTCTTAGTCATTTTTACGACTAAGCAATGTTTACAAGGTGACAAATCTATCTTTGACAATGGCAGCATATTCATTCTTTCCATTAATTCCATTTTAGTTCTTCCAGGATGACCCAATCTAAAATGTCAAAGATCGCATTCTGTCTGATAACACAAGGAATGCTTAGAACTAACATCAAAAATATACTTTCTAGTGTCAATTACAGGAATATAAAATAGATCATGCTCTGGGGAAAACTTCCCCGTTACATATATATCTCCATCCTTTCCAATTGACACTCCTTCATTCCAGAATCTAACATCGAGGCCCTTCTTCACCAATGCTGGAATAAAGATGAGATTCCGCCAGATTTTAGGTGCATAAAACACATCCTTGAGGATCATAATATTATCCCCAAGATCTAGCCTATAAGTACCAACACCTTCCACATCAATATAGGTGTCATTTCCCATCATTAGCCTCTGTTCACTAGCATTCAATTTCTTTAGGGACACAAGCCCCTTCTTGGTCTTTGCAACATGTCTAGTAGCTCCTAAATCGATCCACCACTCATCTGAATTTGTCAAACCTGTGCCACATTAATTAATGCCGACAAATTCTCTTTTTCTAATTCCTTTATCTTCCGGGTGTAAATTTTCACCCACATTTCTGTGATTACTTGGACAGTTGGCTTTGAAATGACCAAACTTTCCATAACCATAGCAAGCATATTCAGGAATCTTCTTGTGGTGTTGACATTGAGCAACTAACTTTCTATTTATTACATTGGCCTCTATTCGATTCACCTCTAGTCCTTTCCTTCTAGCCATACTTAAAATTTCTGTTGCTAACCTTGAAGGCAACTTAATGACAACTAAAACTGAACTAATAATTCTTAAGATTGTGCAATTATGTTCAATGAGGGTAATTTTCTAATCCATGAAGTGGTGATAAATAATTTCTTTGGAATTTTACTTCCAAAAGTGGCTAAATTCTTGGCTCTAATTATCAATTCATTTTCATGCACTATCACATATTCACCCTCTTGCATTCTACATGTATCATTCCTGTGTAGCAAGAACTGGATTTTAGTTTTTATGATAATAGCATATCTTTCTGTGATAATATGCCATAATTTTCTAGCCTTCTTATCACCAACTATCGATAGCTCATTGATTTTCTTTTCCACCTCAGTGAGAGTTTCATTAAGTTTCAAAGCAATGCCCTCAATAAGATTTTCTATATTGTCAGAAATTAGACAATATCTAATTTTTCTTTGCCACATTTCATAATTCATTCCATTCAGTTTATCTAATTTTGCCAATTCTATAGCAAGTAGCATGCTGGCTATTAGGATTAGGAAGTTTCTGAAATAAGTGTGACAAGATAATATGATAATCCAAATTCGCATGATTACAATATAAACAAATTTAATTTTCATGATTGTAAAATTTAACATGCTATTTGATAAAAATATTATTAAACTTTGATAAATACTGACAGAAGAATCAATATGATACAAATGACTTAATCTCTTCCTAAAACAACTTTGATCAAACTAATTATGATGCATACAAATAATCAGAAGATGTATATACAATGCATCAAATAAAATTTATAATTTAATGTTATTTCAAATTTTCTACGTAAGATATGAAAAGTTAATTCTTCTGCACTTAATATTGATTAAAAAAATCACTATAACTAATTCAATGCTATGGCAGCTCTTTAGTTCTCAGGATGTCAAGAAATATTTTTTTAAACAATTAAAAGAACCTGAACTTCCTTTGCCTGAGAGAGGAGACCACCGATGGAGAGCAGCGGCCCGGCGACACTGCAGCAGCAGGTGGACACAGTGACAGGTGGCTGAAGAACTTCAAGCGATGGAGGAGCTTGGCTGCAACAAGGCCATCTGGTACAGCGGTGGAGGCATGGCATTCGATCTCAGTTGTCCGGCAGGGGCATTAGACACGGCAGCAATGGAGGCGACTACGGCAGGCACTGTGCCCAGGGAGTGTGGCAGCCAGAAAGGGTGCTTCGCACGGATGCAACCGCGGCTGGCAATGACAGAGGAACGGAGATGGGGTGCTGGCAGGTGAACAAAGCAGCAGACGGCCGGCAAGGTCTCGCGGGTGAAGCAGTGGTAACGCGTAGGGGCGGGGCGACGATGAACCAATGGTGCCCGTGCAACTGCGGCAGATGGCCTTGAGTGCGTGGGCGCGCACGGGTGAACCGCGGTAACGGGTAGCGGCCGGGAGCGGCACTGCGCACGGAGGCGACGACGGCGGGTAGCGGCGAACAAACAGGAATGGGGTGCTGGCGGACGAACGCGGCAGCAGACGGAGAAGCGGCGGACAAACCAAAGGCTCTGATACCAATGTTGGATCATTCTCCAAGCCAGCAAGATCGAACGAGGAAGAGCGAGGAGATGATGTTCCTGCGGTGCACCGAGAGATGTTCTTCCGATAGATTTCTTGATTTTGAGGTGCTTCCGCCTACACCTCCGCCCCAACCGCAACCGCCTCCGCATACTCCCGAAAACACCCTATTCGGTTATTCCGGAACGACGTGGCTCTCCTATTTTATAGGGATGGGTGGCCACGTACTAACATGGACTTCCATTCAAGTTACTAGAAATCCTAAAACTGTAAGACCCTCAACCTAAAATTGAATCCGAAGGGAAGGAATAAAAGAAAAAAAATCAGAAAAGTCAGGTCAGATTTCAATTCTAAAATTTGAAGTTTCGACCCAAAAAAATCCCTAGATCTTGAATCTCTCACGTCTAAGAACCCATGATTGAAACTCTTAAACACTAAAAAGATATCCCAAATTTTAAAAAACATAAAAATCTAGAAGTCAGAAATTTGAAACTCTGAATTTGCAAGATTTTAAGTCCGAAAATCTTCAACAAACCCATAAATTGACAAAAAATTGGAAAATCCCAGAATGTCATTAGGAGAATCCGAGAAGATAACAAAAAATGAAAAACTTCTTTATAAAAAAAACCTGAAACTTTAATCTTGAAATATCAATTGTAGATCAAGGGAACGAAAACTCAGTTATCAAAATCCTCAAATCTATGACTTCAAAACCAAGATCTTAAACAAAGAGATGTTAAATCTGAAACCTCAAAGTCTCGAGTCAAGATGTTTAAGACCTCAGATTCTAGAAAGTTAAATCAAAACCAAGATCCCTGATCCTAGATCTGAAACAATAAACCAAAATTCCAAGTATCAATGCTCTCTAAATTTTAGCTAGCTCTCTTTTGCTTTTGGGTTCATCACTCGTTTTAATTCTCATGTAACTCTATCTCTAATGTTAATTGAGCCTTAACTAAGTTTTTGTTAAGAATGTAAACCAAAATTCCAAGTCTTAAAGCTCTCAGAGAAACATAGAAATATGAGATATGAATGGCTAAAATGTACATGTTCTGATTTGATGAATTAAAGATCAAATCTATTACCTTGTGAAGTCTACTTGGTGACGAGGAAAGAAGCATTTGGCTGTATCAATAAACAAATACTGCCAATACAGACGTTGGATGAATGATAGAGCAATATGGCTTACCATTAGTAACTAAGACATGTACTATTGTGTTGAACTCCTTCAGGGAATCACAACAAAGATCTGCAATGGAAACTTCATCTTGCCTTTTCTCATATGGGGTTACTAAGAAATTTGCTTCAATTGCATCCTTTGTTGTTGGCAACTATATATGTTATACGAGTCGCTCGCCTCAAGTGCCTAGGCACTGAGACGAGGCGAGGCAAAAATGTCTTGACTCGATAGATCTCACATCGTCCGAATCAGGACCCTGTGAAAGTCAAATTTGGTAACTTAAATCCTCCTTCCTCACCCCAAAACCCCCAATGTCCAGTCTTCTACCTTGAGATTCTGATATCTTGATGCATTATAGGCCCTAGAAGTAAGTTTTTTGTATTTTTTATGTTCTTCAAAAGTTTCAATGTTATATATATATATATATATTTATCTTTTGAGAAGTTCTTCAATAAAAAAATATCGCCTCGGGTGCCTAAGGCACCTGCCACAAGCACCTAAGGCTAGGCGAGCCCTCCCACGCCTCGGTCACCTCTGGCCTCTGACTACATAGGCTAGCAATCATCCATCAAGGTTAGGCTTCCAATTCATGCCAAAACAATATTCTTGCAGAAGTGCAGTGCATTTAATGATTTAAAAAATACGATATGCAACCAGAACAACTTCTACTTTTTTAAATAAACTATGGTATGATATCCTCATAAGTTACTAAATATCGATTTAAAATATATGCTTTTATGCATTCTATACTTTTATGTAAACCACAGCAAGAAAGGTTAGGCGCAGATAGCAGCGTTCACTGTTCAACAACAATAAAAAGATGGAGCCCAACTTGGGATGGACAATGCTCACAAAAGGAAAGAAAGACTGATCTATGAGCTGATATGCTGGTCAACATAAACTTACGCCATCATCCTGTACTAATTGGTAAAGGTACGATGGGTTAACCAAATGCAAAGGCCCATATAACTAATAATTGTGCATTCCATTGTAACCGAGACCTTAGGGAGTATAAAATTACTTCTAGGGTGTTTGAATACATTTTTTGGTTTTTTTCTATTTTAAAATAAAAAATAACAGAGGTGGATGTATAGACATGTGTTTGGCAATGTTTTTGCTATTTTCAAAAGATATATTTTCCCTTTCGTTAATATCTCACAAAATAAAAATAACAATACACCAGTTTTGTTTTCAAGATAGACACCAAAGGGGGAGAGTGGGGGACTTTAATCAATTTCTTCCTTGATTCATTTATGGTTATATGCGCGCACACACGCAGTTTTGGTTTATGTTTCCTCAACTGGCTTAATTTCATCTCTCTAGCACCCCACCATTTCCTCCTTGATGCGTTTCTGAAATAATTTCTTCCCTTTTTGTCAGCCATGTCTCTTGATACGAGGGACATGTCAATACTTACATTCTTTTCTTAGATAGCAATAAGAAATCATCTGCCGGCCGAGCATAGCTCGGTTGGCATCCCCTCCCGCCGGGTTTGCGGGAGGGCAGGGTTCGAGGGTGCCGGCTGGCGTCCTGCCCTTCTCCTAGGGGGAGGGTTATCTGGTGGGGACCGAGCCGCGGGGGCTTGATCCTTCGTCGCCCGCACGTGCGGCGGGCTGCCGGCCAACGCGGTGATAACCAAAAAAATAATAATAATAAGAAATCATCTCATTTTAAAAAACAGGACGGTATTTCAAATCCTAGCATACATAAAATAGCCCCGGTAATACATATTACATATTATATGGGAAAAACACAAACTTCAAATGCCAAAACAACAAGAAATAAGAAAAAACTCTTTCTACGATGATGAACAATAGACAGGACTAAATATAATAATTATAAATAAAAATTTGCCAAACGAGAGAAAGATAGCTGAAACTATACAAGGTTTGGCCGAAAGAAGCACCCAAAAGATATATACATAATATCCTGAATGGAAAAGGATGTGATAGTAAGAGCCAAAGCTTCACGTGGAACTTCTTGGGGGTGGGAAAAGGAAAAAACAAAACAAAAAACATAGCACGTCGAGAAATATGGAGCACGACAAGGAATAAAAAATAAAAAACAAAACCTCATCCCCGAGCACCCATGTTGGGGGTTCCGCGGCCTCCTCGCTCTTCACCCCGTCCTCCATTTCGGTTTCCAGTAGATCACATAGCTTTGCGTCTCTACACCAAGCAAGCTCAAAATGGAATTTCTTATAGTGCACCTTACCTCTACTACCACAAACGATACCCACAGCAAAATGATCGTCTCGAGATTACCAACTTGGTATTCAAGGTGCTTGTTGTCTTTTTTGTCTTTGGATCCTTTGTTCTTAGTTTTGGGATCTTTTGTTGTATGTCTTTCTTTTTTTGTAATCCTCTAGTTTCTCAATGAAGCGTGTCTCGCCTTCCAAAAAAAACTATATTGTTACATGCAAGATGGCAAAATGCACACTAGATCCGTTTTAAGGGGAGCACATTACCGCTAAGCCCGTTTTCAAAACACTTTATCATTAGATCCATTTTATCAAAATATCATCACGCCCCCTCTAATTTTCAATGAAAACATTTTTTTACCCTTTCATGTTAAACAAAGTACAAAGTATTTCCTCTTAATATTAGATCCAAAAAAATTTCTAATTTAATGGTTAATTAGAATTTCCAATTTTATTTTCAACTTTTAGAATTACTTTATAATTTTTATACGATTTATGACTGCAAAACATTGATGTGTTTGGAATAAAATTTTGTCATATTTCATTCATATCAAAATTTAAATATGATATAAAATATTAAATATCATGTTATTTTTTACATCATTTAATTAATTTAATTTATAAATACAATTTATTATTATGGTTAAGATAATAAATTACCACATCATATGTATATTAAAATTTAAATTTGATATAAAATATTAATTTATTTATTACATCATGTTAAGCATATTTTATTTTAACTGCGCGATATTCTTTTGTTTAGAGTAAAAAATATGATAACTAAAATTTTATTTATTGAATCATATTTAATATAATTTTTGACTATAAAATATTAAAAATAATCTACTTAGCATATCATGATAATTATATAAATGTTTTAACAATAAAATATTATTATATTTTGAATGAAAAAGTATCATGGTTAAAACTCCATTGGCATTACGTTATCTAGTTATTTTTTAGGACAAAACAAGGATTTGCCATGGTCATTGGAGTGGGTGGTAAGTGAAATGGGAGTCAATGGATTAAATGGGATGGAAATTTGGTCAATGGAGTTTTTTGTAAACTCATTTTGTTAAATGGAGTGGGTGATAATTCTCCCTGGAATTGTGTCTTCCGCCACCATCAAAACAAAGTGCAATCTTATAATGCACTTGAATCTACACAGTAGCATGAATAAGGAGGCTGAGAAGGTATCATCTTTTATTTTTCAGAATTGATCACCAAAGTGATGACACTAGAAAATTAAAAGGTTATAGACTCTAAGTTTACTTCAGAGTACAAGAAAATTTCGAAAGCTGCAGATATTATGATAAGGTTGTCGAATAAATTTGACTCCTAATATTAAAAACAAAGTACTGAGGGCTTTAATAAATTATGTAACACAAAAACAATACAAAGCAATGTTTTTATGTTTATCTAGCACCCATATTGATCAATTTTGAGATGAAGAACATAATGATCCGTACTTTAACCAAATGTGTTGAACTAAGATGTGGGGGCTTCTTATCATGCTAAATTATAGGACATGCAATGGCATTGGGTCCTGAAATCAACCTACAGAAAGGATAATAAGCCCATCATTCCTCAATAACCACCATCATGGTGAAAGTTTCCCATCCAAGTAGAAATTTTATTGATTAATCCTCAATGACCTGTCAAGGTGAACACAGCCGCATACGTTTTTGAACATAACCCAAAGGTTATTTCCATTAAACAAGAAGGTAAATACAGACAAGCTTCTACCAAGACAGTAAAAGAGAGAGAAAACTAAGAAACATCAAGAAAATAAAAATTACAAGAGAGACATTTTGAACTTTAAGAATCTATCCTTGAACGTGCAATAATACTGTGGAACTCCTGCTCCCGCTAAGATCTGGTCATTTACCAACATTCCCATGAGCACAAGGATAGCAGATAGCTATTGAAAATCACCTTCAAAATTTCTCTTATTTCTAAAGCGCCAAATTGCCCATAACATTGCTGGGAGAATGATAGTTCATAAACTCACTTCATTAGGGCATGGGTTATGGTACACCGATCCTTGAATCAGCTCAAGAATGCTATTATGTTCCATAGAGAGTGAACGATATCACAATGTATTCACGCACACACCGGCATGATCGAAAGAACACCACGTAATGGTTATTGCTCCCCCCACCCACCATAGACGATAGAGGAAGAGCACACAATGTTGATCTACGTAGAGGAGAGAGGACTCACCTAGATGGAAGCTTCCGAGATGTGAGGCTGCACGATGGCAGGGGAAAAGTGCAGCGGCGAGGTGCCCTTCTCCGCGAAGGAAGAGAAATGCCTTCGCTCCACTGCCTTGCTGCACAACGGTTCGGAAGCTTGTGGGCAGACGTGGCCCGGGGTTTGATGACAATACGAAGCAGGGGTTTGATATGTAGACGCCATCTTCTAGAAGAGAGAAGAATGGGGGCCACAAGCACATATGCAAGGGTTTGATGGCAGTGGGTGTCGTGATGGTGTCTGTGGGGCACCGAGAGAGAGAGAGAAGGAGACGTATAGCATAGGGGGACAGTAGAGGCGGGGCACAGATGGGAGAGAGTGACTTGATGATTGAGAGCGAGACATTGAGAGCAGATCGCCTCAGTCCCCGGGTGGAGGGACTTGCCACAGTCCCAATCAGAAATGGCCACATACCCCCGCCACTTAATTAAGCGGCGGTTCAAAAACCAGTTCGATGAACCACTACCGAAAAGAGCTGAACACTACTAACGCCTTACTAACTCATTACAGACGGGTAGTGAGTTACTAAGACGTCAGTAGTGGTTCAGCCCTTTTCAGTAGCAGGTTCATGACTTTCAAGTTATGTTATTGAATCATTAATATTACTGAACCGCTACCGGTGCCTTACTAACTCGTTACCAACAGGTAGTGAGTTAGTAAGGCGTCGGTAGCAGTTCAGTCATTTTCGGTAGCGGTTCATCGAACCGGTTTTTGAATCGCCACTTAAGTGGCGGGGGTATGTGGCCATTTCTGATTGGTGACTAAGGCAAGTCCCTCCATCCGGGGACTAAGGTGATCCACTCTCCGAGACATTGGGGTGATCACCATACGGAAGGCAGCATGATGGGGCCGGCTCGGGAGACTCCATCGGTTGAGGGGGTGGAGGGGAGGAGTGCCATCGTGCGAAGGGCGGTCGGGAGAGGGGAAAGTCTCGGATGCTGTAGTAAAATACATTCGATGGTAGACAAGAGGACTGAAAAAAATCAAAACGTGATCAGACACTCACAAAGAGGAGGACAAAAAAATGGCCACTAGTGCTTCTATATACTAGGTATAGATTATTGTTGCTAGTTATAGTACGTGCTTTGCACGTGTACAACCCATATTAAGAATGACAAAATTATGAAATTTGTCAGAAAAGTAGGATACACGAAGGGGAAAAAAAGAAACAAATGGAACATGTTAGCATTCATTAGTAACCCTCGGGTCTTGGTGACAAAAGTTGTTCATTCATTAGTAACTAATAAAAAGTTTGATTTTACTTAATAGGAGCACCTCCCTTAGCAGGAACATGTTAGCATCTTAGTCATGTTAACGTATTGGTGGTCAGGAATCTCCATTTATTATATCAATGAGCAAGGATTAGATATATACAATAAAAAAGGCTGGACAAATGGAAAATCATTTTGGATGGTAAACTGAAAGCAAAAAATAGATGTAGTTGACGCATTTTATTTCATGGCAATGCTATCTGTAGCACCAGAGTTTTTTTTTCCTTTTTCAAATTTTCCACAAATAATAAGCTGGGTTCAATCCCATAAGTGTGTCCATCCTACACATTTTATCCACAGTTTGCACATAGTGCATACTGTCGGTGGAGCCAAAGGTCCTTAAATAATGAGTGATGTAAAAAATGTAGCTTTACATGATTTAAAATAAATCATAAAAAAATCTTCAGAAGAAATGACACTTGATCTTGGAGTCAGCACCTCCATTCTCGTGATCCAAGAAAATGAAAATTTACTATCAAATGAGCTTAGACTAATGAAAGTTTTATTAATAAAGTATGGATCCATAAATTGGAAAAAAAATGCATACCTAAGAACTGGAAACCATGGTAGATCGCTATGGTAAAAAAATCTAGAAAACCCAGGTCACACATTCTAATGCTTGTGATAGAGACATATGTTGTAGGGTTTTCTCATCTTTGAGATTGACCTCTATTAGCACAATTCCTAATATGGTGAGCATTTTTATTTTTTTCTCTTCCCTTTTCAAGATCAGTCACCCCTCACTGTTTGCTTCTTGATAACAACGGCGAAACATGAAAGGGTGATTGTTAAAGACATAAACTCACAGGCCAGTGTTAACAAGTAAACTTGGATCTAAAATATAATTTTGGATTTAGGTATCTACAATACAAGAAAAAGGTTGAATGGCAATGGTTGCAAGCCATCACCAACAATGAAAATGCCATCGCCAATAACATTTTATGATGAGTTTGGAGCCATTGCTAGCCTATTGCTAATAAGTATGTCACCAATAGTATTAGCAATAGCTGAAATGAAACCGTCACCAATAAGAATATTGGCTGCATCTTGTTGGCCATCATTGTTACTAGTGACAGCTTGAAAGTCATCACAAGGAAGAATACTGGCGACGGTTGATAGTTGTCGTTACTTTTTCTTTTTGTAAGAGAAAAGTCACTGGTGACGGGTAGTAACATAGTGGTGACGGCTTTACAATCACTCCATTCCCCAGAATGTTATTGGGAGCCGGAGGGACTGTTATGACGGTGGCTTAAAGCTATCACTAAAGTTGTGTTAGCAATAGCTTGAAACCATCACCAATAATTCTCATGACAAATATTTTTATTTTTATAAAATAAAAATTAATGCAAGATTACAACCATTCATAAATATACAATAAACCTGTATTTCCTATTTTCATTCATATTCACCAAATAAATTATTTGCAATTTTTCTTAGAATCTACAATTGATCATTCATTATTCACATCCATTCATAATCCACAATTCATTCACAATTTATTTCATAGAACACAATTATAGGAATAAAATACACATTTATATATAACCTAAAAATTAAATATACCAACACATTGTTTCTATGAAATGAAGTACATTGCATATAAGTAGATTGAACAAAAGACAAGATGGTCCTCATCAACCGCTTTCTTCACCTCCAAAGGATGCCTCATCATTCTCATTTTTCGTTGTCCTCCCTATTTCCCTCCTCTCTCGGTCTTGGAGGTGGTATTGAACTCGATGGATCATTCAGTGGGGGGAGTCTTTGATCAATCCTAGAAAACATTTGTCATGTTAGCTGCTCCACGATCACCACAAAATTCCTCTCTTAGTCTGCTATGTGCTACTTCAAAGCATCGATGATCGTATTATGTTGTTCAATCTAGTTGGATTGCATCTCCAGCTAGGTTGATTGTTTATTGACTCTACTCAACAACTCTTGGACTAGTGGAGCAGTGGAGGAAAAAGCAACTCCATTGCTTCCACATACTAGCTATTGCAAGTTTGCCATTGCCCCCTACATCTAATCCATCTTAGCCTATTTTTGCCAAAGACACCGATGAATGCCATCTCTGGATTGAATGTATGTTGACCATCCAATTCATCTGTAGTTGGGGCAGCCATCAATTGTGTCATCTAGTCCTAAAGATATTTTATTTTTTATTAATCTAATGAACTAATGAAAAATTATTTAAATAATTGGCCAAATGAATTGTACCATCATTTGATGACTCTATTCATTGCTTCAAACAACCGACCCATCGGTTCTTTCATGAGTTTGAGTCATTTAGAATATCTCCATATGTGTAGGAGGATGATCTTCTTTTTACACATGTTTTTAACATTTGATAATGTTAGAATAGATATTATTAAAGTCAACAATAAATTAATAAATACAAAAATACTTAAATTTTTTTTTCAATTCATGAATGTTCGTCTTGCGTTTTCTATATGGCATTGAACGTGCCATTCTTTTCTTGTTATTTTTTTCGTAAAACACCTACATAGAAATTGTAAAAAGTTTAATATATAATAAAAAAATGTTAAAATAAAATTATTAATTTTTACTTTGCTTTCTTCTCCTGACCATATATCACACATGTGATGTCACTATTCGACATCACATTGTGGAGGGGCATTCTCATATGCCTCTACTATTGGTTGTCTTGCAAAACACCGAACATGATAAAAAACATTAGTTTATAAACAATGTGACTCATTTCAAAAGACTAAATTGACCATTTATCTTTTTCTTCAAGTGATTTCGTTATTTTCTCTGCATTTATCTTATGTGTTTTGAGATGTCTACATTTATAGATATAGATTGTTCAAACATAAAATATTGCTGCATAATACCCATATTGATAGTCATTAGAATTAACCTCTTAACAATCGTTAATAAAATATAATTATAAAGAGTAGCTAATATGTTTACCTTAAAATCTCCGAAGATGTTTTCTTTATTCTCGGGTGGAAGAGTGATGTAATATTGTTATCATAAATTATAGTACACGTTATTCATCACCCCAAGATATGTGATAAATTATTAGGCATATGGCCTAACAGTTGATCGAACTACTAACATGATGGGTAAGATTTATTTTGGCAGTAAAATGCTCATCACATAGAATTTGGTTGAACCTCTCTTACATCTAGTAGATGAAGTTAATTATAGAAAAAATTGTAAGTTAAATTTTTTATAGTGATTTAATTGATATTCAATAAACTATATACTCGAGGCAATAGATGCATTATTTCTAACTTTGGATGGTGTTGGTGGAGAAGGTTGTTGTGCACCTAATTGAGATGCACCGAGTCAAGATGTATCTGGCTGAGATGCATCCGCCTGAGATGAACCCACATGAGATGCATTGAACCTAGATGTCTGTCAAGTCATAATAAATTTGTTCATATGCAAGATTAAATATTCAAGCATTATTAACTTTAAATCATACAAATAACATAAGATGAGTGAGGACATGTTACTTCTCTAGAAATGATATGAATATAACCTTTTCTAGTAGGCTCTATGTGTTCTTTTGAGTATTCATGTCAGGTTTCTTTCAAAAAGATCTTCATTGAAGGGCACATTTGGTTTGATTGTGAGAATAAGATTCCTACACCAAAATCCCTAAAAGTAGATATCCGTGAGTTTCGAGAGGCCTTTATGATACATATTTATTATGTCTATCTCTTTTTGCTTTTTGCTTTTCAAACTCTTCTTGTTACTTTTCCGCACAAAAGTAAAAAAAAAAAACTTAGAAAATTTGGTTGAGCTTCTAACTTGCCATAGACTGTTGACATTATCCGTTCTCAAGTCTTACTAAATGCAACCCAAGGCAGCACCTTCCCCCTCCCTACTCATTTCCTTTTCAAAAAATTAATAATAATTTCGCTAAGTAACATTGGAAAATCAATGCTATCAATGCGTCATAGGAGTTAGAGAGAGAGAGAGAGAGAGTAAAATTAATGCTCCGTAAGAGAGACCATGGATATTATTGAAAGTTCTTCTGAAGTGTTTGTAGATACGCGAATTTGGCCCGATTATAGAAAGAACAATCTCATTTTTATAGATAACACTTGTTTTCTCCCAATCGGAGAGGTCGATTTGACATAAAAACAATCAAATTTCAAAAAATATTTAGGCGTCCCGATGTCGCGACGCCTGGCGTCGCGACGTCAGGGCGCCTGTAATTTCCCGCCTTTTTACCCTTCTGTCCGGTCGGACGACTTCGTATCCAGAGACGTACGAAAGTACAAGCGCTCTTCTGACGGAGCGCCTGAAATTCCGCGCGTGACAGCCGGCTTTTCAGACAGTCAGCGATGCGTTGTCGAAATCGTACTAAGGGTACAGGCGCTCCGCCATCAAAGCACCTAGATTCCCGCCTGACAACTGTCACCGCAGACTTTGCGTGCGCCGAATTCAGTCTGACAGCCGTAGGTCGTAGGTGCTCCCCTGTCAGAGCGCCAAGATTTCCGCTGACAACCGCCGCCTGACACGCAGGGTGGTAGGTGGCGACAGGTATGGTCGGACGCGCTGACCCGCCAACTTGTCGGCGGATTTTCAGGCGCTCCCATGACGCGACGCCGGGCGTCCTCAAGGCGGAGCGCTAGGGTCACTTTTGCGCACCTATAAAAGGAGACCCTTCTCCCACATTTAAGAGGTTCCAGAAGGAGGAGAGAGGTTCCAAGAGAGAGATTCCAAGGAGCTTAAAGAGGGATTCCTAGAGCCTTAACTTCCAAAGAGTTTTCTGGAGCCCTCCAACATCTTCCCACCACCTTCCAAGCCCCATCTCACTCCCAAGCCTTTCCATCATCCATTACACCCTTCTCACTCCGCTCATTCAATACCACTCAAAAACCGTTCAAGACCCCTGCCATTATACCATTGAAAGCCATTGTAAACCATCACAAAGAGTATCAAGAAACCTCCAAAACCAACTAGGAATCCGATCCCTCGTCATTGGAACCGGGAGAAGACTGTATTGAAGACTGTCGCAGAAGGACTGGAGCGCTCCCCCGACTCGACGCCAGGCGACCTGTGGTCGGAGCGCCTGCAACTTCTAGAAGCCAGAAGCACCGGGCTTCTCTATGATCTTCTTCCTTACCTTACCCTCCCCTTTATTGTTCATTTGGGTTTTATCATGCATGTTGCATTAGTATGGCATAATGTATCTTAGTCTCAGGTCATTTAGATCCTCCCTTGAGGAGGGGTTAGGAGTTAGTCCTAATCCGGTTCGTTCAACCCCTTTTGCCATCGTTCTTCTTTCATACGAATAGTTGCTGCTCCATCCTTAGTTCTAATCGTTGTGCTTTCATTCATACTTTCTTTTCAGGCAAGCGAGTTTCTCCAAGGCTCTTCTTCCCCGGCCGGCCGAGGAAGGAGAAGATAGAACCCCCGCAATCTCCCAGTCTATCGAGGTAACCGGTCACTCTCACTTTCTTTACTAGTTTATCTCTCTTATTTCTATCATTGGAGCCTCTCTGGCTCCTGGCGACCACACCATCCCTTCCTCTTTCGGTTTGTAGGTTAAGTTAGTGTTGAAAATGCCACCGGCTATCTGATCTTCTTTCCCCTCGATTCTCCTCACGACCTGGACCGGTCCTTCGATGCCCAAGTGACATCAAGGGTTGATTAGTCCGGGAATCAAGGTGAGTGCGAAGAAGGAAAGAAGGAAGAGAAGCAGGCAATAGATCGGTCCGTCGGAATCATCCATGACCGTGTCTATGGCGTGATTAACACGAACCCACCCTATCAAGACCGTAAGAAAGGAAGCACACTTCCACACACGAGAACATATCTCTCCCTCCTCCACCCCTCTCTTTCCCGGCGTCCACATCCTTTGGCGACCACGGTGGGACATCCAAAGCCAAGGGAAAGTCGCTTGCCATGTTTCTTTGAATGAAAGCCCCTTCCATCAAGTAAGTCTTCTATTCACTCTATTTATCTCCACGTTTATTCGTATTTAGTTCTTTTCCTTTTAAAGTCGGAACCTCTCTTGCTCACTGCGTGGGCCACTACTCCTTGGCTCCCGCGTGAGCCACCTCTCATTTCCCCACTCACCGCGTGAGTGGTACATCATCGGCCCCGCGTGGCCATCTCTTTCTGTTGATCCTATCAAAGGGGCACCAGCTGCTTCCCTTTGCTAGGACGTTTGCAAACCGAGCTCCGCGAGCCCGAAGCATCTACAAGCACCGACTCCCGCGCGAGTCAACTCTACTTTTAATACCTTTTCATTTAAAAAGCATTGTCATTTATTGCTTTTTCAGCATCATATCACCTTTATGTCCCCGCGGGACCCTTGCTTTCTAGCTTTTCTTAAAATTTGCTGATTCACGTTAAAAGCGTCCTGATACCGAGACGCCTGGCGGCGTGGTACCGGAGCGCCTTAAATTCCCCGAAACTGCTTTTAGTTCCTGCTTCTTGTTTCACTTCCAACCCTTATCACTCTTACTACCTTCTAATTTTCAGCATGCAAACCTGTCTTAGTGTTTAAATTTCTTTGTGCACCATCATCTCTTAAGTTTCTTTGTACTTCTCTCACGTTGTGTTGCATTTATTTTATTTCGCTTGCTCCTTTATCCTCGCTTATTCTCTTGCATTAGCTTGCATCGAGGTACCGGTTCCATCCGGCCTCGTAGGTCATCCGAGAAGGGGGGCTCACTCTCCTCCCAAAGCCATACACATCCAAAACACCATTCTTGGTGGATCTTGACTTCTCTGCCAGGGATTCCCTCTCGGTTGACTAAGTGGGTTTCCGCCAAGGCCTCCGTAAGTCCCCAGACGTGAAGGATTCCCTCTTCACCGATCGGGCTGGTTGTACCATCTCCCCAAAACCCGAAGTTTACCCATTACCTATCCGTGTGAGAAATCGTTTCACCTTACGTTGCTCGGCGTTGTGTGAGCATAGGGTCCCACCCATTTATTTGAGTGGACAATACTTTGCTAAACAAGCCACTAACCTAAGGTTGGAACAAAAATTTGCGCTAAGCATTCCAAGTCTTTGCTTTAACTTGTTTGTGTAACCAAAAGAAAAAGGAAAAAAGGGGGGGGACTCTCTCCTACAAAAAAATCTAAAAAAGTCACCAAAAGAAGTTGTTCCTTTGAGGTAAAAAACTTCTCTGATCACGACAATCAAAGAAAATAACCTCTAAGAAGCAATCCAAAAAATCTTTGTCAAAGAAAACTTTGCTTTCGGGTAAAAACTTGTCTTCTAGAATTAAACAACCCAAAAAGAAAAAAATCTGCTCAAAAGAAAATACCCAAAAAGAAGAAAACTTCCTTGCTTTATGCCTGTGTCGCTCAAGTCCGGACGAGTCATCATGGATCAACACCGCGAGCAAGCAGAGTATGAACAGGCCTACTTTGGGGCAGAAGGTGAGCCGTCACTCCTCCCCGATGCTGTCTATGCCGTTAACGAACCAGGAGCTCCCGCTGAGCCGGATCAAGTTTCTCCTCCACCCAACCCGGGTTCCCTTTGGGAGGCATTCTCTCATGCCGACCCCACCCAACTTCAAGCCATCGAGGCTATTCTCAAGGGCAAGTTGCCCGCCGATCATGACCCTCTCAGTGGTTTACGTGTTTCTACCCCTCGTTCAGTAGCACGTCAACCCGATGCGGCCGCCCATGGCCATTCCTATACCGGGCCATCGCCCCCAAGTTCTCCTCATCCGGTGGCTATCCTAAACCACCCGGATCCAAATTTGGCCGCACCATCACGGCCACCAGTCTTCTCTTCTAATCATCTTAATCTTCCCCGTCAAGCAGCATGTCCACCAACCCACATTCCATGTCCGGCTGCTTCGGCCTACTTAGCTCCCCATCCGGTGTATCAAACACCCCCTCCTCCCCCAATTGTTCGAGAGCCCTCTATTGACCAGGCCATGCTAAACCGCCTAAGTCAGATGGAGGAGCAGTACAAAGAAATTCGCCGTCTGGTTGGCACCAAAGTTGCCCCTGAAATATCTCTCCCCTCGCTCCCTACTTTCCATCTTCCTCACTCCGAAATGCCGGTGTTCCGCCGTTACAACGGGTCCGGCAACCCCTTCCTCCACGTCAAAGACTTCCTATACGAATCCGTCACATGGCAGAATGATCCGAGAGCCCTTGCTTTTCTATTTAGAAGATCATTGGAGGGCTCGGCGCTTGAGTGGTTCTATTCACTTGATTCAACGGAGGCCGGTAACTTTGATATTGTCAAAGCCAAATTTTTGCATAGATATCAAGACCGAGTTGGAATAGCCTACTCCATCACCGACCTTGTAGCTGAGAAAATGAAAGCAGATGAGGATTTTATCAGGTATGCAGATAGATGGAGGGCCATGGCAGAGAAGCTCACAGATCCAATGTCAGAACAAGAGCGAGTCAAGGCGATGATAACAAATGCAACCCCGGCCATGAAGAACATGCTTGCCCTTCACCATCCCACTTCCATGAGTGAGTTATATGAAAAGGCGCGGTACATCCGGACCCGGCTCCGGGATTCACCTATTATGAACCTATTTGATCCCCGACCTCGGGTCACCAAGAAAACCTTTCCTTCCACCTCCGGACCGAATCGAGGGCATAGATAGCCATGAGCATGTTAGTGTTGTCGGGAATCCCCCTAACAATTACCCACACCAACATAGAAACCCTCCTCCTAACAGGAATGCTCCAGTCCTCCAGCACCAGCCTCGGCCCCAACTTCCCCCACGGCCTCCCCAATACCAACCCCAACAATACCGACCCCAGAACCAACAACCCTTGATGCCTCGAGCCCCACAACCCAGGGCCCCAGGAACCTACCACCAGGCCCCTCCTCCGGTTGCACACCAACCAAGGAAAACCGGTCCCCGACGAGAAAATTACCCGCCATTGCCCTACTCACTTACGGATATCTTCAATGCCTTGATGGCCGCACAACAGATAGAGCTCCCAAAAGAAAGACCTCGTCCGGCCGAGCACGGCAAACACCGGACGGTATTGCATGTATCACCGATACCCGGGTCACATGATTGAGGATTGTTTTCAATTCGTAGACTACATCCATGATCTTCACGACCAAGGGAGTATTGATTGGGCACAAATGGGGGTATATATTGAGTCTTTGAAAACACAACAGTCAAGACCTCGAGGGCAGCAGCAGCAACAACAACAACAACAACAACAACAACAACAACAACAACAGCAACAACAGCCGCATGATCAGGGCTTTGGGATAGTGCGCAACCCTTTGCCAAACCATGCGCCCGCTCCAATAGCAGCACCCCCTCGCCATCCCATAAATCCTATCCTAACCCCGGCCGAAGAATCGTCCCGCCGAGGACAAGATTGGCAGATGGACCCGGCTACCACCTCCTTCCAAACATACACCCCTCACCACCCTGATAGGGCCATCTTGTCCATCCCCCGTACCTCTCCCAACCTACCACCTATCATCCGTACACCGCTACGACCTGCGGAGGGGTCTGTCACCGCAACCCCTCTTCTCTTAGGACCAATTATCCGACCACGTGCACCACCTCCATTAGCTGTCACACCCCCTCTACCACCCATCATTAGACCAGCACCCCCGTTGACTAATCCAACATCCACCATGCCAGTAAAAATGCCACAACCATCACCCCTCACTATTCGGCCCATTAGCCCAGTAACAACCCCGCTTAGCCCTGTCAATGCCCCACCACCTCCGCCCAAGCATACCCGATCCGATCACTTAGATCACATGCCGGTCCCCGTCAAAACATCACCTGCCGGGCCTACACCACCTCTTGCTGCCATCCTACGGAGCGGACGTATGGTCCAACGCGTCTTTCCCCAAGCCGGTGCAACGCAAGCAGCCCCAGAAATTGAGGAAGAACCAGTTGAGGAGCCAATACCAGGAACTACATATGATCTGCTGAAACACCTCGATAAAACACCAGCCAGAATTTCTATTCTGGAATTAATCAAGTGGTCCAAAGTTCACCAAGAGGTGCTCCAGCAGTATTTACAAAAGGTGCTTGTCAGTGAAAGCCTCCCGCCCGAGAGAATCACCGCTGTCTTGGCTCCCCGGAGTGAACATCCAGCCCTAACTTTCACTGATGAGGAGTTGGCAGCCCCTGAAGTCAGGAGGTGTGCATTATGCTTAACAGTAAACATTCGAGGCACCCCGATAGATTCATGCTTGGTAGATACCGGTGCCTCCTTAAACATCATACCTCCCGAGACATTGAACTGTTGCGGCATTTCATAAACGGAGATCCAGCCTTCTCACATCACTGTGACGGCATTTGATAACATGAAGCGACCCGCGCACGGCACCATTCTTCTTGATGTCGAGCTCGGTCCCAAGACGATCCACGATTGACTTCCATGTGTTGGAGATGGATCCTACCTACCGGGTCATTTTGGGCCGTCCTTATCTTGAAGCATTAGAGGCGGTAGCATCTACTAATCATCGGTGTATCAAGTTCCCTCACAAGGGGCAAATTGTAAAGGTAACCGATTATGTAACAAAGTTGACGCCGCCATTGGATTACCAAGCAAGCCAGTTTTCACATTAATAGAACCACCAAGAAAAAGATGGCAGCCAAAGCAAAAAAGGAAAAACACAGAAGAACCGATAGGATGGAACATCATGAGAATTCTAGGGTATCAAGAGGGCCAAGGGTTGGGCAAATTCTTGCAAGGCATCACAGAACCCATCATCCCCGCCAATCGACTTACTAAAACTGGCCTGGGATATGATGGGACAATCCAGAATGGCAAAAGGCCCGAACAACAGTCAGTAGCAGAAGGCCTTGCAAAATACTTTCTGAAAGGGGAAATAATCCAGATTAAAGAAGAGGAGCTAGGCTATCTCAACGACATCAACCATCGTCCACGGAAAAGGCAGAAGATCGACGAAGGTGAGGATGAATTGTTCTTACCTTTATCGTTATTATTTCTGGTCGAGGAAGAAGAATCAAGGAAAGAACCGCTTGAGTCGCCAAGGATCAGTAAGCACCCCGGCAGTCAAATTTTCCATTCCCCCTAATCATTCCGCGAGGACCTTCCCTCAACTTTTCATTCTCTGGGGCTGAGCCCCTCTTTCAATTAAGCCTCTCCCATGGGCTCCCAATGCCCTTCTGTGGCAGGCCCTTCCCGGCCCATGCAAGGAATGAACTACCCCCGTCCCACACAATCATCACCATTGGGCCCGAGAGCCCTCTCCATTCTACATTAATCGAGGCCTTTGCCTCTCTGGCCATTGAGCAAGTTCAATCCTGGGTCAGACCAGATGGCCCGCCCGATCCACTAAATCCTCCCCTTCTAGGGTCAACCGACTCATCTCCGAGCAAGGAGGACCACGACCCCGTCCAAAATTTTTCTCAAACTTTCACATTTCTTTCCCTTCGTAGTGAAAACAGTGCCGTCCAAAAATTTTCTCAAACTTTCACATTTTTTTTTGGCACCACCCAAAAAAAAACGTCCTTCTCACAACTCGCATTTCGATCGAGGAAACATCCATCTTTGCCCCCAAGGACTTTCCGACCTCGGGGACCGAGTCTTTGAGCGAGTTGCTCTGCCCTTCACCCCCTGTAGATATCACTTCTCCTAACCTCCCCTCCTCACCATCTCATTCATTTCCCCTAGGGTTAGTGTCCAAAAGAGTCCAGGCTAAGGGTAAGAGGGTACCAAATCGGTATTTATATCAACTAGCTGGCAAGAGCTTAGAATGTGCGAAATTGCCAGGATTTTGGGATAACAGTATTCAGCTGGATGAAGTCTTCTATGAGGACGAAGAAAACATGGATCAATCTTTGGGAGTATATGAAGTCGGTTCAGAAAAGGACATTGATACAGATGAGGAAGAGGATGTAGCAGATGCCTATGCTTCAGGCTTGAGGAGATTTGAAGAACCCTTAGCTTCTGCTGATGAGCCTACGAAGGAACTTAATCTTGGAAAGTTGGATGATCCAAAAGTTGTTCTCATCAGTGCTAATCTATCTCCCTCCCAAGAATCATATTTTATAGGGACTTTGCAAGAATACTGGGATACATTTGCATGGACTTATCAGGATATGCCGGGACTAGACAATTCACTGGTCGAACATCGTTTGACACTTAAGGATGGAGCTGTCCCAGTAAAACAAAAGCTTAGAAGATTTCACCCAGAAGTGGCCCTAAAAATGAAAGAAGAGGTCGATAAATTACATCAAGCCAAATTCATCAGATTCGTCCTTTATCCTCAATGGGTGGCTAACATTGTCCCGGTAATGAAGAAAGATGGCAAAGTCCGCATCTGCATTGATTTTAGAGATTTGAACAACGCCTGCCCTAAGGATGATTTTCCTCTCCCTCACGTCGATGTACTTGTTGATAATACAGCCGGTTTTGAAACCCTCTCGTTCATGGATGGATATTCTGGGTACAATCAAATTCGGCTAACAGAAGAAGATCAGGAGAAAATATCGTTCACTACGCCTTGGGGAACGTATTGTTATGTCGTCATGCCTTTCGGACTAAAGAACGCAGGAGCTACCTATCAGAGGGCAATGATGGCGATCTTTCATGATATGATGCATCAATGTGTAGAGGTGTACGTGGACGATTTAGTGGTCAAATCCCGAACCCGAGGTGAACATTCTGAGGTTTTAAGAAAGGTCTTGCAGAGAGCTCGAGAGTTTAAGCTAAAGATGAACCCGAAGAAATGTGTGTTCGGTGTAGCATTCGGCAAATTACTGGGTTTCATTGTTAGCAAAAGGGGAATTGAGATTGATCCCAATAAAGCCAAGGCTATCATTGATATGCCCCCGCCAAGGAATTTGAAAGAACTTAGGGGGTTGATTGGAAGATTGCAATTTGTCCGCCGGTTTATCTCGCAGCATTCTTAAAGGTGTAAGCCTTTTTATGAGTTAACCAGGGCAAAAACAGAATTTAAATGGGATCAGAAGTGCCAGAAGGCTTTTAACGGTTTGAAGAAATACCTTTGTAGCCCTCCTGTACTCCAACCCCCGAATCCAGGCAAGCCTTTAATTTTGTACATCTCGGTTCTAAACGAATCCTTAGGTGCCGTGTTGGCACAAATAGACGAGGAAGGGAAAGAACGGGCTGCTTACTATCTTTCTAAAATCTTTGACCCTTGTGAGATGAACTACACCACCATGGAGAAGACCTGTGTCTCTCTAGTTTGGGTGGTACAGAAACTCAAGCACTATTTTCTCGCTCATGAGGTCAATCTCATCGCCCGAATGAATCCTATCAAATTCCTCCTCGAGAAATCTGTCCTCACTGACCGACTTGCCAGATGGCAAAGTTTTCTCTCCCAATTTGACATCACTTACATCCAACAGAAATCAATCAGAGGGTACGCTATTGCCAAGCATTTGGCTCACCATCCCATCCCTAACTTTGACCCGGTCCAGTCTGAACTGCCCGACGAAGGGCTCTTGTCCCTCCATCATTCTGAACTATGGACCCTTTATTTTGATGGTGTTTTAAATTCCCAAGGAAGAGGAATCGGAGTTGCCCTTCTGTCCCCGGAAGGGGTTGTTATTCCCCAAGCCTTCCAACTCTGCTTTCCCGCCACCAACAACATTGCTGAATACGAGGCCCTCCTAGCTGGATTAGAGGCTGCTCGCTTCCACGGAGCCACCAAGTTAAGAATTATAGGCGACAGCCAACTGATTCTTCGGCAAGTACTCTCCAGATATCGAACGTCTCATCCTGGACTCAAGCCATATCAGGAACTCACTTCTTCTTACATCAAACTCTTCACCAAGCTCGAATTTGTCCATATCCCTCGTGCTCAGAATATCCTTGCTGATTCTCTGGCATCGTTGGCATCCTCTTTATCAATCCCGCTAGGCATGTCTGATAGGACCATTTCTGTCCAGCGGAAGATTATACCTGCTATTAAGGATGCTCGATTTCTCGATGTCCAAGAGGAGTTCGCAAGAAAGGAATTGCTTGAGCAAAAGGAAGAATTGTCAATCATTGAGGTTGAAGAATTAAATGAAGAAGAAGAGAGGCCATGGTACCATGAGATTGCTCAATATTGCCAGAATCAGACCTACCCGCTCGATCTTACGTCCGATGAAAGAAAAGCTGTCAGAAGAATTTTTCAGAAATATCTAGTGCTGGGCGGAACACTCTTTAAAAGAAGCATGACAGGGGTTCTATTGCGTTGTGTAGATGAAAAAGAAGCCGAAGTAGTACTTGAAGAAGCTCACTCAGGGGTGTGTGGGGGCCACGTTAGTGCCCAAGCCCTTGCCAAAAAGATCATTCGGCAGGGGTATTACTGGCCCACATTGGAGGAGGATTGCTCAAACTTTGTCCGGCACTGCCACCAATGTCAACTCCATGCCGATAAGATCCACTCTCCGGCATCTTCTCTCCATCCTATTCATGCCCCCTAGCCTTTCGCTATGTGGGCTTTTGATATCATCGGTCCCCTTGGTGATCCCAACTCCACAAACAAAACCAAGTCTTTTATTCTCACCGCGACGGAGTACTTCACCAAATGGGCCGAAGCAGAAGCTTACACAGAGATCAAGGCATCAACGGTGTGCACCTTCATCAGGCGCAACATCCTGTCTAGATTCGGAATCCCCGGCGACATTGTCACCGACAATGGGCCCCAGTTTGTCTCTCAAGAGCTGCAAGACCTTTGCAACAGGTACCGCATAAAATTGCATCATTCATCCCCATATTACCCTCAAGGCAACGGTCTAGCAGAAGCCACTAACAAAACCCTGATAAAAATCATTAAGAAAACATGTGAGTCCAGCAGGTTCGCGGATTGGCCGGATAAGTTGATCGATGCTCTATGGGCCTACCGCACTTCGGTCCGAACCCCAATGGGCCAGACTCCCTATGCCTTGGCATACGGAATGGAGGCAGTAGTCCCATATGAAGTACTTGTTCCCTCCCTCCGAGTTCAGATCGATCGAGACATCCCTACGGATGATCGGCAGGAATCTCTCCTGGCCCAACTCGAACTCTTGGACGAAAGGAGGCTGGCCGCCGCCGAACATGCCCGGACTTACCAGAATAGGCTTAAAAGATTTTATCAGAAAAGGGTGGTTGAGAGAAAATTTGAAATCGGTGAGGTTGTGCTTAAAAGAATTTTCATAAAGCCGGGCGGTCCCCGCTCAAAGCTTCAACCAAATTGGGAGGGACCCTTTGTGATTTCAGAAACATACCCTGGCAATTCTTACAAGCTAGTTAACGCAGATGGGGACGAATTAACTCACCCTTGGAATGGACTCTATCTTAAGAAATATTTTCCCTAAAATGACAAAAAAGATGTAAAACACTCAAAATTGTGGGAGTCCGTTCTCACCTGTCCTTGCTTGCTATTAGGCCCACCCGTCCAAGTGAGGGTTAAGGATAAGCATCACACTATGCACATCGCACGCCTAGGCTCCGGGATTCTACGGTCAAAGCCGGAAAAGAAAATCAGGTAGCGCTAGGCAAAGAAGATCAATCATGCCCTATTCTCCTCTCGCTTCGGCCCAAGGAAAGATTCAAGGGACTTCGGGCGAGGAACACCGAAAATGCCCACCATCGGGGAAGAGTGGAAAATCCTAGAGGGTCTGTCTTCTCAAAAGAAAAAAAGGCACCAAAAGATGGGCAATGAACCCCTCAGGTCAACCGAAAAAAATGCATAGACCTGTCTGAATGAGTGCTTAAAAAACAGCCCCAAAAAGAAAAGGCTCCAAAAGATGGGCAATGAACCCCTCAGGCAAAAATGACCTGTCCGAATGTGGGCCACAAAAATGGGCAATAAGGAATGACCCAAAAGGATTTAAACTTGGCAGATGGGCGTCAGTACGGGAACCCGCTTGATATCCTTTGAGTTTGGCCAGGGGCTTATCTTAATTTCTTCCTTCTTCGACCACCATGGGTAGGGTTGATCAACCGAGCCCCAGCAGACCCCGGGTTTGTTGAAGGCAGAAAGCCTAAGAATCCGGGGAGGAGGCACATCACCTACACGTGGCACTTATCCTTAGCCACTACACGTACTGTGGAAGGGGAACCCAATTGCAAGCAGGGCAAATGGTGAGAACATCTACTTCGTCCACGAACAAAAAAATGAATATATCTAAAATCCAAACAAATCTAGAAATTTCAAAAGAACAAAAAATCTGCAAATCCTCAAAACTTCCTACAAATTTGAATATCCGAAACCCCAAAAAAATCTATAAAATTCAAAATCCAAAAAAATAGAGAAAAACCCCAAAACTAAAGAGTTGGTGCTTGTAAATTGACCGCATGTCTAGTTGCATTCATGTTTAACTTTCTGTCATGCACGTTTTCATTTCTGCATTACATAGTTATGTTTCTTATTTGCCTAGTTAAGAAGGCCCATGCCTCTTGACATCTAGCAAGAGGCTAAGCCTAAACGAAATCTAACTACTCTTCTGGTTTAGCAAGACAGTCAACAGGTGCGAAGATAGAAAAGAAGAAGAAGCAGATAGCCAAAACAAATCCACTATGGGCTCAAAAGTGTATACAAGTATATCATGTGGCAGAGGGGGCCGGCACATCAGAATCGCCGCCTCCCTCCACCGATGGCTCCTGAGGAACCAGCTCTACTACAGGAGGGGGGAGGGGAGTCCTCTCGCCGCCTGCCCGAGAGGTGGTGCCCGAGCGGCTCGGGCCGTGAAGCGTCGTCCGCCGAGAATCGGTCCGGTATGACCGACCCTGTGACCAAGAGCGGGCCAGCTACAGCAGCTCTGTCGCTCACCGCGACTCCAGCGCCCGGATCTCCTCCAGATGCTGGACCCGCAACCGAAGGATCTGCTCACTCTCAGGGAGGGCCCGGGCCCTCAACTGCTCCAGCTGCAAGATCAAACGAGGATCAGCAACGACCAGCAGGGGAAGAAACAAGACTGAAACAAACTCAAGAAACTCACCTCCGTCAGAAGGGCGGAATCGGCCGGAGGAGGTCGACTCTCCAAATCAGCCACCTGGGCCTGAAGTCGAGCGACCTGCAGAGAACGGGATTAGATACCACAACGAAGCACAATGAAGCAAAGCAGGGAGCATACCTGATCCCGGAGGGCTCGCTCCGTCTCCTCGGCAGCTCCTCGAGCACCATCTAGCTCGGCCACCCGAGCCCGAAGCTCTCGAACCTGCACGAAACAAGGATTAGAGCAGTGCAACTAAACAGTAAAAGGAAGAAAAGCTGAGGCTTACCTCCTCGCAGAGTAGGGTCTCCGCCTCTGATGGTCCCTCTATCGGGACCTCCGCTGCCGGCTCTGCCACCGACAGAACCTCCAACTCTGGGAAGTACGCTGTCGGCCCCACCGATGCCGGACTCCCTACGACCGGCTCAAAAGCCGCCGACTCACCCTCCTGCTCGGGCGGCCTGCGGACGGATGGCTCCCCCTCCTCCTCCATCGAGGGCGCCCCCTGAGAGGTGCGGCAGCGTCTACGCGCTCGCGGAGGCCGCCAAATGCCACGCGGCCCCACCTCTCCCTGTGACCTCGGAGATGGAGCCGCAGCACGCTGAAAAGAAAAGACGATGAGAAGGCAAGGAAAAGAATTACCATGAACAAATGATCAAGAGAAGACCGTACCTGAGCGAGCTGGGCCTCCAGCTCCCGAATCCTGTCATCCCGCTTCGTGATCTGGTCATGAAGGCGGGTGAGCTCTGTCTAGGTCGCCTACAAGGAAGGATTTGTTAGAACAGAACAAGCAAGCACAAGAATAATCAGAAGAAGAAGCAACGTACCGTTTCGGTCACTACGAACAGGTGACCGTAAAACTCAGAGAACTGTCCTAGATACTCCGAGCAGTCGGTCGCCTGGGAGACCACCGGGGTGCCGCCCCGATCCCAGATCTCCAGGGCCAGCCGGCCCGACTCCCGCCAGTCCACCTTGTGGACCAGCCCACGAGTGCTCCTCCCCATCTTCGGGTAGGGAGGAAGGGTCACCCACTCCTGGTTGAACCCCAATGACCGCATCGAGAGACGCTGCCACAGGGGCTCAATCTCATTCAGGCAGATAAGGTAGGTGTCTCTACCAAACACTGCCCGGGACTCCACCACCCAAGGCTGGGCAGTGTCATCCTCCAGGAGATAGGGCCTCCACACCACCTGTAAGGGAGACAAACAAACGTCAGAAAGCGGCACTGAACAAGCTAAAGAACCAAAGGAGCAAAAGCGAAACACTTACCCGGTCATGGGGAAGGTGGAGCAGGGCCTTCTGCAGGCTCTCCACCTGGTACTGGTGGGGAGATGCGGCTCGGTGTGCCACCCACTGCCGGAGAAGCGGGTAGCGGACTGGACCCGTCTGTCGCGCCGCCCGCCGGAGGGGCAAGTGCAGGTAACTCCAGACCTGAGCATGGCAAACATGTCAGATACACAGGTATGAAATATGCAATTTATTTAAAATAGACTGTGTAAAAGTAGTTACCTGGAGGAAAGGAGTAAAGCCGGCGACGCCGATGGGGCCCGACTCCATGGCGAGGGAGGCAAAGAGATGCGCCAACATGGCGGCACCCCAGGCATACTCGCCTACCCGCGAAAGGTGGGCGAGTAAAGGCAGGCACCTCAGGTGGATCCTGTCACCCTTGCTGCCCAGAAAGCCGGGTAAGCAAGACCACCAGGATCCGACGGAGGTCCCTGTCTGCCTGCTCCGTGCCCTCCTCGCCACAGAGCTCCTCCTTCACCTCGGCGGTCAGGCGACCCCTGACCTCCGAGAGAAGAGCACCCTCCTTGGGGACCGCTGCCGAGCGAAACCCCACCATCTGCCCAATGACCTCCTGCTCTAGCATCCTCGTGCCACCAGGGAGGGTCGGAGTGTCAAGACCCAAGAGGTCCCGGCAAAAACGGAATAGTCCTCATAGGTCTTGCCGGTCACCGGCCGGCCGCGTACACGTAAGCCCGTAATACGGGCCACATCTTCCAAAGAAGGCACCATGTGCCCCCAGGGGAAGATGAAGGAGCGGGAGACCGAGTCCCACCACTCCCTCAGGGCCTGGATCAGGGAGAGATCCTCCCAGATCGCAGTGCAGGAGAGGAGCAGACCGAAGCCCATGGCACTCAGTCTGCTCTTCTAGAACTCCTGCAGCCCCTCGTATACGCAGATAACCAACTCCCACGAGATGCGGGAGCGGAGCTTGCCCTGCATACAGAAAAGAATATTTTTGTCAGTTTCATAAAAAGTACAGGTGGATTGTCAAAAGCAAGGCAAGAAAAGGGGCTTACCTCGAGGCGGGGGTGCGGACGGGCCTCTGGTGCAACCAAGGGAACCTCCTCGGCTGGGGGAGGTGACTCCAGGGCCGGCGGGGGAGGCCTCCGGCGTACTCGGGAGGAGCATGGTCGCCGCGCCATCTGCCTTCGCGACGCCAGGCTCCTGGCATCGCCGCTTCGCGACGCCTGGTTAGCCAGATTTGACCGACTTCGACGCCGTCAAATTCGGTCGAAAAATTTCGGAAATCTCGGAAAACCCATGCAAACGGAAAGTTCACAACCTATTCTACAACTTTCAAGAAGAAACCAACTGACCTGAATGTATGTGGAAGACGCATGGAACCCCGGAAGATGTGACCTTTTTTAACTGGAACTGTAAAATGCTCGCGTGAAAATGAAGTTACTACAGTAATTCTGTTTATATAGTGAAGGCAAAAATTTTTGAAAAATTCCAAAAAAAAATCTGAAAAATTTTCATAATTCTCTAAAAATCGCAAAAGTTACAAAACCACCAACCTCGAGGATCTTCCGTCAACGAACGGGTCGAAAATCGAGGGGAATGTGAAGGGTCGTTGAAAAGCCCAGTAGTCCGGATCCGAGACGCCTGGCGTCGTCACGTCGCGACGCCAAGAGACTTGTTACCGGAGCGCCTTTAAATTCAGTAGCAAAAAAAAAAATCTGGTTTTAACATTTCTTGCCTTTTGTTAGCCAAATGTCATAACATTTTCTACTTGTTTACTCGATTCATATATCCGTGCACATGCACTCTTTTGGAAAATTCTAACAACTTTGCATAAAAAGCAAGTTTGATACAAACAGACACACCTAGCTTGAAAGAACAACAACACAATGGCCGCGCAGGGCCCAGAAGTATAACAACCAAGATAAATGGCCGCGCAGGGCCCAGAAAGACAAAGATAGCATGAACGGCCACGCAGGGCCCGGAAGAACAAACAGGACATATTTTGGCCACACGGCCCAGAAAAGACTACACGTCAGGACCAATCACTGAAGAAGGGCCCGCAGCCTAGCAGAATAACGTGCCAGTCGATCGTCGTCCTCCTGCACCGCCTCGCCCACCTGGAAAGTCCTGCAAGCCCTCCAGAGCTCGACGATGCTGCGACACTCCTCCGCGTCATCAGGGGTACCAAAGTGGCGATCCTTGATCGCAGGAAGGTGAGAAAGACAGGGCACCCTGGATCGAGGGACACTGATCTGAGGAAAACAGCGGTGTGGGTTGTACAAGACAAATGATGAACTAGTGATCAGCCTCAGGTCCACACCAGGAGAGTGGCAGACTCGAACCTCTCTCCCTACCATGGGAGGAGGAGGACAAAGAAAGGCAGAGAGGTCATTGGCCAGAAAATATGCACGCCAATCCTGGCGGGTCTTCACTGAGGGACAAGTGTTCACAACCCTCTCCTCCATACCTAAAACATGAGTAATGGTGTGGAGAGGGCTATGAAGGAAATAGCGGGAAGAAGACACGCGATGATCGGCCACACTGAACTTAAAATGCCAATCGGCCCACGATGCCAAAAGAAGGAGGCTGCCATGCATAGGCCGACCAATGCAGGATGAAGATAAGCCATCATACAAGAAACCGAGGACGGAGGTGATGATCCTCTCCTTCCGCCAGACACCTCGGATACTAGATAGGCACCCGGGGTGGATCCAGCCGTCCTCGGCCGGAAAGAGAAGAGTGGAGACAAGAAGGGTGGCAGCCCCTTTCATGCCAGGGAGAAGGTCAATATCACTACCGGCTCCTTCTATGGCGCCGATGGTCCATTTCAGGAGGCCCTCTACATTAATCCTGTCCCCCAGGATGATTAGACGAGCTGAAGTAGGACTCATGAATTCCTCGAGGAATTCCTGAGAAGACAAAAGATCAGAAGGGACGAAGGTGAAAAGCTCCTGGCGACTGGGGACTGCTTGAAGACTGAGAAGAATCTCGGCCTCCTCTAGAAGGACGGTGCACTCATAGGTGCCCATGATAAAGGTGTTGGTCTCAGGATGCCAACACTCTACTAGGGCGGCAAGGAGGGAAAAGTCCCAATGATATTTCAGTATGTTGCGGGCATGGGTGAGAAGGCCCAGGAGGCCCCACTCGCGAAGGAAGGCACGGTTGTGATAAAAGAGGCAGATAATGAGGCGGTCCATCCAGCCGAACAGACCACGGCAGCGTGCACCCGGAAATGGGGGAGGTTCCTGCACAGAACAGGTTTGAACAAAATCAGAAACTGTCATCGGAAATAGCAGGCGCTCCAACAACGCGACGCCTGGCGTCTTGAAGACAGAGCGCTTTTATGAATCCGACAGAAAACCAGAAAAGGGGCGGAAATGGAAGAAGGAACCGGCCAAAAAGAGGGCCCACAAGGGAGCAAAACAACATAAACGAACTTTCAAAGGCCAAATGAAGGCAGAAACTTACCACTCCCGCCGAAACTCAGTTCCGAATATGCCCTGGAATGCCTGAAAACTGCCTCGCCTTCAATGGAGTATCGGGTCGGTGAGGGAGTTCCATGGCAGCAGTGGAAAGCAAGAAATGGAGAGGAGATAGAGCAAGGGGCGGCCCAAGGAGAGTTTGGAGGGTTTCTCCTCCCCTTGGGCGACCTAGGGCACATATAGGGGCGGGGAAAAGAGAGGGGGAGCCCCCCATTACCCTCGACGAGACGGGCGGCAGGCCCTTGACGGAAAGTTGCGCAGGGTTGTAGGCGCTCTTACAATGCGATGCCTGGCGTCGCGTCGAAGGAGCGCTTTTAATGAATCCGAAAAGAGGAAGAGAAAATAATTGAAAATGATCAAAATTTGGTATTTTCTTGCATGATAACTATAGTAGTATTTAAAATGTTGAAGACCACAAGTTCTGAAAACACCGGGCCCGAGAACCCCTCCCACAAAATCAAGGACGGAACGGTTGTTCAATGAACTTGCGGATAAGCCAAAATCACGAGTTATGGGGACGACGGTTCCTGATCAGTGTCTTGACCCATCACTCATGATCTATATCTTCAACTATGTTCCTTAATATTAATTTTTATTTCTTTCTTTCACCCACCATACATCTGCATGCATCATCTGCATTTGGCTATCATCGTTGTGGTTGTCTCCGTGAAGAGTCATTTTCTCTGACAGGGCAAACAAGTGTTTCTATTGAGATGAGAGGTTATTCCACTCTGAGCTAAATCAGGTTCTCGCAAGGACCCGGATGAATCCTAAAGACTTAATCCCCGTTGATTGGAGGTTCTTTTGATTTTAAAATCAACTTCCGTTCAGCCCTTCTTGGTACAAGCACACCACAAAGCTGGGCCGCTAACCAAGATCAACTCACGAGCCGCGCTCGGAGGTTCCCCGCACACAGGGAGCAGGCTTTTATTTTCCTCTTTCGTGCCCACGGCACCTCTCGTCTCCAATCAACCACGGTAGCGGTCTAGAAGATACAAAAGGGAATTTCGGATCTTGAGAAGGCTCAATTCACCTGGTCAGGTCAGGAGTCGCGTATCTAAATCTACGCCTTGACGTCAGTTTTTCAGTCCGCCACCACTTCACTCCGCTTCATCTCGCTACGGTCACTTCCGCTACACTCTGTGCCACTCCCTTGCAAAACCAACGTCAAGGCGAGGCAAGCTGTAGATACGCGAATTTGGCCCGATTATAGAAAGAACAATCTCATTTTTATAGATAACACTTGTTTTCTCCCAATCGGAGAGGTCGATTTGACATAAAAACAATCAAATTTCAGAAAATATTTAGGCATCCCGATGTCGCGACGCCTGGCGTCGCGACGTCAGAGCGCCTGTAATTTCCCGCCTTTTTACCCTTCTGTCCGGCCGGACGACTTCGTATCCAGAGACGTACGAAAGTACAAGCTCTCTTCTGACGGAGCGCCTGAAATTCCGCGCGTGACAGCCGGCTTTTCAGACGGTCAGCGATGCGTTGTCGAAATCGTACCAAGGGTACAGGCACTCCGCCGTCAGAGCACCTGGATTCCCGCCTGACAACTGTCACCGCAGGCTTTGCGTGCGCCAAATTCAGTCTGACAGCCGTAGGTCGTAGGTGCTCCCCTGTCAGAGCGCCAGGATTTCCGCTGACAACCGCCGCCTGACACGCAGGGTGGTAGGTGGCGACAGGTATGGTCGGACGCGCTGACCCGCCGACTTGTCGGCGGTTTTTCAGGCGCTCCCATGACGCGACGCCGGGCGTCCTCAGGGCGGAGCGCTAGGGTCACTTTTGCGCACCTATAAAAGGAGACCCTTCTCCCACATTTAAGAGGTTCCAGAAGGAGGAGAGAGGTTCCAAGAGAGAGATTCCAAGGAGCTTAAAGAGGGATTCCCAGAGCCTTAACTTCCAAAGAGTTTTCTTGAGCCCTCCAACATCCTCCCACCACCTTCCAAGCCCCATCTCACTCCCAAGCCTTTCCATCATCCATTACACCCTTCTCACTCCGCTCATTCAATACCACTCAAAAACCGTTCAAGACCCCTGCCATTATACCATTGAAAGCCATTGTAAACCATCACAAAGAGTATCAAGAAACCTCCAAAACCAACTAGGAATCCGATCCCTCGTCATTGGAACCGGGAGAAGACTGTATTGAAGACTGCCGCAGAAGGACTGGAGCGCTCCCCCGAATCGACGCTAGGCGACCTGTGGTCGGAGTGCCTGCAACTTTTAGAAGCCAGAAGCACCGGGCTTCTCTATGATCTTCTTCCTTACCTTACCCTCCCCTTTATTGTTCATTTGGGTTTTATCATGCATGTTGCATTAGTATGGCATAACGCATCTTAGTCTTAGGTCATTTAGATCCTCCCTTGAGGAGGGGTTAGGAGTTAGTCCTAATCCGGTTCGTTCAACCCCTTTTGCCATCGTTCTTCTTTCATACGAATAGTTGCTGCTCCATCCTTAGTTCTAATCGTTGTGCTTTCATTCATACTTTCTTTTCAGGCAAGCGAGTTTCTCCAAGGCTCTTCTTCCCCGGCCGGCCGAGGAAGGAGAAGATAGAACCCCCGCAATCTCCCAGTCTATCGAGGTAACCGGTCACTCTCACTTTCTTTACTAGTTTATCTCTCTTATTTCTATCACCGGAGCCTCTCTGGCTCCTGGCGACCACACCATCCCTTCCTCTTTCGGTTTGTAGGTTAAGTTAGTGTTGAAAATGCCACCGGCTATCTGATCTTCTTTCCCCTCGATTCTCCTCACGACCTGGACCGGTCCTTCGATGCCCAAGTGACATCAAGGGTTGATTAGTCCGGGGATCAAGGTGAGTGCGGAGAAGGAAAGAAGGAAGAGAAGCAGGCAATAGATCGGTCCGTCGGAATCATCCATGACCGTGTCTATGGCGTGATTAACACGAACCCACCCTATCAAGACCGTAAGAAAGGAAGCACACTTCCACACACGAGAACATATCTCTCCCTCCTCCACCCCTCTCTTTCCCGGCGTCCACAGTGTTGACTAGCGAGAGGGCATCAATGCAGTCAATTGCTTGGATTAAATGTGTGTGAGTGAGTGAGTGAGTGTGAGAGAGAGGCATGCATAATATTTTTATAGGATATTTAAATGTAAGATAATTTTATACATTTCAAGAAAAGAATGAAATATTAAAATAAATTTTAAGCTAGTAAAAGATATAAAATTATCATGTTTGTCGACAAGTGATATGGCAAAAAGAGTAAAAACTATATGGGTCCATTTGGTTACATGTAAGAGTATAATGTCAGGATGCCTTCTTTATGTAATCAAATTTTCATAGATACTAAAAGTAGCCTAGTTTATCTGGTAACTTGTAATTCAATCTCCGAAAACATGTTTGATCGGTACATCAGTTCTCCAAAAATTTTCAAAACACCTTTTATTCTCACAGTAGAACTTTAAAACTTATCATAGGAAAATCATTATGGAATAAAATAGTGTGTCACAACCCAAAAATTTAAATAATAAATCACAACTACGCAGCGGAAAATACATGACATCGTGACAATGGGGTGAAACCCAACACTTGGATTCCATAACCTAAATAAACATTTTACAAAATCTCCATTAAAGTCCAACTGATTCATGGAATTAAAAAACTCAAACTTAACCAATCATTTTTATAAGATCCATCAAAACAAGAGAACAAAACCATACTATTAAGTCTAACAACATTTTTGCTCAAAAACAACCAAGACCAACTACCTAAGTAGAGAATATCTCCTATCTCTAAGCGCAGATGACTCTGATTTCTTTAATTCCACCTGAACCTCAACTTCAAGCTCCTGAAACTTCAAAACCTACTAAAAAATTTAACTCACGACGGGGTGAGTCCAAGGGCTCCATAGGATTTACACTCATTCTTGCCAATCGGATAATTAACATATAATCATGCAATGATAGATAACATATCTAAATTAGAGATGTAATACAAAGGTATAGAATATCTTCTATATCAATCTCATGACCCATATCTAAACTATGATTATCTTTAAAAAAAATTATGATGATGCTACTCAATTCTAGACCAATGCATACCATACCATACAAGTTAGACAAATATCATCTAAATGACTTCAAGACTTAACTTAACATGACCAAACTAAAATGAGACAAATCTACTTTTTATAACATGACATGATTTAACATCTATACATGGCACACAAGTAACATAATTTCATATTCTTTTCAAAACACATGACCAAATAGCAAGGAATTGGTCATCTTTCTTCATATGTACAAAATACTTTCACCAACCCTATTATATATAGCAATAGCATATACTAAGCTAGCTCATAGTACATCTAGGCAGTGGTGACACTTAGGGAAAATCACAGTAATTCAGGATCTATGGGAGGGCCAGATTCATCTAAGTTACCCGCTACCCATGGGCGATTGACTAAGATAGGCTAGTGAAGCCTTCATGGCACGTCATATCAAGAGATGTATATCCAGTATCATGTACCAAGATATGCATCTATAGTATCTTATAGAAGATATATATATCTAGTATCTAATACCATAAGATATATATCTAGTATCTAATATTATGATATGCACATATAGTATCTTATACTATTAAGTGTATATTTAAGACAAGTAAATCAATGACTTAGATGTTTGAAGCTTCTCAAGATCCACCTTTACTTTATGTGCAATACACTTTGCAGTTCCTCTTCCACTTACCATCATTATGATAGTAGAAGAATTCTATGTTTTATTTTGGATTTATTATCTTGACCACCTTCTTTGGCTTTAACTTTATTCTTCTATTTTTATCTAATGATCTTACTTCCTTCCAATGGTCTCACCAACAAGAAGTATTGAAGATATATTGTTCTAACTTGCATTTAATTAGCTCATCACAATGAGCCATATTAGATCTCATATCCATCTATCCATGTTCTCTTTACAATTTATATCTCATAAAGGTTAACATTTAGTATAGGCCAAACAATGCATCTTCTCTATATTATAAGATAAGATCTTATCTTCTCTTATATCATTAGATAGTCTATAAGGCACCTACTTCTAAAGTAAATTGGTTAATTGGCCAACCATAAGAACAATTCTCTTGGTCGTAACCTAGTCTAAGAAGTGTGAGCCATTAAGCTACTTGGCATCTAATATGTCTTATTAGGCAGTTTATCATCATATTCTACAACAGAGATATAATATTAAAATAACATTTTAGACATTCATTAAAATTAAGATACGGTATTTCATCTTAATTTATGCTCCCATTAATTTTTGGTGAATTTGCATAGCCCTCGTTATGCAAAGATGGGATATAATGATGAAATCCTAGTGGGTAAGACCCTATTTACCTTATGGTGATGCCCTTTTGGTAGCACAACAAATCACTCCATACTTAATAGGTAGACAACTATTGTTAGTTGCAACTCTTACAACTATTAGTCATTTAGCCTCTAGAGTCATGACCTTGTGATAGCGCAACAAGTCATATACTCTAGTTAGGTTAAATCTACTTGTTATGTTATGAGAATGGATGCTTTTCATAGCCCTTGTGGTAGCACAATAAAGCCAAGCAAATGATCCACCTCAAGATTCGGCAAATACCTTAGCCAAGATCACTAATCCTTTATTGAATGAGCCTTGTCATAGGACAACAAACCAATCTAATCTAAGATTGGCTTATCAAAACCATAATAACAGAAGGCTACATAATTCATTTTTAATGGCTCACACTTATCAACCTAATTAATACGAGAAGGAATTTCATTTTTGTCTCATCAACAATATATGCTAATTTTAATATATATACCATTGGAATATCATATATCTTAGGTATATTGCATAGCACATATCTACATATCATATGCGCAAGTGGATT